>OY856411.1:1305653043-1306130543 GCA_963693085.1 Alisma plantago-aquatica | reverse complement strand
AGATCTAGTATCAAGGTGGCTGACAAAGCTTGTCATTGGGCTATCATTCTTGGAGAAGAGAAGTTGGAGAGGAGGAATAGACCTTGATGTAGATTCTAAGCACTAGAATGCCTTTATTATCTCCTTGGAATGTCTTGCACCTTGTGATTGAGAGGGGATCACTTGTATGTGATTTATGATCACCCCTTACATCCCCTATTTTAGATGCAATCATTTTATTATCCCCACATACTAGTATTTCTTGTTATATTGACCTAGTTTTTGTTTCTCAACATTTTAGGATAGTATGCTATTATTCTTCAAGTATGATGAAAATTGGGCATCTAGAGAAGGAGGCACCAATAGGAAAATCTTGAATGTAATTATGTAGGATATAGATAGTTAGTCTTTACTTCATTTACAAACTTTAGAAATCCACATTTTGTAAACTCCTTTGAGGAAAGAATTTACAAAAACTCTTTCCCATTTAGTGATGTTTATCAATAATTTCTAGTTATTTAATAAACCATCCATCATGTATATTTAGTAATGGCCCTTGCCCTCTCAGTCTGCCTGAATAGGGGATAACATGGGGATGTGGTCATCACATTTGGTATTAGAGCCAGTTCCCCCCAGTAGGTGGGGCCCACATGGGCATGTGACATGCTAGTGTATGAGCTGCATGGTATAGGCATGTTGGAAAGGGCTATCGATGGTGATGGAGACACCCTTGCATTGGTAGATGTGATTAGGAGCTGGGTGTACATGGCCATGTTGGGTCTTCACTGAAATGGGGAAATATCATGTGGCCATATAGTTGATCATTGATGATGACGTCAAGAGTCTAAATGGGGGAGATTATAATGTCTCAAGATTTTAAGCCTCAGATAAATGATATTAAAAGGAATGATTGGACTAGCCCATCACTAAAGAACTATGTGGTTAAGTGTGCTCAGCGCAAAATAGTATTAGGATGGGTGACTAGTCGGGAAGTTCATCCTGACTTGTGCGTGAGTAAGGACAAAGTGCATAGTTAAGGATACTACTGGTCTGTGGGGCCAGTCATCATTCCTAAAACTCTACTAGATCCTTGGTTAGTGGTCCAGGACTTACAAATTGCAACAGAGCAAGGTTATAACATCCTTTCCCTCTTATAGGAATTTTATCATTGAACTTTGACTAGTCATCTAGGAAGATGGTATGAGACAATTTTCCAACATCTCAGAATGACATTAACTTTTATTTATTTCCTAATTCATTCTATTTCTTTAATTTTTGCAACAAGCAACCATGCTACAAAGTCAATTAACATTATAATTTCACCAATATTACCATTAGGAAAAAATATTTATCAAACATGCCTTATATTTAATAAATCCAATTTCACAAAATTGAGGATATTACAAGAATATTCAGAGGAAAGGTGTTGCCACACATCTCGATCACCTTTTTATGTATTCAAAATATAAGAAGTCTCAAGAGAAGATGAGGATTATGGAAGTGATCCTTCTTTTGGGCTCTAGGCAAACAATTCATGTTGACATTGTTGTTGTGTAATGTTTCTTTTCATGTTCTTTAGGCATGCATCCTCTTTGTCTTTTCATAGATGATGTGTCTTTCTTTGTAATGACAACATCATGATCATTTTTGGGGAAGATTGCCCAAACATCAATCCTACGCTCCAGGGCTACTACTTGGCTAGGTAGGTGCCACAACCCGTATATAACATTTGTGACCTTCAAAACATATGCAAATAAAAGCCGCAGACATCTATTGTTAGTTTATCAATATGAATGATATTTTGCTCGATTACTTCATGTAGATGATTAGATACAACACCAGATAATGGGCACCGAACTAGTTATAATAGATGACATGGGCAAGTACAACCTAGGTTGAAGTAGATGATGGGGTGATAAAGAAGACATTAGATTTCATCTTTAGTATAATGCATTTTCTAGGCATAATGGTCAGTGGACTCTAGAAAAGGGATGAAAATTCAGACCACATGAAAATGATAGTGTATCTTTCTGGGTCAATGAACAAGAATATTGGTGTAGATCAAATATTTAATGTTGATGATGTGCTCTCCTTTGGTTTTAATTAAATTCTTAAGCGCATCTAGATGCATGTATGCTCGGTAAATTAGATTGATTAGGATGCCCATGCATCAAACTTTTTGTGGTAGGGCTTCAATAGAGATCTCTCTTCCGAACAACAACCTTCCAATATTGATAGCTTTTCTCTCCATGATATAAGATAGGACAAAAAGTTCCTCATAGTAGATACTTCTAGTCTCTGAATTGGTGATGAGAACATTGGTGATAATTTTGTGCAGAGAGTGAACATTTGTAGCTTTAACAATGCTTGATTTGTAATGGAGTTGGTCATAGAGTTTTTCCCAATACTTGTCATCTTTCAAGCATGAATTTTCCTTATGTAGTAGGCTAAATCTCAATGCTTTTTATTCTCCATCTATTGTGAAAATGAGTTTGTTTAGATGTTACTTAGTAAGTACTTCATCTATGTTGAAAAGGCGTACTTGAATTCACCAAACACCCCACACATGTTTTCCGCTCAGATGGTGCTACTGAAAGTTCCTAATGAAATACATGACCTCTTGTGTTATTATACTATAAGACATTGGCTCTTCACAACACAACTTGTATGCTTATTCATTCTCTTTGTGCTATGGACATTAGCCTATACACAATGTCTTTTCTTTTGAAAATCATGGTTCATGTGAACTACCTTATTTGATATTAATCATGTCATCATGGATATTCTTTTGAACTCTTATCTTATGCTTTGTTCATGATGGAACTATAAAAGATGACATGTGAAGTTTTTTTCCCACTTATGAGGTTATGTTGGTCACTTATGTGGTGACTAGTTTATATATTCTGACTATAGTTTCTACTTGCCTTTACATTTGACATGTTATGTGATTTAGTAACACTAGAGTAGTGTAATTGCATTGGTTTTTATGGCATATGTGTTATTTCCTACCGAGCTGATGTGATATTTTCTGCTCTTTTGGGATGAAAAGGAACCTCATACCCATGGCAAGATGTGTGATTCTTGGCCCATGTTTTATATATTTGGGAGATTAGCAGTATTCCTTTCTCTATCAGGTTTCAAGTTTATAAGACTTGGCCACCTTTGTGTTTATATTGTTCTAGGGCTATGTTTATCTCTCATGCATGCATGATGATGATATGGGGTGTGTGCCCTAATTCTTTACATGTGCTTGTGTGGCACAATCTTTATGTTTTATTAATGGCAAGTATTCTTTTGTTATCATATGATTTCAATTCCTTTTCTCTTGATACCCATTTGGGTGGTCCTTATCCTTTCTATGGGAAGCCTTTTGTATTTGATGTCCTTTATTCCATATATTGCTCAATTTCCTATTTAGTATGCACATACCAGCCTTTATTGATGTCATCTATTTTCTCTTCTTACTGGGGTATGCTCCCAACCCTAGGTGAAGGACTTGGATGATAAGGCATGATGTTTTGGACTAGCTTAAGGAGTTAAAGCTTGGAGACAAAGTTGTTATGGTTTATATTTCCCTCTACTTAGATCCTTATGTTGTATCATACATGTAAACCCTTGTGGGATGTTATGATGTACTTTTGTAATCTTTTGTGAAAATTGAATATAGTCATTATTTTTATTCTGCTGCAATACTTTGGTTTTTTTGAATACCATTTATTGAAATTTGAAAATGGTATACCTATTCCATCATACCTTTGAGTGTGTTTGGAATGGATGTTTTATTCTTCAAATCTTTAGTAAGGGGTGATCCCACCTCTTTACAGCATGGTATCAGAGCCCATAGTAGTCGGAATATGAGTATTTCAATTTTGTCTCCCTAGTTAGAATCCTTGCCGTACCTTTGAGTGACATGTTTGACCTAGAGTTTATCAATAGAAGATGAAGGGTTGATTTATGATCATATAGTTTCACATAAGAATAATGATGAATAGATCCTTAAAATACTTACAAGTAAAAGATGCTTAAGTAATCATAGTAACTTGAGGTTGTTTAACTTGGCCTTTAGGCATCTACAAGGCCATGAAGTTGAAAGCAAAGGTGTTTAGAAAGGATCAAGGTTCGGGGGCTGGCAAGATTTCCCTCCGCACCACTATCTTGGCTTATGAGGACTCCTGAATCCATATGATATCAGCCTGGTCTGAGCTGATTGAATTGTCTAAAATAGCATGCTTTTAGGCAATAGTAGCCTTAGACATCTATATGATTTATCTTTAGGGACCCTAATATGTTGAACCAGTCTCTCAGGTGTAAAAACTTGTTTGAGGATGGATAAGAGCAAGTTAACCCATAGTTCATAGTTAGTCTTTACAAGCTATGTTTCATTTTTTTTTTGCATGATGCTTATGTAGTTGGATGTAAGGAAGTGTAGTTGAACCTTTTGTACCTAAAGAATAGTTTTGACTTAATAAGATGAATCCTTTAAGGGGAGGTGAAAAAGTTTTTTTCTTATATGTGGATGTTTTGGTTTTGAGGATGAAATCCCTTTAAGAGTGGTGTGTTGTAACATACTAGATCTCAGACCCTACCCTGGAAGTTGACATTTTGGACTTAGCTAAACAAGGTTGAAGGTTAGATGATAAATATATGTTTAGTATGATCCTAATGAGCTAATGTATGTATATATCACATTAATGTAACCTAATGTTCTAACATTAATCTTAGGTTTATAATGGATACATAAAATATGCCACATAACTCATTTTGGTAGAAATATGAAGATAAGAAACTTAATTGGATAAATAATTTATATAATGGACCGTTAATGGGCCATATGACATATCTCATAAAAATAAGTCTCAAAATTGGAAACAAACTTCAAATTTGAAATCTACATATCAAAATTAGCGTACATGTCAAATTTCATCTAATTTGGACAACCTTGAAATATTAGGATAAATTTAGGAGAGAAAAAATGAGTAAAAGGCATAAGTTAAGAATAATGTGATTATATAACTTAAAAATATGTAAATAATGGAAAATTCATATTCAACACATCAAAGATAACTTGTGGATGAAGTTTGGTCCAATTTGGATGTTTTTTGTGCAAGTTATGCAATTTTAGGTACATTCTAGACTTTTCTGCAATTTACCCAATTGGGAGGTTTTATTTGAAAATTGTCACATTCATTATAATCCTTATATATTCTCTTACCATTATCAAGTTTTTGAACCATAGGGAACCTAGTTGCGCCTTGGTTTGAAGGTGTTTCTTTCCAAGGGCATTTTAGGGATTACTTTCTTTATAAATGAGCTTATCTTTAGAAGCTATCTACCAATGGGGTTATTTCTTTTATTGGAGGTCGGTTGGGATGGACTATAAGTGTTCATAAACTGAAAGTTGATATTCAATAGGCAACTATGAGCTGTCCTCTTGCATGGCCATGAAATCCCTAGACTAAGGACACATGGAAAGATCCATGGACACCTCATGCTTGACTTCTTCCTTATCCATAAAGGTTTGCATGTCCATAGGCACCCTTAGCATTGGACACATGGAAAGTAACTTGATACCTCATTCTTGCCTTCTTACTTATCCATAAAGTCTTCCATGTCCATGGACACCCTTATACATGACACATGGAAAGTCTCATAGACACCTCATACTTGACCTCTTTCATTATATAGCCATATCTACCCCTTCCCAACTCTTAATTCGAAAACTCTTGCTCTCCTTTATTTCCTATAGCTTAGATCTTCATTCCTACTCTATTTTCCCACAAAGGTACTATCCCAAGGTAAAAGGAGGTGCCTACCTTGGTGAAGAAGGCTCCTAGGGTTCCAAATTTCTCTATATTGGATTTCTTAAGCTCCTCCTGGTGATTTTGACCAAAACTAGTAAGTTTTGTTATCTCCTTCCCTATTTTCATGTTTTTAGTCTTCCTTCCACCTTCCTCCTGGTTGGAACCCTGGCCTTTCATGGTGAAACCCCACCTAGAACCCATAAACACATCATCTCCATGTTCTTTTGTTAGGGTTTTTCACCTCTAAAATGGAGAAGGTACCTCTTACTCGAGATAGGAACTTTGTTGGAGAAACCAGCCTCTCTAAGCTTGGGAACCTTACTTATTAGACATGTCCACCTTCCATAGAGGTTCTTTGGAGGCCTAGAATTGACTTGGAATGTTTATACTCTGAAGTTGATGTATGATGTATCCCCTATTCTTCTATGTTGAGCAATTCACCTATTCTTATTCATTCTCTTTGTCCTATGGACATTAGCCTATACATAATGTCTTTACTTTTGAAAATCATTATTCATGTGAACTACCTTATTTGATATTGATCATGTGATCATGGATATTATTTTAAACTCTTATCTTATTCTTTTTTCATGATGGAACTCTAAAAGATGACATGTGATATCTTTTGCCCGCTTATGAGGTGGATGTATATGTTGGTCACTTATGCGGTGACTAGATTATATATTATGACTATACTTTCTACTTGCCTCTACATTTAACATGCTATATGATTCAATAGTACTAGAGTAGTGTAATTGCATTGGTTTTTATGGAAGATGTCTTATTTCCTACCGAGTAGATGTGATATTTCCTACTCTTTTGGGATGGAAAGGAACCTCATACCCAGGGCAAGATGTGTGATTCTTGGCCCATGTTTTATATATTTGGGAGATTGGTAGTATTCCTTTCTCTATCAGGTTTCGATTTTATGAGACTAGGCTGCCTTTGTGTTTATATTGTTCTAGGGCTATGTTTATCTCACATACATACAGGTTGATGATATGGGGTGTGTGCCCTATTTCTTTACATGTGCTTGTGTGGCAATCTTTATGTTTTAATAATGGCAAGTATTCTTTTTTTATCATATGATTTCAATTCATTTTCTCTTAATACCCATTTGGGTGGTCCTTATCCTTTCTGTGGGAAGCCTTTATATTTGATGTCCTTTGTTCCATATATTTCTCAATTTCCTATTTAGTATGCACATACCAACCTTTGTTGATGTCATCTATTTAGTCTTCTTGTTGTGGTATGCTTCCAACCCTAGGTGAAGGACTTGGATGATAAGGCATGAAGTTTTGGACTAGCTTAAGGAGTTAAACCTTGAAGACAAAGTTGTTATAGTTTCGATTTCCATCTACTTAGATCCTTATGTTGTATCATACATGTAAACACTTATGGGATATTATGATGAACTTTTGTAATCTTTCGTGAAAATTGAATATAGTCATATTATATTCCGCTATTATACTTTGGTTTTTTTGAATACCATTTATTGAAATTTGAAAATGTTATACCTATTCCAGCATACCTTTGAGTGTGTTTGGAATGGATGTTTTATTCTTCAAATCTTTAGTAAGGGGTGATCATGCCTCCTTATAGACAAGCCCATGATGGTGATCAATGTGGCTGAGTTCAAGGATCAAAGAAAGACTGAGAAGAGGTTTTTAGTCAAACCTAAGTCCAATTCTTCAACACTCAAGATAATGTTAAATAAAAGAACAAGAGGAACTCATCCTTTATAATTTAAGTCTTTCAGGAAGCATAAGATAGGAATGATGATCTCTACTTCAGTTATATATGTTATTGAGATAAATCTATCTACTTCATTATCATGGGTACTTGATACTAGATGTGGATCTCACATATGTTCTCATATGTAGGATCTGAAAGGAAGTAGGCCTTTGGGAAAAGGTGAGGTGGAACTGTGAGTTTTTAATGGCACAAGAGTTGCATTTGGCACAGTTGGAACCTATAGTATATCTATTCCCACTGGGCTTGTAATAGAGTTAAAGAATTGCTATTATGTACCTGCTATAAACAGAAACATCATTTTTGTATCTTGTATGGACAAGGATGCATTTGAATTCCATATTAAAAATGATCGATGTTCTATTTCAAAAGATGGGATCATTTATGACAGTGCCCCTGTGTCTTATGGTGTTTACTTGTTAGATCTAAAGACAGATGTATATAATGTTAATACCAAAATACTAAAACTCAACAACTCAAATAAAACATACCTTTGGTATTGTCGTCTAAGGCACATAAATGACAAATGCATATCTAGACTTCATAAACATGGTTATTTGGAATCTTTTGACTTTGGGAATCAATAGATACATGTGAATCTTGTTTGATGGGCAAGATGGCTAAGACCCCTTTCATTGGTAACAATGAGAGGGCTAGTGATCTATTAGGAGTCATACATACTGATGTGTGTGGAACTTTTAGAACAACTACTAGAGGTGGGTATCAATACTTCATTACCTTCTTTAATGACTTCAGTAGGTATGAATATGTTTGTTTAATGAAACCTAAGCCAGAAACTCTTGAAACGTTGAAGGAGTTTATGAATGAAGTACCTAACCAACTTGGTAAAAGTATTAAGGCACTTCATTCTAACTGAGGTGGGGAATACTTAAACCAAGAGTTTGAGAACCTTCTTAGAGCCCATGGGATTGTATCCCAGTGGACTCCGCTTGGAACACCTCAACATAATGGTGTATCAGAAAGAATGAATCACACATTACTGGATATGGTGCAATCTATGAAGAGTTTAGTCAAGCTTCCAACTACCTTTTGGGGGTATGCTCTATAAACCACCACATTTACACTAAACTGAGTACCATCTAAATCGGCTCAAAAGACACCATATGAGATATGGATTGGGAAGTGTCCCAATATGTCTTTTATGGGGATTTGGGGATGTAAACCTTATGTCATCAAGATGCTTCCTGATAAGCTTGGTCCTAAATCTGATAAATTTTATTTTGTTAGATATCCAAAGGAAACTAAAGGATATTACTATATCTGACAAAAAGCATTTGTTGCCAGAGATGTTGTATTCCTATAAAAGGAACTTATTTCCAAAGGAATCAGTGGGATACAAGTAGAACTCGAAGAGGTTCAAGACCAACAAGAAAACATTGAACTACTAGATGTACAAGAGGAACCTAGAGATTCACAAAATGTTGTAGAGTCTCAAATTCCTCAAGTAACACATGAATCTCGTAGATCTAGTAGGACACACCTTGAACCTGAAAGATTTGGATATATTGTAACTCAGGAAGGTAGTGAATTGTCCATAGATGATGAGCCAATTTCCTATTAGGATGTTGTAGAGGGACCAAAATCTAAAAATGACTTGAGGCAATGAGGTTTGAGATGGAATCCATGTATAGCAACAAAGTATGGAATTTGGTGGATCCACCTGAAGGGGTAAAACCCATAGGGTGCATGTGGGTCTTCAATAAGAAGACTGGCATGTATGGAAAAGTTCAAACCTATAAGGGAAGACTGGTTGCAAAGGGTTTCAGAAAAGTTCAAGGTGTTGACTATGATGAAACCTTTTCTCTAGTGGCAATTGTTAAGTCCATCAGGATCATGCTTGCTATTGCAGCTTATCATGACTATGAAATTTGACGGATGGATGTTAAAACAACATTCCTTAATGGGAATTTACTAGAGAATGTGTACATGTCACAACTTGAGGGTTTTATCAATCCAAAGGATGCAAATAAAGTTTGTAAGGTTCAAAGGTCAATCTATGGATTGAAGCAAGCGTCTCAAATATGGAATCTTCATTTTGATGATAGTCTAAGGGTTTGGCTTCATTCAAAATAAAGATGAACCTTGTGTGTAAAAGAAGCTTATTGGAAGCATAGTGACATTCCTCATATTGTATGTAGATGACATACTATTGATGGGAATGACATCCCTACTTTATAAAAGGTAAAGACATGGCTTGGAAATACATTCTCTATGAAAGACATGGGAGAAGCATCCTGCATCTTTGGGATAAAGATCTATAGAGATAGATCTAGAAGGCTTCTTGGACTAATTCAAAGCATATACATTGATAAGGTGTTGAAGTGGTTCAACATGGAGAACTCAAAGAGAGGAAATATGCCTGCACTTCATGGTAACCCCATCTCTAGAGCTGAATGTCCCAGTTCTTGTGAAGAAAGTGAACGCATGAATCTGATTGCATATGCCTTAGCAACTGCATCAATCATGTATGCAGTGTTGTGTACCCATCTAGATGTATCATATGCCTGGAGCATAATGAGAAAATATCAGTCAGATCTAGGTGATGGTTAGTGGATAGTTGTGAAGAACATCCTTAAGTACTTGAGAAGGACTAAGGACTAAGGACCATTTCTTGGTCTACGGAAGAGATGAAGAGTTGGTGGTACATGTTTACACCAGTGCAAGCTTCCAAATTGATCAAGATGATTACAAATCGCAATCAGGATTCATGTTCTGCCTCAATAATGGAGCCGAGCTGAAAGAGTTCCAAGAAAGAAACTATTGCCAATTCTACAATAGAGGTCGAGTATATTACTGCATCAAGTGCAGAAAAGGAGTATGTATGGATCAAGAAGTTCATCACAGAACTTGGGGTCATTCCAAGCATCAGTGAGGCAATCGATCTATATTGTGATAACAATGGAGATGTTGCACAAGCTAAGGAACCCAGATCGTATCCGTGCTCAAATCATATACAAATGTGGTATCATATCATACAAGAAATCATACAGTGAGGAGATGTAAAGATTTGCAAAGTACCAAGTGAGAACAACGTTGTTGATCCCTTGACAGAGACACTTTCATAGCAGAAGCATGATGATCATGTAAGATCAATTAGAATGTGATTCGTAGGTGATTGTCTCTAAGAGCAAGTGGGACTCTATTGGTATGTATGCACAAAGAGTCAATCACGTGATGATTGTAATGGAGTAAATGTAAATGATTTGATTAATCAATAAAAGGCAAGCTTCCAATTCATTCTACTTAATTTAGTTATGAGATAATAATGTAACATTATAAATGTCTAGAGAATCATATTACTCAAAGACATATGTATTCAAATTACTATCCTTGTGGATGAGATCATACTGATGATAAGAGTACATATACATTATCTCATTATGTCCCAAATTGATTGTTATTGTGGAAGGTTGATAGACAAAAATAACACATAAGTTCAGAGTGTGAGTTGGTTGATAATAAAATCTCATTAGTCATGATATGGAAATATCAAACCAAGAACACAGATACATGTTAGAAAATAGTGTATCAGACAGACCCACCATGAGACTTACACATGGAGGTTGTCATAATGGAAGTCATAGTCAGCTCTTACAGTGATGTTGGTGATTGTGGTTCTTAGACCTGAAATCACTACACTCATCACATATTGTTAGGTACACTTTGACATCATCAAATGCAGTCATGAAACATGGATTGTTATAACAGTGATGATTGGGTGACTTTCGCACATGGGGATTGAGTATGAGTGATAGACATGGGATTTGTCCCTCCTACTAGAGTGTGATGTCCTAGGACTCTTGATTAGTGAGACTGAGAAATGCATGGCCATGCACATGTGAGTCAATATGTGATATTGAGCTTACATATATCTCAGATTGTCTACTCTTAGTTCAAGAAACAAGATTGAATAATAATGAGGGCGACTTCTCTATGCCTCTAGTTCAATCTAGACATCAGTGAAAAAGGAACTATACAAACACTATAACACCATACACAGACTGTAGGTTGAAGTTGTTCCTCAACTTTCCATTTACTAGGGTAGCATTGATGTGTGATTAGGTACCACTCATTGCTTGTGATTTCATAAGTTGTTATGATCATTTGTTGCCAATGTAATATGGGACCAATAGGGTCACACACATAGGTCTCAACTTAGAAAAGGAGTTTAGATCTCAAATGACAGTTGAATTAAGTACTAAAGTGTTTAGGTATTTGATTCAGACAACAAATTGGCTGAAAACACTGCCAAACACCCATATCAAGTGTTGAGATAGTTGTCCAGAAGTGCCAAATGTCTATCTCAAGTATTGAGATGGGTATTTGGGGAGTCAATCCTATTATGAGTTCAAATTGGCAAAGGAAGTGAACTGACAAAATGGACTTACTCGACTCGGGTCACTAGAAATCCATCTGGTTGATCCAAGATGGTCGTCTTACATGGGTGAGATGTTCTAGTTTGGCTGAGGGAAGGTTATAGATATTTTCTAATATTTTTGAGTTGCACATTATTTGTTGTGCAAGGAAATTAATATGGGATTCTAATTGGAACAAATTATCACTACTACAGAAACGGCCTTTGGCGTCGGTCGTTTAACCCCATTTGGCGTCGGTTTCCGACCGACGCCTATGTGGGCGCCGCTAAAGGTCGAACACTTCGGCGTCGGTTTTTTAACCGACGCCTATTTAATCTATAGGCGTCGGTCGTTTAGTAGAGAACCGACGCCAAAAGGGTTCGCGCCACAGAAAACGGCATCATCTAGGGCACTTTCTGCGTCGGTGTTTTAGTAAATAACCGACGCCACTATGGAATATAGCGTCGGTCTTTTAGTAGATGACCGACGCATAAAGTGCCCTAGATGACGCCATTTTTTGTGGCGCGAACACTTTTGGCGTCGGTTATATACTAAACGACCGACGCCTATATGTTAAATAGGCGTCGGTTTGATATGAATATCCGACGCCATTTCCAGGACTGCTTTGGCCACATCAGGCGTCGGTTTATTGAAAAAACCGACGCTGTAGGTCTTTCCTGACGGTTTTCTATAAATAACCGACGCCTATTTATATATTTTTTTTTTTCAAATCAGTTTGCAGGCCTGCTGTGGCTGGTCAGCAGGATGAGAACCTGCAGTTCAGTTTTCTGAACTGCAGGTTTACGACATCCATTGATATCAGCCTACAAACAGGCCGCAAACCTGCAAAAGTCACAAGCAAAATTCTACACAAGTACATACATTCAGACATCAATTCAATTCTCACATTCACACACATATAGAAACATTCAAATACATGTATTAACATTCAGAAATATTCATTTACATAGTATCATTCATTATCGCTATCAACATCCCAATTATATCTTACAGTTGCCACTGCTTGTATGGCTTTTGCCCATTCTTCTCTTACTTCATTTAATGCTTCCATCGTATATGGAGCATGTATATTTTTTAAACGTTTACCTGTAGTGTTGTCAGTTTTAAACACCTGCAAAGAGAATGATGTATATATATAAGTAATAATATAAAAATAATATAAGATTGATATATTGCATACTAACTAATGAGACTATATATAATACCTCACGTATGGTATCGATGTCCAATGCGGCATATTTGATAATCATCTGCATAAATCGCATCACATAGTATGCGCATGCCCATCCATTGTCTTGTGTAGCACACTATAAATTGAAACATACAAAATAATACAACTAAGCACAATTCACATCAATAATATATATATTTGAGTCGGGAACTTACTTGTACGTTCTGCCAATTTATTGGCTGGTTCTTTTTCCTTGGGACCGTTCCTCCAGCCTTTTTGAATGCATCTAAACCCCTACATGTTAATATAACACAATAAATTGCATAAGTAAATAGTAATGTAATAAAAGATGTTAACGGATATAAAAATGAAATATTTCTCACCAGAATAATGGCATTCTCATTACGTGTCCAATTTTAGTGTTCAATGTACTCCCCGCAGGATCTAGATAATAAACAGTGAATGTCCCGGGGACAATAACTAGTAACTCCCAATGTCTACCGCTAGAAGTAAGAAGTTAACAATTAATAACTCAAAATGCAAAATAAAAATGGAATTTTCTTAAGTCCAAATTATAAATAAAGTAAACTTACTTGACATTGAATGGAGCTATTATTATCGTCTTATTTTGCTGACCAAAAATTGTAAAAGCATCTATACAGTATTGTTGAACATTATCAGGATCTTTAGCTACCAAACTAATCAATGATGGAATCAAAAATCCCACATGATCAAATGCAAATTGTTTGCAATGATCTTCGACTAGGTAGCTGCAAAACATATAGGCGTATGCATTAATATATAAGAAACCAGATCACCGGATCTTACACAAGGTATATGGATGTATAAACAAGATCTCACCTTATCCATGTCTCTATCATTGATGTATTCAGCCAATCATACTTAAACAGCTCAATAATATCTTGTATAAATAAAGAGCTATCGTATGATTGACCTGCATAATCTGCATCTAAAGAAATAATTATAGGGCAATGTACATTATGTGCCCGTAGCCAACATGCCATTCCCCTACAAGCAGGACCTAACGGGTATGTTAGGTCAGTTGGAACCCAATCGGGTAATGCGGGAAGTGGAAGTGGAGGCCTAGGTGCTCCTGGTGTCTTCTTTTTAACCTGTACATATAATTTCAGATCAGTTGACATCATATATACACATTAACAGTCTAAATCAATGTAAATTTATCTTACAATTTCAGTCGTGTAGACGACATCTGCTTTGGGCCACAATATCACCCCGCCTTCTGCCTCACCAAGTGTATCAATATCCGGGTGGGCATATGGCAATGTAGCTTCTCTCCAATCAGGTAACACACGTATCGGGCTCACACGAACGTAGCCCTGTGGCATTGGAGTCCCGTGAAACATTGCCCCAGGAAGGGACGGGTAAGCCTGCGCCTCTGCAACAACGTAGTCTTGCATTCTTAAGCGGCATGGCTTCAATGCCTACAAATTTACGTAAAGAATATTATACATATATACATATCATCTTGAAAACATAACAACTTGAAAAGACTAACTACAATGTCATAAACAATACTTACAGCAGACGTGCTAGGCGATGGGTCTCCAGGATTACTCGCAGTCTGTGCATCAGGAGAAGAGTGGGTCGCCATAGGCGTATTGGAAGCCTGAGATGCCTGCCACCGCAGCAATTCTTCCTTGACCTTCTCAGCAACTACATCGTTGATCTTCTTAGCAACTAAATCCTCAACTCTCTTATTCTCCTATACATGGATAAAAGAAACATTAGCTTCTTATTAATGAATTTCCTTTTGCAGTAACATTCTAAAAAAAGAATAGGTTACCTCTTCTTGAGAAAGTCCCGCTCTGGGTTTGCGCTGGGATGGCCCAAAGAATGCTTTGATGCCAACACCAGCGCCGGCACCTCTAACACGTCCAGGATGCTCTGGGTTACCCAGAGCAACTGTCAATTCATCCCTTGTGCCCTGAGGGATGAACGTGCCTTGTTTCCTCTGCTCGTGCAGCTCCCGCTAATCACCATAAATAGAAATTGGTAAGTTAACACCACAAATAATCAATATTCAAATGATTTCTCTAAGAGTTGTATTTTACCATTTTTGCAGCCGCCTCAGCAGTTACAGGCTTCTTTATTTCACCCTTCTTGTTTTGCCTGCCAGCTATCCAGATATCATGGCGAGGAATGGGTGTGGCAGACTCCTGAGTAGGAGCAGACTCCTGAGTAGGAGCAGACTCCTGAGTAGCCGCAGACTCCGCCTGTAGTCTTTGGCGAACGCTTGCATAGCCTTTTGGACCCATAGTGTGGTCATGCACATTCAGTGCACGCCTTGCTTTTTGTGCGTCACTGAGGGCCTAGTTAGTATGCACATTAATGATTTGGTTAGTAGCACTAAATGCTAATCTTGAATAGGTGAATACAATGTATATTAATTAAATTAGGAGTGACGCCTAATACCTTGAATTCTTCAGATTTTCTTGAAGCAACAAAATTGTCCCAATCTTCTTTGTCCAAGAAGTTCCATTGTTCAAGGGCTGACTTCTTCTTCTTATCACCCTCTTTTATGTATTCTCTGTTCAGATTTGTCCTATAATTCCTAAGCATCTTTCCAGCGCGTTGCATCACATTTTTACGATGCAACTTCTCATCCAATGCAAACAGATTCTGTAAAATAGAAATGTTATTAACTAGTATCCAAAATAGAATTGCAAATAATAGAATTTGTAATCTACAAAATAGAATTGCAAATAATAATAACTCACGCATAAATCCTTCCATATCGAGTCTTTTTTCGCTTGAGGAACTTTATGCCAATTGTCATACTTAACACCACAATGGCCCCGAGTGGTACACCCAAGATAGTTCACAAAATTATTGCGGTTCACTCCAATTGGATTTCCTCCATTATCAAACTCCACCACCAATTTAGATCCACTACCACTTAGCGCTAATAACTTCTTCAACAGGGTGATGCCCCTTTTCTTGTTAAGTGTCTGGTGTTGCGCATCAAGTTGCTCCAGTGCTTCAGTGGGTACAGGTGCATCAACCTAAAATTTGACAAAAATAAAACACACTAACTTAGCCCAATATAGAAATATAGGATATATGACATAACTAGAAGATAATGAATTTTATAGAAATACAGGATATGTTTTTAGAACTTACATTAGTATCCTCGCCATGCTCATCATGGACTTCATGCTCATCATGGACATCATGCTCATCATGGTCAGCCATCTGAAAATGTCATTAAAAAGGCAAACATTTAGCATTTGTATTAACTAGAAAAAGGCAAACATTTAGCATTTGTATTAACTAGAAAAAGGCAAACATTTAGCATTTGTATTAACTAGAAAAAGGCAAACATTTAGCATTTGTATAAACATACATGTCTCTAAAATTGTGATCTTTTATCAATTAACAATCCTTCATTGTGATCTCCGCGCACATATAAGTCATCATTAGCTTCAATATTTTGTGGAGTTGGCAACCCAACTGAGAATGGACTGGAGTCATCATACTTATCATAGTACTCTTCTTCATCTATAGGATCTTCAATGAACTGTCTTTTACCATGAAGAACAACCGACCATTTATCATTTGCAGGATCATCGATATAGAATATTTGTTTCGCCTGTGATGCCAATATGAATGGTTCACCCTTCTCGCCAATCTTTTCAAAGTTCACCAAAGTGAAACCCAATTCATCCACTATAACTCCTTTGGTGTTATCAACCCAATTACATTTAAAGAGCGGAATTTTGAAATCTATGTAGTCAAACTCCCAAATGTCCTCAATGACACCGTAATATGACATTTTAGCTTCACGTGGACTCTTATCCTTTGCACTTGCAAAGTACATAGTCGACGCTTGAAGAGTGACCCCACTATTTTGGACGACACTCTTATCATCTTGGCGCTTTGTGTAATATGTGAATCCATTAATGTCAAACCCTTCATAAGACATAACATTCGGTTTTGGTTTAAAGGCGAGGCATTTGATAGTTTCTGTAATATCATTTGGTGTTTGAGATAGTTGATGTAAGACTTTATCTTCAAACCACTTAGTAAAAGTCTTATTATGCTCTCTAGCAAGCCACATTGAACTTGCTCGAGGATGTTGTCTCTTTATGAAATTGGTATGTTCCTCGATATAAACACTCACTTCATCCATATTGTGTAAAATATACAAGTGAGCTTGTTCCAACTGCTCACGGCTGATTACTTTCACCCGTAATCCCAAAATTCCTTTGCCCTCCTCAATATTCTTGTCATTATCAGGAGTGTCATTACCACTGAGAAAGTCATTACAAAAATCCATAACCTCTCTCGCCACATAACCTTCAATAATACTCCCTTCAGGCCGATAACGGTTTCGGACATCACCTTTAAAAACGCTCATGTATCGTTCAAAAGGATACATCCAATGCAAGAAAACTGGTCCCAACATTTTCACTTCCCTAGTCAAGTGGACAACAAGATGTACCATGATATCAAAGAACGAAGGAGGGAAATACATCTCAAGCTGACATAGGGTAACAACCACTTCTCTTTGCAAATTATCGAGAGTATCAGGGTCAATAACTTTGCTGCATAGACTATTGAAAAAGAAACAAAGTCTGGTAATTGCAAACCTTACATGCTTCGGCAATATAGATCGAATAGCCACAGGCAATATTTGTTGCATTAGAGTGTGACAATCATGAGATTTAAGACCTATCAACTTCAGATCTTTCATTGATACCAATCTACGGATGTTGGATGAGTAACCATGTGGCACCTTAACATTTACCAAGCATTCACAAAAAGTTTTCTTCTCCTTTCTAGACAACGTGTAACAAGCGGGAGGTAAGTATGTTCTTTTATTACCCATTTCACGTAATTCTGTTAATTCTGACCTTATTCCCATTTCACGTAGGTCCAGTCTGGATTTTATCCCATCTTTAGTCTTACCTGGTATATTTAATAGAGTACCAATGATGCTATCACAGACATTTTTCTCAACGTGCATTACATCGATACAATGCCTGACTGTCAAAGAACTCCAATAAGGAAGATCCCAAAATATTGACTTCTTCTTGAATGAAGAATTGTCACTCCGTGTGGCCATACTACATTGTGATTTCTTACCAAATTCATTGACAATGTCTTTTACTCTTTCATAAACAACATCCCCTGGTATAGGTTTAGGTGCACTCCGTTCATCATTCCATCCATTGAATGCTTTGCGCTTCCTACGATACGGATGGAATTTTGAAAGAAACCTTCGATGACCAAGATATACAGTCTTGCCGCCATGTTTTAGTCTTATTGAATCAGTGTTTTCTTCACATATAGGACACGCTTTAGCTCCTTTGACACTATATCCAGACAAATTCCCATATGCTGGAAAGTCATTAATAGTGCAAAACAACATAGCGTGCAAACGAAATGTCTCTTTTGCTGAAGCATCATAGGTCATCACACCTTCAGCCCAAAGTTTCTTTAAGTCATCAATCAAAGGTTCAAGATAAACATCGATATCATTTCCGGGTTGTTTAGGGCCCGATATCAACAATGACAACATAACGTACTTATTTTTCATACACATCCAGGGAGGAAGATTGTATATAACAAGCATGACTGGCCAAGTGCTATGTTGGCTGCTCAATGTCCCGTACGGATTCATCCCATCTGTACAAAGCCCAAGTCTTAGATTCCTATCTTCTTCACCAAATTTAGGGTACAGTAGATCAATCTTCTTCCACTGTGGGGAATCAGACGCATGTCGTAGGATCCCATCATTATTTTTCTTAACATCTGCATGCCACCTCAGATTCTTCGCATCTTTCGGATTTGCAAACAAGCGTTGAAACCGTGATATTATAGGTAGATACCACAACACCTTGGCAGGAGAACCAGTTTTGGACTCCCCCGAAGTCGTCAATTTATACCGTGACGCACCACATTTTGGACAATCTTTCAAATCTACATAGTCCTTTTGAAATAATACACAATCATTCGGGCATGCGTGTATCTTCTTGGCCTCCATTCCCATTGGACACAACATTTTCTTTACCTGGTATGTTGAGATTGGAAGCTCGTTTCCTTCAGGAAGAATTTCTTTCAACAAAGTCAACAATGAAGTGAAGCTTTTGTCGCTCCTACATGGACAGTAGAACCTATCTGTAGGTTTTTTCCTATGTTCCTCGGCAAATCTAATAAACTGATCAAGACCAGATATAAACTCTGGGGTGCAACGATTACGAATGGACATCCATGATCTATCCATTCTATGATCAGAGAAAACAAGTATATATTAGGAAACAAGTATATATTAGGAAAAGATTAGGGTATACACTTACATCCTAAGCGTATAATGTGATGTCATTCTTATATATAATAAATGTGTACCACCTATCCCATCCTTGAACACCTAATCTCACTAGTAAGTGTATAATGTATATTTGGTTTTCAAGAAAATTTCGGCAGCATTTCCCCGCTGTTCTCTAAGTACATATGTACTTAGAGAACAAATGGGGAAATGCTACCGAAATTTTCTCGAAAACCCAATACACATTATACACTTACATCCTAAGTGAGATTAGGTGTTCAAGAACAGTCCCAAACCGGGGACTATCCAAGATTTACTCCTAATGAGTCAATCTTGGATGGGTTTCTAGGCCAACAAATACATTTGATGTCATTCTTATATATAATAAATGTGTACCACCTATCCCATCCTTGAACACCTAATCTCACTAGTAAGTGTATAATGTGCATTTGGTTTTCAAGAAAATTTCGGCAGCATTTCCCCGCTGTTCTCTAAGTACATATGTACTTAGAGAACAAATGGGGAAATGCTACCGAAATTTTCTCGAAAACCCAATACACATTATACACTTACATCCTAAGTGAGATTAGGTGTTCAAGAACAGTCCCAAACCGGGGACTATCCAAGATTTACTCCTAATGAGTCAATCTTGGATGGGTTTCTAGGCCAACAAATACATTTGATGTCATTCTTATATATAATAAATGTGTACCACCTATCCCATCCTTGAACACCTAATCTCACTAGTAAGTGTATAATGTGCATTTGGTTTTCAAGAAAATTTCGGCAGCATTTCCCCGCTGTTCTCTAAGTACATATGTACTTAGAGAACAAATGGGGAAATGCTACCGAAATTTTCTCGAAAACCCAATACACATTATACACTTACATCCTAAGTGAGATTAGGTGTTCAAGAACAGTCCCAAACCGGGGACTATCCAAGATTTACTCCTAATGAGTCAATCTTGGATGGGTTTCTAGGCCAACAAATACATTTGATGTCATTCTTATATATAATAAATGTGTACCACCTATCCCATCCTTGAACACCTAATCTCACTAGTAAGTGTATAATGTGTATTTGGTTTTCAAGAAAATTTCGGCAGCATTTCCCCGATGTTCTCTAAGTACATATGTACTTAGAGAACAAACGGGGATATGCTACCGAAATCTTCTCGAAAACCCAATACACATTATACACTTACATCCTAAGTGAGATTAGGTGTTCAAGAACAGTCCCAAACCGGGGACTATCCAAGATTTACTCCTAATGAGTAAATCTTGGACGGGTTTCTAGGCCAACAAATACATGTGTTGTCATTCTTATATATAATAATTGTCTATAAACTACAGGAAACATGGTTAATCCTAATCAACAGAGCATTATTAAATAATAAATCAAGAAATCAATAGTTTTAAACAAAAGGTCTAGGAATCTTTACTAGACATTATATGTATCCCTAATCATCAAACTAGGGTTTTCTTGAATATCATAAAAGGTAGAAGAGCATTCTTTTCGGTAAGTTGACCTTTTCATATTACTTTGACCATTACAAACACATGTTTCTAGGCCGACACAAGGTGTAACATGTAGGTGATATACCTAGGTTGACACACCTTAATGAGTGTAGGCCGATACACCTTGAATATAATGAATGGATACACTTGAAATTAATGAGAAGGATACACTTTGAAAAGTGTAGGCTAGCTAGTATACCCTAAAAAGCAGCAGACAATATAACAAGTTAAAGTTGAATCTAATATTCTAGTAAGGATGAAAGAAACTTGTACTAATTGTATGAGAAAGGTAATACCTTATAATGATAATTGATGAAAGTAATCAAGTATAATTGAATACTTAAAGTAATGAATTAAAATCCTAGATGTCGGGGTTATGAATTAGGGTTTGTCTGTTGAATAAAACCCTAACGACCTTAATCGGATACAATAGAAGTCCTAACCCTAATTATGAAAGGTTGTGACTTGATTGATAGATTATTTGTGATACAATTGAATGTAAAGATAATAATATAAGCTCCTAAGAATGAGGAGTTATGATATAGGGGTGATGATTGAACATAACCCTAAAAACCCTAGTCAAGTTCAAAAGAGCAACCCTAACCCTAATGACAAAAGGTAATGTAACTTGAAATGGAATGAGAATAATATTTAGTGGTAACCGTGAATTACTTATCATATTTCAGTAAGAAAATTTCAACTATGGCAGAGAAATTCATCCCCAAGCCTCACCCCTACTATCGTAATCTCTATTGCAGCAATACTACCCTCGTAATCCCACCAATCACCCGCAAGCATTGTCACACAAATAAAATACATGTACATCAATAAAATACAGAGAAGAGGGCATACCGATTTGGAGGTCTGGAGAAGACGGCGGTAAAGAGGAGCTGTGGTGGCGGCGCGGCGGAGAAGCAGCTAGCTAAACCCTGGTGGCGGCGCGACGGCGGTGGAGAGCAGCTCTGTCGTCCTGGCGGCGGCGGCGAGACGGCGGTGGAGAGTAGCTCTGTCGTCCTGGCGGCGGCGGCGTGGAGGCACTAGCAGTTGCGGCGGCGGCGTGGCGGGAGCAGTCGGGTGGGGCGACAGCAGTTGGAGGGTCCAGCAGTTGCGGCGGCGGCGGTGTGGAGGGGAGGGGCGACAGCAGTTGGAGGGTCGGGCGACAGCAGTTGCGGCGGGAGCAGTCGGCTGTTTAGGCGATGAAACAGAAGAAAGGGGAACAGTCGGGTGATCGCAGGATATAAATTTCACCTATAGCGTCGGTTGTTTGTCACAACCGACGCCTAAAATAATTTAGCGTCGGTTGTTTGAAACAACCGACGCTCAAATGGACGATATTTTCACGAAATTGTTTGGCGGGAACCACTTTCGGCGTCGGTTATCAACAGATAACCGACGCTATAAGTGACACTTTGCGCGCAAAGTTTTCATCACATATAGGCGTCGGTGGCTATTTAAATAACCGACGCTGTATGTGACATTTTTTCTTTTCGCTCGAAAATTGGATTTCGCAGGAGCTTTTAGGCGTCGGTTTGTTATTGTCAACCGACGCTAAATACAAAGCGGTACCCGTGTCTGGCTGGTCTTCGAATATAGACGTCGGTTTGCTTAAACAGCCGACGCCCTATATGATAGGCGTCGGTTTTTCTTAATAACCGACGCCCAGAAAAGCGACACTGAATGCTATTTCTGTAGTAGTGTATCTATTTTGTGTACAACTAGGAAACAACCAAACGGTAGTCTGGGTTGTGCCAAATGACCATATGGGTTTCCAGAAGACTATCAGGGTTGTTGCAGGTTGTGAGATTTTCATAATTCTTGTAAAATTTTGAGATCTTCTGGTCCCTTCCACTCCCGCACAGAATGGAAACCTAGACCCAAACCTTGCCTATAAATAGAGGGGTATTGTGGCTTCCCAGAACACAACACTGACAATTGAGAAATAGTTTCTCTGACAAATGTTGTCCTCTCTAGTTGCGGTAACCATGAGAGCCCAGGAAAGTCCTACCGGCTAGGGGGATAGACAAGGGAGAGTGCAACTGAGATCATTATCGTGGGAGATAAAATTGGTGACTAGTACACCAAAAGGAGGGATGAATCCTTCCTGATCATTCGTAGGATGACATGAGTTCTAGGTTGTCCTTGTGGACTACCATGGAGGAGGGAGGTCGTTGTCTTCCGCTAGGAGGATAGTGTCAGACATCAGTCTACGATAAGAGGAGCTACTAAAGAAGACGAGATTCATAGTTGCAGTCTATGGTATAGACCAGGAGGCACAACAATCAAACGAGTCCCAATGCAACCAAGATTAAGAAGTTGTACATTTACTATGACAAGGATTGTCGTTGGACTTGATCCAGGACTAGGTATATCCTTAAAACCATCATTCCTACATTATAGTTATTGACTTGATCCACTAGTTATGGGGAATATGGTAGATAAAATTTTTATTTCTGTGGCCTGCTCTGTAGACATATTTTCCAACATGACTTTGATGAGATATTTTCTCCTATTATAAAAATGACTTCTATTAGATTGGTTATAGGCTTGGTTGCTAGCCTGATTTGGAGCTTGAGAAGTTAGATCTATAAAAGGCATTTTGCCATCATGACCTAGCTGAGGAGATCTACATGGAGTAGCTAGAATGTTTTCAAGTTAAGGGTAAGTAACACTTAATCTATAGATTAAAGAAGAGTTTGTATGGTTTGAAACAAGCTCCTAGGAAGTGTTATAAGAAGTTTGATTCTTTCATGTAGAGTCACGAGTACCAGAAGAAAAGTATAGATCCATGTGTTGGGTTTTAGGGGAGGCAGAGATAGCAGTAGAAACAAAAAAAATTTCCCCAAACCCAGAACCCAAAGAGATCTCATCAACATCTATATGGTAGGAAGGATGGTTTTTGTAGAGGCGTACCTTGTCTTGAGGCTTGCTCGGTGATGTTACCTCATGGCTAGCACAGTCTTCACCTCCGATCATGGACGGTGTCTGTGCAGCTCCTGGTCACACCTGGACTGATGGATTGATAGATGTCCTCTAAGCGGTAGAAATCTCCCGCCACTATAGTAGTCCACACAGACCATCGGGAACTCCAGTCATCCTGTCCTATAGGACACTGGAAGGAGTCACCCCCTTTGGTTAGCATACTAGTCACTGACATGCTCTCCTTCCACCAGTTGTCATCCTATAGTTGTCTTTCCCTCGATGTGCCTCCCTAGTCGGGTAGCACTTATTTGGGCTCTCTCGGTTACCACAACCAGAGAGGACAACTTTGCAGAGCAACTAATGTTCTTGAGATGTTCTTGAGAAGCCCCAGTACCCCTCTATATATAGGAGGGGTCAGGGTCAGGGTTCTCAGACCCGGGCAATGCAGGAGTAGAAGGGTCTAGAATTTCCACGAATTGATACAATTTGGAAAGTGAACCGATCATTTCACAAATGAACCGATCGTTTGGGGACTAAACTTATTGGTTCATCTCATAAACTGGTCGTTTGGGGAGCTGAACCAATTGGTTCATTCATGAACTGATCATTTCACTTCCCAGGGCAGTTCCATATTGACTTTCTTCATTCTGTTTCAAATTAATCCAAAGATCAATACTTGTCCCAATCGAATTGTACAAGTCAAACGAAAATTTTTTCAAAAGCAAAGAGTGATGCCTAGTCGCACATCAGTGCTACCCAAGTGAAAAGGAAAGTTGGAGAATAACTTTCAATCCTACAATTTGTGACTGGTGTTATAGTGAATGTATAATTCCTTTGTCATTGATATCTTGAATGAACTCAAGGCATGGAACAATCATCCTTTCAACGTTCATTCACTTCCTTGATATCAGAGCAGACTGGATGAGATATGTGTGACATCAATATCACATATTGATTCACACATGTATGTGCATGCCTTTCTCAGTCCTACTCATTAAGTGGCCATGGACGTCAAACTCCCTAGGAGGGACAAATCCCATATCTATCACACACCCCTCAAAAGCCCCATGTGTCAAAGTCACCCAATCTTCACCTTTATAACAATCTATATTTTAGGACTGCGTTTGATGATGTCAAAGTGTACCCAACGACATGTGTTGAATGTAGTGATTTTAGGTCAAAGAATCACACTCACCACCATCACTATGAGAGTTGACTGTGACTACAAATTCATGGTTCCAAGTGTCACTATCACGGTGGGTCTGTCTGATACACTTGTTCTCTAACAAGTACCTATGTGCTTGGTTTGATATCACTATATCATGACTAATGAGATTCTGTCATCAACCAATACACAATCTAGTCTTGTGTGTCATTGTTGTCTATCAACCTTCCACAATGACATCCGAATAGGGACATAACAAGAATGTATACTCTTAACATCTGTAGGATCTCATCGTTTAGGTCCTGAACCTAAAAGCATATGTCATTGAGTAAAACAATTCTTTAGACATTCAATTAGTTCTGTCATTATCTTATAACTGAATGAACTATAATAAACTGGAAGCTTGCCTTTGATGTTTATCAAATCAATCTTAATGTATCCCATCAATCATCCCATGATTGGCTCTTAGGGCATACATACCAACAGACTCCCACTTGCACTGCGAGACAATCACCCTAGAATCATATTATTAGTGATCTTCAAACATGTCCCACATGTTACCGTGCTCTAGTGCTAACGCAGTGAGTTATGGAAACACTTTGCCTAAGTCGGTATTATTGCATGTCTCACATCTCTTCCCTATACATCATACGTATGAGAAGGAGTTTCCGTAATATGCGATCTAATATTCCTTTGCTAACCTTTAGCCTTATTCCATGACCAAGCACTCCTTACTTGTCATCAATGATCGGAATATCTATAAGTTCATCTTTATGAACTCCCAGATCCATATAGTATCCACTGTTGTTCTCTAACCCACAGATACTCGACATTTCCTTTTAAAATGACTTTATTGGAAAGTTTCCATTTTTCAATACACATTCAATTTTATATATCTTATATATTTTGCGATCAATTTTCTGTCTTTTTTGGAAGTTCGCATCAGTGTAACTCTTTATAGTGAACCCTTCCTTATTTCCCTAGAACTAGTACTTATCAAGTTCTCATGGTATTCCAGTAACCCTTACTAGAACTAGACAGACATCCACTCGTCATGTCCCACATACAAGTTATCAGGATGAGCATATCATATTGTCATGCCATACATACAAGATGATAAATGCATTTTGTTCTTTCTATGTCCATACATGCAAGATAACAGGATGATTACATACATGATGGATCCATATCTATTCTTACTATTCCCATTCTTAATGAGAATTGGACACTTGGCCTTGGGATACAAACTCCATGTAACATGGACAAGTTTTCTCCCACAGAATCTGTGTATACTGAACCCTTTAGTACAAATTTCCAATGTATGCTCTCTCCTTTCTAGGTCAAGAGGTTTTTGATAACTATCTCTATAGGTCTCTATTCATATCACATAGGAAACATCTCTATCTTTCCTAAAGATAATTTCCACAAAGTATTCCATTCTAGAACATCTCATTCCTCATCAACATGTGGAATGCAAATACGCTCCCACTAAATCACAGATCCTTTCTTTATCTTGGTCATATCAGTCAAACACTTTGACTATATTATCAAAGTAAAGATCCTAGTTCTGAGTTGCTTGTACTCAATCAATCACATTGATAAGTCCATTCTAACTTATAGACTTCATTTGCATTAATGGATTCATAAACCATATAGGTTGTGTCACGTACACATCCTTATCTTATTCCTCATAGGAATGTGGTTTTAGTATCCATATGCCAAATCTCTTAGTCATTGATTTGCAATCAACAAGCATGATCCTTTTTAAAATGTCATCCATGTGTCTTAACGCTTAAGACTCATTCACACTTATGGATTTTATCCCAACAAGTGCTACCACTAAGGTCACACCTCATGATACACATGGTAGTCATTTAGGATCTTATGGTCATAAACCATAACACAATATCTGGTTCCTTAATATCATCTACATTGTTGACTCATCATATGACCAACTCATCATATAGATATTTGAGGTGTATCTATTAAGGAATTTGAGAACTCACAACACTTTGTGATTCTTAATATCCTTTATTAGTGTAAGGTATTCTATATTAAGAAGAATTTAGTTATTTGATAATCATCCTCTAACTCCTTAGAGTATGACTCCTTTTTTTTATTTAGACATCACTATGCCTTAATCATGAGTTCTCTATGATACACTATCATAATCACTCATAAGGTTCTCAAACTTTTGGTTTAGGTATCTCTTTCATTGATCACATCAAGAATTATTACTTTTACCAAATTTGTACTTCATTCATGATCTTCTTGAACACTTCAAGATATTCATATTGGTATTTCTATAAACACCATTTGAAGTATTAGCATTTGCTCCAATAAATACATCATATGTGTTATACCTAATAGGATAACCATTCTCCCACTACCACTAGTGAAGATTGATTTTATCATGTCTAAGATATTCATGTCTCTTAATGGTTCACAACCAAAACAGTCTAGCTTATCCATCAACATGGAAACTAGAGATGAATTTCTCATGATAATGCTAATTATTTGTTTGAGTTATCAATAACTTTTAGGTATCAATTTATCTTATGCATACAAGTACCACAAGATAAAGAAAGGCATTGCCACAAAGATCATATCTTTGAAATTGAAACATCAACTATATTGATAGCCATCTAGTCACTACAAGATGCAATAATAAAGTGTTTCTATTGGAAAATATGAAATAGCAGTTCTCAACTCTATTTCATGCCCTTTAGGCTGAAATAAACTAAAAGGTACTGCTGTCTATGGCAGCAACACTTGCTCTAATGATGAGTACTCCTTTCTTGGTCCTTTCACAAAGGCCATCACTTCCTTTTAGATCTTGCATATCATATATGTCAGATCTTCATCTTGGTATCATATACCTCAGATAAAGAAGTGTTTATTTCATGATACCTATAGTGGAGATCTCTATCCCCTCCTTTCATCTTCTTTTGTTCTTCCAGATATGGAGGGTAATTTCTCCTCCCTCATTCACCCTTCCCATATGCCTTGAGGTTGAAGATGGCTTGGGTTGCTGGCTAGCATCAGAATACTTCTTTGCATTCCCTTGACCTTGCCTTTAAGACTTACCCTTCATTGATCACATCAAAGATTAGGGTTTGTCTTTATTCATATTTGCCTCTATTATCCTCAACATGTCTAACAACTCTGTCAGTGACTTGTCAAGGTTGTTCATGTTGTAGTTCATCATGAATAGTATGATTCTCAAAACATTTGCAGTATCATACCGGTAGCCAACTCTTGACTTAGAGGGAATTCCAGTCTAGTCAAGTTTTCCACATACCCAATCACATTGAGTGTGTGAGAACCAACTGAATCTCCTTCTATCATGACATACTAGGACAATGCCTTGGATACATCATATGTCTCATGTTGTCTCTACAACTCACAGTTCAGAGAATACAACATCAAGAACTCCACATCAATGGCATCCTCGATATGCTTCCAGTAAGCATCCCTTTCAGCCTTTGGTGTGGTGGGGGCGAGTTTATCTAGTTAAGGTATAACTAGGACTTAGAGCTTTCACTCTTCGATTGAGAACACTTCTCAACATCCTAATCAGTCATGGAATTATTCCCATTTAATTTGTCTGTCTCAAGGACCGGTCACAAATAAAGTCATTATTGTTGGTGACCATTTGTACTACAAAAGGAAATATATGCACTTTAGTCCAAAACTCATTTTTGACTTTATTTATTGGATTTGAAAATTTTGACGATATAATTAGGACATTAATTAATTATCACTCCCACTATTTTTGTTCAAATTGACAGCCCTCACCATCAATTCGGAAGATTGCAACGTACAACCTTCTAGTGGGTCAAGATCTCAAAATCCTCTCAGTCATGGACCAGCTAGGGCTGTCACCCACAACTCAGATCATCCAGTTAGGAAACTCTTGCCAATTGCATCATATAAAACTCTTGAAATATGTCATGCACAACTCCTTGCCATGATCACCTCCATGCCTCAAGGTGCTAGATCCTATCTAGGTCACCTCGTTAAGTCCGACCCAAAGCCAACACAATGAATATGCATCCTTCTTGGGCAGACCCACATATCCATCCTTCACGCTTCTATGAGATAGACGGTGCACCACGCTAGGGCGTGCCCACACTTGGTCGATCAAGCTTTTCACATGTGTCACATTTAGAAAACATCGAAAACTTAATATTTATTGAGGGATTTGGTTTTATAGGTACATATACATATCCAATCACCACAATATATAGTATGTATCATATACATGCTATATCCCACAGAAAACATGTGAAATGATAAAAGCGATGATTATGTCCATCCTAATGTGATTCCTCGAGCCAAGAGGAATTGCGGTCATCTAGGTCCACATCACATGAAACTTGTACATGATGAACTATGTGCTTTGCTGTTCTGGGTTTGATCAACTCATCTCCATGATTGATTGGCTCACCATCAGGCTGGTTGGTTGGGTGCCACCAGCCGATCGACTGGCGCCTCCAGCCGATTAGTTCACTGGTCATTATGCATCTCCTTAGGTCACCACCCGCTCATCTTGCTCCATGAACCGGCTGCCTTGGTCCACTAGCTGATCGTCTCACACCCAAGATGATCATCTTGATCCTCCAGGTGTCTGCCATTCTTTGACATAACAAGAAATATAGACTAATCCTATTTACAATTGCGTTTGGAAACCTCGAGTTACATTTGGGGGGAGAAAAGGTAGAAAAGAATCTTGAGTTATCTCGAGTTACATCAGGAATAGGAGGTAGGGAATAAGTGCGCAGACCAAGATGCAAGCAACAACAATCAACCAGACACAGATTTAGGGTTGATGGCCACAATCATGCTACAATCACCACAGAAACCGTTTAAGGGCGACACGTATCGAATGCATTTATATGACATATCATATATGTATATATAGGGATTTTGTGGATTTATATTAGACATGCATAAAGACAATTAAATATTTACATCATATGCAATAAATACAAGGCGATAAATCAAAAACCGATCATATCGATTATCCTAAAGTATAGAATGTTGACGTGGCTCTGATACCATTATTGGGTTTTAGGGGAGGCAGTGATAGGAGTGGAAACAAAAAAAAATTTCCCCAAACCCAAAACCCAAAGAGATCTCATCAACATCTATACGGTAGGAAGGATGGTTTGTAGAAGCGTACATTGTCCCGAGGCTTTCTCAGCGACACTACCTCATGACTAGAGTGGTCTTCATCTTTGGTCTTGGATGGCATCTGACGGATTGGCAGCTGTCCTTCGAGCCGCAGAAATCTCCAGCCACTGTAGTAGTCCACACAGACCATCGAGAACTCTAGTCGTCCTGTCCTATAGGACACTAGAAGGAGTCGTCCCCTTCTGTTAGCGTACTAGTCACCGACGTGCTCTCCCACCACCAGTTGTCATCGTACAATTGTCTTTCCCTCGTTGTGCCTCCCTAGTCGGGTAGCACTTGCTTGGGCTCCCTTGGTTACCACAACCAGAGAGGACAACTTTGCAGAGCAATTGATGTTCTTGAGATGTTCTTGAGAAGCCCCAGTACCCCTCTATATATAGGAGGGGTCAGGGTCAGGGTTCTCTACCCCAGGCAATGCAGGACTAAAGTGGAAGTAGAAGGGTCTGGAATTTCTATGAATTGATACACTGCGGCAAGTAAACTGGTCGTTTCACAAAAGAACTGATCATTTGAGGACTAAACTGATCGGTTCATCTCATGAAACGGTCGTTTGGGGAGCTGAACCGATCATTTCATTCATGAACTGGTCATTTCACTTCCAAGGGCAGTTCCCAATCGACTTTCCTCTTTCTATTTCTAATTAATCCAAAGATCAATACTTGTCCCAATCGAATTGTACAAGTGAAACAAAAAAAATTTCTCACCAACCTAACTTTCCCAAACTCGCTCGTTTGGTCTAGTTGAACTGATCGATTCAACACTTGAACCGGTTGTCTCACTTGACCCTGAGCCGATCAGTTCAACGACTTGAACCGGTCAGTTGGCAGTCCAGGTTGTGTAGAAATTAGTCACTGCAGTTCTCAATCAATCTGACACCCAAATCACACTTGAACTTGGTGATTCTAAGTCAAGTAAATTGATTGAATGTTTAATTGAACTACTAAACACATATAGTAAATAATCCAAACATCATTCATAGATAAACTCCTCTTCCAGGTTAAATCCTATGTGTGTGACCCTTTAGGCCCATTTCACGTTGGCAGCAAAAGTCCATAACACTTATGACTTCACAAGCAAAGAGTGGTGCCTAGCCGCACATCAGTGCTACCCAAGTGAAAAGGAAAGTTGGAGAACAACTTTCAATCCTACAATCCATGACTGGTGTTACAATGAATGTATCATTCCTTTGTCACTGATATATCGAATGAACTCAAGGCAGGGAACAGTCATCCTTTCAATGTTCATTCACTTCCTTGATCTCAGAGCAGACTGGATGAGATATCTGTGACATCAATATTACATATTGATTCACACATGCAAGCGCATACCTTTATCAGTCCTACTCATCAAGTGGCCATGGACATCAAACTCCCTAGGAGGGAAAAATCCAATATCTATCACTCACCCCTCAAAAAACCCATGTGTCAAAGTGACCCAATCATCACCTTTATAACAATCTATATTTCAGGACTACATTTGATGATGCCAAAGTGTACCCAATGACATGTGTTGAGTGTAGTGATTTCAGGTCAAAGAATCACACTCACCACTATCACTATGAGAGCTGACTGTGACTATCAAGTCATGTTTCCATGTGTTACTCTCACGGTGGGTCTGTCTAATACACTTGTTCTCTAACAAGTACCTATGTGCTTGGTTTGATATCACTATATCATGACTAATGAAATTTAGTCATCAACCAATACACAACCTAGTCTTGTGTGTCATTGTTGTCTATCAACCTTCCATAATGACATCTGAATAGAGACATAACAAGAATGTATACTCTTAGCATCTGTATGATCTCATCGTTTAGGTCCTGAACCTAAAAGCATACATCATTGAGTTAAACAATTCTTTAGACATTCAATCTGTTCTGTCATTATCTCATAACTAACTAAACCAGAATTAACTGGAAGCTTGGCTTTGATGTTTATCAAATCAATCTTAATGTATCCCACCAATCATCTCATGATTGGCTCTCAGGACATACATACCAACACCATGTGTTCATAAAAAAATATTAGGAGGTTTTCTAATGACAAGTTCATTATTCTACTACCCTATGTGGACATGTTGATAGAGGCGCACGATGTCAGTTTGATCAAGAAATTGAATACGGAGCTTTCCAAAGCCTTTGAGATGAAGGATTTGGGACCAACACAGCAGATTCTGGGGATGCATATCACACGTGATAGGGAGCAGCACGGGTTGTAGTTGTCACAAGAGAGTTGAACAGATTCATGAACGGTTCAACATGAGTAAGTCCAAATACATGAGTACTCCACTATCAGGTCATGTCAAGCTAAGAAAGAAGTCATGCCCATCTACTGATGATGAGGAGGAGATGCCTAGGCTCTGGCAAACCACAAACTTTCTTCTTGACGCTGCAGTTTCTAAAGATCTTTCGCCAACTGGGAGCACTCCTGAATCATATCAAAAGACGGTAGTCTATTCTGTGTCTGAATGAGTGCCTGTTCTGCCCTCTGAATTTTTTTCTTAATATTTCCAAACTTCTCTCCCGCCCATTTGCTTAGATTCTCCGCACAATGTCTGGTCTGTTGCAGAACACCCTGTCCCTCGTTATCATCCCAAGCTTGTTCTACAATTCTTTTGCAATCAGGAGACGAGAGCCAAAGGATATGAATAGAATCGTCATTCTTTTTTATATATATAAACCCTTAATTAAGAGCTAAACGAGATGTACTCGCAGAACACACATGGTGAGACAACCAACTGGGTTTATGCCAACTAGGTCTGAAAAGTTATAATCAGATATACTAGTAAATGCCACATCTTATAGGGAGAACTTTTACATATACGAGTGTGCCTAGTTTAATATTCTGCGGTCAGTAGAAGTCTACGTTTTTTGTACAGGTCACATCATATAGGGAGAACTTATTCATACACTTCGTCGCAGTTTGCGTCAGTTTAACCAATGACCATGTCCCTTTGACTCGACAATTTCCCATTTGTATGTGTGTTATTGGCGTGGGAGTCAAGAACGATCAAAAGCATACCTTACTTGAGAGTCTGAAAGAACTGTGTGCTGTGATCATGCATTGTGGGGGAAGTCCCAGTGGTTTTTGGGCTAGCAAAGTGCAAAAGCCTTTATCCAACAAGTTGCACACAGCGTAGAGGGTGAAAATCAACTGTTTAGGGCCCTTGATGAACTTGCCCGAGATTTCTTTTTTAGTCCCAGAGGTTTTTCCGCTCAGGGCCTGTTTGGTAGCGTGTAGTCCGACGACAAAGTGCGTGTTTGATGTACATTTTTACATTACGAACTCACACAATTGCACCCTACTACACCCAATTAAACTAGCCCTGAATGTGCAACTCACCTTTTCCACATGTCGCATCCTTCCGAGATTTCTTTTTTAGTGCCTATTTGATGGTTGCAAATGTTCAAACAACGAAAATGTCGCTTTGATATAGGTATATAACCTTCTGCAAATGTGTGCCTTTGTCATGCTTCTTTCTAACAATTAAATAATTCCCCATTATCGAGAGGCTAGAAGGGATGTGTTACCCCCACAAACATAGGGTGACAAGATCACAAGACAACCTAGGTGGTTTTGAGCGAGCTCGATCCGAAAAGCCGTTCCCAAGTGTGGAGGACGGATCTGCTGGTCCTCATTTTGCAAGGTATATGCTACTCTTTTTGTCATCTACGGACACTTGTAACAGCAGACTACATAGTGGGGTGTAGATTAAATACAATTAAAACGTGGCATCAATTGTTGTAAGGTGTAGCCTACTCATTAAAACAGCAAGTGTGTTGGCATAGGTCCTTTACTACGCGTTATGGTTCTAATCCGGCTTTTTTGGGCCAGCACAAGCACACTTGGACTTGTCTCTCCATTCAGTGAACTCTCATGTATTTGCACATGCCACATATTTCTAAGATAAGTACTCTCGTGCCTCTTTATAGGTCAATAATGTTAAACATACAACTGCTTCCCTTCAACGTTATTAGTTTTCCTTCTATATATGTGTGCCCTTTTCACACTTTTCAAGATTAATTAGAATCATTCCTTCATTGAGAAACTAAAATGGAACCATTCCAAAGTTACATGTGAACCTTATCTTGGGGTAACATACTAGATTTGGGGTACTAGATCTATTTTGAGGTGTAATTCATAATTTCTCCTAGACTTGAGATCAATTACAAACCAGTCCTTCTTCATAACTCTAATTCGATCATTTGAATTGATTATCATGTTCTTTTATGACAAATAGCGTCCTAAAATTCTTGTGGCTACATAAGTTCATTCTCCTCATTCGACAAAGATTTACAAATTAGTCTATGATTTAATCTTCATGATTCACTCTAATATCATTTAGTAATTTAACAATCTTTGTGCTTGAATAAGTTAGACCTTGTATTTCAATGATCCACCTACTCTTTCAAATATTGATGTTGGAATATGTATAAGAAGATATTAATAAGTATAGTTATGAATATTGGGACAGTTAATGAAAAAAAAAGCCTAAATAAGAGATTCAAAGTAGAGAAACAGTATTTTCTCAAAACTTTTACGACAAGACGAAAGACCGTTGAGAAATTTGAGTCATAATTGGACATTTAGACTGGGAGTTAGAATAATTTAAAATGAATACTAAATAAGGAGTTACCACCATTTATAACAAAGGTAATTATCTTATTATATGAAGAGAGCGCGTCCCACTCTTTCTTAAACACCATTGCCCATAGTTATTGGAAGATTGATGAATCCACCAAAATTCATTCTCCTTTACCATTCACATCTAAAGTTATCACATTAGATTCAACTCCTCATCCTTCACCAAAATGATCAACTCTCGACCGTCAAAAACCTTGGATGGCCATCACCATCGTCCACAAGTAGATGGAACATGAAGCATACGTGTTACCTGTCGGGACCCACTCTTTTCATCAGCATAAATACCAACCATTAGAGATAATCCCAAAACCTAAACCCATATTATGAAATCAAGCAATGAATTCTCGACACAGGCAATTAAACAATATACAAAAAAACATAGATAATTTTTTTCCTTTTCCTTTCTTCACAAAATCATAAATCAATGTCACATCAAGGACATCACATTTAAATATCACAAATATTATTCAACTCAATTAAAACCAGAATCAATCTTGTTCTCATATAATGTTCAGTTTACATCAAATACATATACATTGATGAACAAACTTAGTCTACAACCCATCCCGAGAAAGAAAGAGTATAGGGACATTCTAATCTATCTAGATTATGATATTTATATCTTTTTTGTCACAACCTCTCTGTTGGATAGCATTATACCTAAAAAAAATTGAAACAACCTCAAGGTACTCATATAGAGCCCCAGTGAGTGAATACCTCCCACTCAAGCTAGGTACATGCATCAACATCATATTAAGTATAATAAACTTACCAGAAACATGCAGATATTGAAAAGTCTAACATATAGTTCTATCATGAGTCGTATCAAACTTACAATGGTAATCTAATCCAATAGATAAGATAATCACTTAAACAAATTATAACTTTGAAACATATTTTAAAGCATGTCTATGAACAAATCAGTAGATACTTCTTAGTTTAGATCAAGAATCCTACTGCATCAGTAATAAGTCAAGATCTAAGCATTTTGAATCAATACATAACAATAACATTTTCTTTGTGACACTCCACCAGCCGGACCAAGAACACATCATGCAGTCTTGAAGATGAAGTACACATAATACACATCTACCAAACAATACTATCAAATAGCAAGCAATCCAACTCATATTCAGAATGGATATAAATACCATCATTTATTACTTGTCAACATGACATATCATAATATGAAATAGAAAATGTCCATATCAACATGATTACTTTCCTCAACAAGAAGCATAATCAACAATAACAAATCATCAAGTAGCAGTACAAGGAATGTAACAATCATTCAAATCATGTTCTACACGGATTATCATCTTTTATTCATTTACCCTGAAACTACTTGGCTTGTACCTCACCAAGTAGAAGTCGCCACGCCTGATTCTCGTGTCAACGACTCACCGTCACTATCTTAGGGTTTAGTCGGCCACCCTAAGATATCAACAATAGACCCTGGCCACCTCAAGGTATAGGAACCAACAAAGCAATATATCACATATCACAGCATTTCACATATTTTTTATTTCACATTTCACATATTTCATTTCATCATAGTCTATTCCATCTGGACATAGACTTTCACAGTAAGGATTTAGGGCTAGAGCCACTCCAGATGACTCACTCCTAAATCATGGTGGTCTAACCTTTAAGGTCTCGATCCACACTCTAAAAATCCTTCTCATAATTCAACGATTACTGCAAGGAGATCCGTTTTGTTTCCCTAGTGTGGTCCTCGAGGAAAATTCACAGTGTTCAGGGCACCTAACTATATGTTCCATCATTTCACTTGTGATTAATCTCTTTTACTCATCTTACAATAATTCAAAATGTCATAAATCATATCTATGTATTCTCGCATAACTAGAATAACATGAAACATATTAAGTTTATCAATAAAGGCAATGATCAAAGCAAGAAGCACAATAGGTCTATAGATTGCAACAAATGTGATTATTTCTATCTTCTACATCAACTCATAGCAATCATCAACAGTGGGCCTTCAGCCCAAGACATAACCTTATTGTCCATCATTTACCCCATCAGGGTTTTATCATCATCAGTGGGCTTTCAACATTTACCCTTATCAGGGTTTCTCAATGTAAGGAGTGCCACTACTAAAAATATGGTCTTTAACTATAAAAAAAATTGTAGCAAAAACCCCATATTTTGTAGCCAAAGGCTTTAACTACATATTTCTTTACACATACAAATTGTAGTATATGCTCGTATAGCTAAAGCCTTTAACTATATTTTTCAAATATGTAGTTAGATAATCTATTCGCTACAAATTTATATATAGCCATAAGCGTAGCTAGATATTGTCCTTACATATTTAAATATAAGTACAATTATAGCTAAATGTATGACTACAATTGCATATATAGTCAGTATGTAGCAAAAAGATGAAGTTAATACATTTTATGTGTGGTTAATGTGTAGGAAAAGGAATTAGTTACTATATACATATATATGTAGTTGATTATGCATCTAGCTACATATGTAGTGCCATTTAGTACACATACATATATGCTTAGTTTGACTATATATATATATATATATATATATATATATATATATATATATATATATAGTGTAATTTGTTAGTACACAATCTCTTTTAGTGACAAAATTGTAGTATTTAGAGCAAGTTATGCTCATTATGCCAACAATCTTACTTTCATTTATAATGAAACGTCAAATGTACATGGGGAGGATGTATACCTTGCCCCTATTACACAATGTGTACAAAGAAAAGTATGTACATTTATCAATGATTCAGTGGTCTACTAAAATCTTTGCGAAAGAGTTGTCTTTCTATGCCAGTTTTAACATCCTTATTGTCTTTTTTTTTTTGAACCATAACCATTGTCCTTCGGTCTGTGTAGCCTGACGCCTGAGTTTTCAAAAGTCTTGCTTTTAAAATCGTCGTGTGATCTTTTTCTTTCTTTCTCAGTGGGTTTTGCAACTGCTGCCTGAATCTGAAAACTTGGACCTCTTCTGGGTCCAGCAACAACTTTACCGTCCAGTTTCCTGATTGCATTTTCCAAATCCAAACGGTTAGCAAAGTGAACGAACCCAACAGGAAAATGGCCCTTTCTGGATATTGCCACCTTTTCCAGCTTTCCAAGTGGTTCAAACAGTTGCAACAGATATTCTTCATCAACATCTGTAGGAAGATTCCCAACAAAAGTAGTCTTTATCTTTGCCAACTCTTCTACATCTATTTCAGGATTTCTTTCTTCCCAACTAATAGCAGGGTGTAAACCACCCAAAACAAAATCAGGATCTGAACCAACCCGGTATGTGCGTGCCGCAGCTATGTGAGAAGAAAAATGCACAAAAGCAAATCCTTTGTTTCTCCTTCTTCTCTTTCCGCCAGAAGAATCCCCGTTGTTCAATACCATAGCGAGATTAACAGAGTGTACATCCTTAAATGTCTCGCGAACCAACTGATCAAACTCCTCAAAGCTCCAATCTTTGTTAAGATTTCTGAAGAATAGAGAATCCTGGTCTGATGAAGGAGCAACCCCAATCTTCTTCCCCTGTAGTATAAATCCATCCTTCTCCTTCTGCGCTCTGAAAGCCATTTCTTTGGTGACAAAATGGATGAAACAATATCCCTTTGGATTGCCATGTTGATCTTTCATCATACGCAACTCCAAGATCTCTCCATGTGAAGCAAATAGTCATCACATGTCATTCTCAGTTGTAGATCAAGGCAACCCTCCAACGAAAAGCTCAAATCCCCTATCACCAGTTTCACAGTGCTTCCGCAGTCCCATATCTGAAGGATTTGAGCTCTTGTTGTTCGGCCAACATCGTCCAAAAGCACCCCAGATAAGAATATGAAAAGCACCTTGCTTCATTTTTCTGGACTCACGAGCAGCCTCTTCGTCCTGGCACTTTACTTCTTAATTTCTCGTGCTTTTTCTTCTCCTTTCTAAAAGATGCTTTTTCTGCATAAGTCTCTCCTTCATTGCCTTCCTCATAGGTCTCTTCAACAACACCCAAGGTTTATGAGCTTGCGGCAATTGATGAGATGGAAGTAATGGCCCTCTTTCTCATGCGCCTAGTTCCAAACTGATGAGACTCCTGCTTTGGATGATATTAATGCAGAATGATAAATGAATTAAATTCAACAAGTAATCCAAATAATATTGTATTTAAAATTAAACATTATAGGACATCCAACACAAATACAACATGCAACATCAAAGATAGAACTGGATATGAAACGATATAAGGGACTGACCCAGGAAAAAATATAATAGTTAGTAGAGCTCAGATAAAAAGAACAAAAATATAATCTACTATGTTTTCAAACTAAATAACAATAAAAGAACAAATTGCAAATTACTCCTATAAGAAAATCTTTGAAACAAACTGGGGGGACTACTTAGAATGGGCATCAGCTACATCCTTCATGGCATCTAGTTCTAGTTGTAAGTAATGCAAACTAGTTTTATAAGAGATTATAGCTGCAACATATTACAGTTGTTCGCATATTACAGTTTAGGGATTGGTCACAACTGAATGCAAAAAAAATGAAGACTAGAGAAGGAGCCCAGTCATCCATTGTGTAGGGATATCTAAATATGGCCTATCAGGAGAACTAAAATTCCCTACAATGAAGAAAAAATGTTGCATGAAATCTGCATTTTATTTGTTAAATAATGACTACATATCAATTTTTAAACACACCATGATGAGAAATAGAAGAGTTTGCGAATGTAAATCCAAATGTAGAAGCTAATGTTATGATAAAGTGTGCCTAGAAGATATCATCAGTAGAAGATCAGCATATAAACTGATCTGAGGGGATAAGAACATACAAAAAAGATGTCCATCGAAGCTGGTATGGAGCAAGACAATCCATGGCAGAATCAGAAGTTGACCCTAGATGTTTTTATATGATCAACTACTTATAAACATTCTAAATAGGTTTTGTTCCTGGGCAGTTACAATGACAGAAAACTTACTTCTAGTCTACAGTAATAGAGGTACATAATGTAGCACATTCCAATAGCCATCCTCCACTTTGGGTTTTTTTACTAGTTCCATGCCTAACTTGATCATGCATCAAAATAAGGGTGTTGGACAATGGAGAAAATCCAAAGGAAAGTAATTTAGTTCTGTGAAATACCAAGCATCAAATTAGGCCAAGAATACATGTAGTTTACTCAATTTTGTGTTGGTATTGGTCACAACCTCCTCAAGAAGTGGACCAAGGGACTATCAACATGTCCTTTCTGGCTTTCCAAACTTGTCATCACATCAAAACCTTCAACTAGAGTTGTCCATGATGATAGCTTAGTTAGGATACAATTGAAAGAGAATGAACAATCATACAGATGAAATATCAGTTATTAAGAATGTAAGCATAACTGTGTTGAGAAAAGCATGGTGCATTCTAATTGCCCTTTCTTCCCAAAAGGCCAAGGCATGATAGAATAAATTTTCTAAGGAAAAACATAGGATTTATCATTTGATAGCATAACTTTTAGATACTAGAGACATTATGAGAACTAGTCTGAGTACAATCCATTTAAGTTTGGTCATATATCTTCACAACAATGTTAGTGAAAATAATTACAAACAAATACAACAACATACCCATGCTCGACAGCTATAAAAGTATCATTTAACAAATGCACTAATTCAAGTAGTGTGGTATTTATACATCACTCATGAGTGTTTCTAATTTTGTTCATGTGTTCTTTGTAAACTATACATTGTTCATAGCATTGCCATTCACATCCACATTTCTACTCATGTAACACCAATATCTTTGTGATGGTTCAGCAAGAAGATGTACAACACTTGCATTAGCCAACCAAAATACACAAAAAGAATCAACCTTAAAGCAAAGAGAAAGGATCACATGGACCTATAGCCTCACCCCTTTTCTTGATTGAGGATCATGCATCTGCAGTAAAGCATGAGTCCTTTAAGAACTCGTTTCAATTTTTAGTAGAGCAGCCAACAAGGCATGCATAACACAAGAACAACAACAGCTGGAATCCATTTCTTCAGAAAAACCTATATAAACAAAAAACAAGAGGATTAAAGTACAAATAACTAAAAAAGTGCATCAAGGCAGTTAATGCGGTCTGCAATAGCATCAAGTATCATCCCAGATAGCAGGATATAGAGAAACATTTCATACAAGGTGATGTTGGATTGTATCTAGAAGACACAACATATATCTGGGGTGTAGGGATACAACCTGGTAATGTAGGGTTGTAAGTTGTAACTAGGTGATCGCCAGGAGAAGTGGGAATATAACATGAATTTGTCTCTCTTTAGTAAGCATCAAATAATATTTCACATAATTATAGCAAATAGTTCCGTGTGCAAGAAGGAGAGGGTCATATACCATCACTGCAGAAATTAATATTAGAATTCAAACGACAGCTTCATGATTATAGTCATACCATGAAAGCAACTCTTCAAATAGTCTATCATAAGATCATGCCATATTTAGTGATTTAAATATCCTTAGATCATTGGCCAAAGAGACTTTGGTGTTATATAATCAGTCCACAACCTTGAAACAGTCCTCAAACTTCAAACAGAGACTGTCAACTTGTTGTATAAGTCATTGTAGATATAATTGTTCAATGAATACACAGAGATAAGATTCATTGAAAGCTGTGGAGGAAAAGAAAATCCCAAAAAGATTCATATATTCTTGTAATAGTATATAAGCATATTACATATATGATACTTTCTCTAAGTATAATTGGTGAATTTGTTAATCGCAATGTCATTCATGTCAAACAATCAAGTTGCTTGCCATCTAGAATGTTGATAACCTGGTTTTCTAGAATTGCTGGAAGCATATTAAAACCTACTACAACTCTAAATCTTACATGTCAGCTTTCAAGCTCATCTTGTTCCTCTAACGGTGGTCATACTCTTTTAAACATACATATCTGAATACCACTTACTATCCACTACTGATATATAATGTAAAGAGTAAATTTTCCAATGGTGCTATAGTAGAAACAGTATATAACAAATTAGATTATATTATGGTTATATTACGTTTTCTACATTCATGCTCAAGCTATGTTACTCGCATTCTAGTGTCACTTTCAAATGTAGGCGCCCAGACAGCTACACGAATTTGTACTTGGGAATATTTAGAATATTATTGTTGTAAAAAGAAAAGTACCTTTGTATCATAAGGTTCAAGATAACTCCTTGTGTTACGAGTAGATAACCTACTAGCAGAATATCATCTGCATATGTATATATCATCCTTGTTATGAAGACTCTTGTAAGCATCCATAATATCAATTAATTTTGTGAATTCATTATTCTCCACATCACTTTTAACCCATCAATATCCAATGCCAAACCAACATCACTATTTTTCCAAGATTCCTTTATTAATAAACTTTTAGGGGCAAATTCTCAAACAGAGAGGCAGGTGTCACTCTTTGTAAGAGAAGATTTCCCTACCCATTTTATCTTTGTCAGAGAGCACTAGTATTACTATTTAGATTTCAGACCTAGTGATCATTTCTGATATCAATTTGAGTGGTATAGGTATGTGTATAAATACACAAAAAATTAAGATTAGTGCATACACATATTACCTAGGTGCAATAGTCTACTAAATATTTGTCATATGTGTTTCCTATATACACTAACAAGTCAGACCAGATGCCAGTAGGTCCTTACTGATGAGAAATAGGAGCTATCAAAAATACAGAGACAAATAGATAAGTACCTACATTATAAGAAACAAAGATAATAACTATTACATTTTTATCCAAAGAACAATGTGTGTTACTTGGAGTGATAAGTAATTGGAATAACATCAACATTTTTATTCCTCTCTATTCACTTTAATGTAGGTGCAGCTGCATCAACTGTAGATTCAATGTTTGCTTGACATAATATTTTTAGTTTCCCTTCTGATCATAAATGCTAAAATATGCTAGCAATAATTACTACAGTTGATTCAATACATACTAAGGCCAGTTTACTCTCACCCCATATAGCGTCCAATAGCTGATGGACTTCCAAAATCTCTAATAAGTTCTAAAAGCATGTTGCTCACCTAAGATGAAGACAGACTAGCTAGTAACATAATTTGTCTGGTTCTGCACAATATTATCTAGACAACCACCATGTGTTTATGTCCCCTTGAGTTCTTTTTCACACCTCACTCATTGGTATGGAAGTTTTTGGTATCCATGTATTCTATACAAATTAGTCATGAAGTATGGTGTCAACATTAGTAAGGATCAATATGGTATAACATTGTAACTAATAGTAGAACGAAATGGTGATGTAGCAGAATTATCTTAACTCAGGCTTGTTGTTGGTTGAGGGTGAAATATCTAAAATACTAGAGGGCGAACCTAAAATTCTCCAGCTGAACATAAAGTTGACCACCTGTAGGTCACAAAGTGCCAGCAGATCATAGAGCACAAGCATCAGAAAACTTTTGAATAATGTGACTAAGTAAAGTAATCACATGTTGACAATATATTTTGAAGTACACATAGAGGAACATTGAAAGCAATCTTGTTTAATTTGACAACATTTAAGGCTTACTAGACTAGAACAAAACCTGAATATGTTAATCACTGAAAACTACAGAGGAACATAGCATTCTGGTAGTTTTATGCAGAGAGTTGAACTATGTGCACCAGCTCGTAAGCACATCCATAAAACATTCCCACATCCATGTGATAGGTTCAAACAAGCTAGAAAACAGACTGGATCATTAAAATTTCGTGATGTATCATTTCCATAAATGTGCCATGCTTGGGGAAGCCATGGTCAAGCTCCTAGAGAAACATATCTCACAGGGTAAACAAATTTATTGCAGCTATCACCAGTTTTCACATAATATATGTATCATTATTGTTGCAAAACCATGTCACAAATTCAGGATTTGAGATTTTATTCGGTGAGTTCAAAAATTTCAGCATTTGGAAATGATACGATTCAGTAAAAGTTTGACCAAATACTCAATAAGAACTTGGTTTAAATTTGGACATATAATGTGTATGTACATATAAATACAAATATTACACACATATATGCTATTAATCACATTGATCTATAGTTATATATACACACATGATTTGCACATTGGTCTTATTCCATTAACAAGTCACTTGTGAAATTTACAATAGCCTGTCCAATTCAATAATGATGAAATATTGTGAAATTATGGTTTCATTACATAAAAAGTTAATTATTAATTCAAAAATGCCACGATTTCTATGACTATGATTGTATACATGATTCTTTGCAATTGGTGAGTTATCTTATATAATGCCCATGCCTAACTATCATAAGCTGAATCTAGTTTGCAACATTCTGAAAATGGTGCAAATAGATATTTAGAGATATTTTGATACTCTGCAATATAACACTTACAAGAGACCCAACATCTAAAAGGGGGAAAACAAATGTTGTTTACTCACCACAATGGTAAGACCCCAGAACGCGTCCAGTGTAGCTACTCTCTTAGTCTTCTTCTTCGACGCATCCCCCGGATCCAAAGTTGTAACTTCCTCGACGCTCTCATTCCCCTCGGCTGGATGTTTCTTCGAAAGAACAGTAGCATTGCATTCCCCTGCTTCAACGTCGACAGTAATGGAAGAAGGGTTGTAGTGTTGTTGCTCCGCATCAACCTTGACCGCATTTGGCATTTGTGCATATGATGCCTGCAACCATTAGTGCATATCAAAAAAATGATTGAATCAAAGAAATTCATAATTATGCTTAAGATGAGGAATATGTTTCAGAGGAATTTAGGGATTTTAGAAAATAGTCAAGAATCATATAATATTTTCAGAGGAAGCTAGGGACTCTAGAAATTCATTTGTTATAACACCAACATAAATTTGCATCCATTAGTGATGGAAAATGTGTACATGTAGCAACTTAAACTAGCTTCGTAAGAAAAGGATTTCTAGATAAAGATAACACATTCAACAGAAGGCCTTCAAATCTCACAAGGAAGTAAAGTTAACAACAAATTGATATGATTAGATATTCAATCAACAACATACCAACCTCACCAGATCACAACACAGCCATAACTTCAAAGAAAGATTCAAACCAACATTCATCAACCCAGGCCCATCCAAACTAACAGAATCTGCTGCACCTATCTTCACAATTATCTTGTCTTCAACTGAGCCCTGCAAGATCTTATATATGTAGAATCTCAATAGTCATTCCCTACTTGTTTTGGTGAAATGGAACCCGATTAGGTTCTTTCTTGGTGAAATAAATGAGGAAGTCAAATGGATACAATTGAGTGCATAGGCAGGTGCAATTATCTAGCTAACTTACAAGAAGAATGTGACAGTATGATAATAGTGTAGAATGGAGAATCGTTGTTTATTAGATGATCACAAAAGAATACATAGGAGTCTCTTATATAGCAAACATAACAAGAGACTAAACTAAGTGCTACCCATATGGGACTAAACAACATAAGAAAAGGAGTAAGTGAGGCACATGCTAAGCACATGACACTCAAGGTAAAGGAACAGAAGAACACATGAAAAATACATGAAACTACATATCTCTATACTCCCCCTCAAGCTGGAGTGAAGATGTCGAAGAAGCCCAGCTTGGAACTCAGATTCTGAAAGCGAGTCTTGGGTAGCACTTTGGTGAAGATATCCGCAAGCTGCTGTTCTGTACTGATGTATGGAGTGTAGATCTGACCAGAAAGAACCTTTTCCCGTACAAAGTGACAGTCGACCTCAATGTGCTTGGTTCTTTCATGGAAGGTTGGGTTTCTCACAATGAAAATGACTGCCTTATTGTCACAGAACATGGGCATAGGGCTAGGAGGAGAGATGTCAAACTCCTTCAGAAGACTATGAACCCATAGCAGCTCACATGTAGTATGAGCCATCGCTCTATATTATGCCTCAACGCTTGATCTTGCCACAACAGTTTGTTTTTTACTGCGCCAGGTGACTAGATTGCCACCCACAAATGTGCAGTATCCAGAAGTGGATTTCCTGTCAGACTGACTCCCTGCATAATCTGAATCAGAAAACCCAGATAAGTCACAGTGACCATTTTTCTTATGCAGAAGGCCTTTTCCAGGAGCACTTTTAAGATACCGACGAATATGAATAATAGCATCCCAGTGGCATTGCCTTGGTTTATCAAGATGGCGGCTAACAAATCCCACAGCAGCAGCTAAATCAGCTCTAGTGACAGTCAGATAAATGATTTTGCCCACTATTCTTCGGAACTGGTGGTGGTCAGCATATGCAAGAGATGAATCACTGTCCCAATCCATATTGGGATCTAGAGGAGTGGTGGCTGGCTTGCATCCCAACATTCCTATTTCTTGTAATAAGTCAAGTACATATTTGCGTTGAGAGAGAGAAACGCCTGTAGAGGATCGAGCAACCTCAATTCCCAGAAAATAACGCAATTTGCCAAGGTCTTTTGTAATGAAGTGTTGTGCGAGATAATGCTTGATTGCTTGTATCCCTACGGGGTCACTTCCAGATAAGATGATGTCATCTACATAAACAATAAGAATAACCAGCCCTGCTGTGGTTTTGCGTATGAAAACAGAGTGATCAGCCTGCGACCGTCGAAATCCAAAGGACATTAAGATTTTGCTAAGTTTGTCGAACCATGCGTGTGGACTTTGTTTTAAACCATAAATCGCCTTGCAAAGCTTGCAGATTTGAGAAGCAGACTCCCCCTGAGCAACAAATCCTGGGGGTTGCTCCATATAGATATCCTCATGAAGGTCGCCATATAAGAAAGCATTTTTCACATCCAGTTGATAAAGAGGCCAATCTTTATTGACAGCAACAGATATCAGAATACGAACAGAATTAAGACGTGCGACTGGAGAAAACGTCTCAAAGTAATCAACGCCATAAGTTTGTGTATATCCTTTCACCACTAAGCGAGCTTTCAAACGTGCAATGGTGCCATCTAGTTGATATTTAACAGTAAAGATCCATCGACAGCCAACTGGATGACAAGAAGAAGGCTTATCAACCAGATCCCAGGTATGTTGTTCATATAGAGCTTGCATTTCTTGTTCCATGGTATGTCTCCAGGCAGGGTGTCGAAGAGCTTCATCAGCAGTTTTAGGAATGTGCACAGCAGATAATGCAGATGTAAAGTATGCAAGATTGTCACTCAGATGATCAGTAGAACAAAAGCGACTAATAGGATGCTGAGTACATGAACGAACCCCTTTTCGTAAACTAATAGGAATATGCAAATCAGAAAATACCTCAGCCTGTGGTGGATCCTCCGCTGACACAGGATTTGGTTCGGCCGGGGCAGTGAGGGGCTTTGGTCTTCGCGTGTACACCTGTAGAGGTTTCTCTTGTGAAGTAGGAACAAAAGGTATTTCTTCTACCAATGGAAGAGGAGTGCTAGCCAAAGTATCAGTAGTCAGGCGGTCCCCAGCAGTAGAGTAGAACGGCATATGTTCAAAGAATATCACATCTGCACTTACAAACCATTGTTTCTTATCTGGATTGAAACAACGATAGCCTTTCTGAGTCCGGGAATATCCCAAAAACACACATTTCACAGACCGGGCATCCAACTTTGTGAGACCAGGGCGAAGGTTTTTAACAAAACACGTACATCCAAAGATGTGAGGCGGCACAGAGAATAAGGGTTTATCAGGAAATAAAAGAGTGTAGGGAACTTTGTTTTGCAAAATAGAAGAATGCATGCGATTAATAAGATAGCATGCCGTCAAAACTGCATCAGGCCAAAAACAGTGAGGCACCTTGTAATGAATCAGGAGAGTGCGAGCAACCTCAAGAAGATGTCGATTTTTCCGTTCCGCTACACCATTCTATTGTGGAGTGTATGGGAAAGTGGTTTGGTGGAGTGTGCCATGGGAGATGCAAAACTGAGTCACAGATTGTTGCATAAATTCTAGTGCATTGTCAGTCCGGAAGGTTTTAATAGGCCGATCAAATTGAGTTTTAATTTCAGCAAAAAAGGTATGAATGCAATCTAATACAGTGTTTCGACCTAAAAGGCATGATCACAAAAGAATACATAGGAGTCTCTTATATAGCAAACATAACAAGAGACTAAACTAAGCGCTACCCATATGGGACTAAACAACATAAGAAAAGGAGTAAGTGAGGCACATGCTAAGCACATGACACTCAAGGTAAAGGAACAGAAGAACACATGAAAAATACATGAAACTACATATCTCTATAAATAGACCTCTACAATAGCTTTTTCCCTCAGATGTGGTGTGATTCTCCTTCAAACAATGTCCATGTGACCCCTATTGCAGCAAGCCACAGTAAAAACTTTCCAATCAGTAGGTTGTTATCAACAACCATGAGCAACAAGTGATCTTAATGTTCACCCAAGCGAGGCCATCCTCACATGCTATCTATTAAACACAATAAATTATCTATATGTTTTCTAGAATAAAAATTACCTAAAGGACATGGGGAGGTAAACTACTGGGAAGGGGTGATAGTGAACAAAGCAGTGGGAATCAGTAGGCATCTTAGAAGCAACCCATGCATGAGGTGGATGTTAAATGGAAGGCAAATATAGTCTACAACCAGAAACATTCATACACGTCTACTCGAAACAACCAATGAAAATCATAAAGAATGCTAGTAGAACGGCATGAATTACTATTTCAGATAAAATCCACCAACCTGATAAGATTTAACAAGTAAAGAATGCCTACAACAGGTGCCCAATAATACGACTTTTCTTTAGAGTTTGTTTCTTAAGTTACTCCAATAGAAGCCAAGGTAGCTTGATCAGTAGGGGTATCAAACAAAGTCTGAAGACCCAACAAGACTAGCAAAAAGTCAGCTAGATCTTTATCAACCAATGGAAAAGTAAAAGGAAGGCATGGCCACAGTAGAAGATGAGAGACAACATAGAGAACTGTCGGCTCTACATCTGAATAAATGTGCAAAAGTAAGTGGATAACCATCCATGGAGAGATATTCAATCATATAACTAATAGAGAAAAAATAATCCATAGAGCACTAAAGGTTTAAAATAGTGTTGACCAAAAACATTATACATGAAAAGTGAATGGATATCCATGATGAGCTGGTAAAGAAATTAGTCTAATGTTGCACAAGCTCTCCTCCTCACATCATGTGGTGGCCAACAAAATATGTTCTAGAATGTGGATTCCTATTAATAATACAATAGTGATGAAAGTCATGTGTGTGTATATACCACATTATGAAGGAAAGAAATCAGGGCATCAGGTGTATACATTCCAATGTGATGGTTTAAGGGCTTGATGTGTTCTTGTTTTTAATTCAAGTATAGTGAATTCTGATTATTAATTATAGACCGGTGTTGGATTATATGGATTTAACAGGACATTTGAATTGCTAATTTGCTATTGCTTGTTGTAGGTTGCTATGGAGACCGATGCATATCCTGTACCAATCAAGATTTTTCATAAACCTTAAAATGAACAACAAAACACAGCCAGGGGTTAAAAAAATGAGCTATACAGAAAGAATCAACTTTGTAGAATAGAACACCATTAGAAGAGGATGCACAACTAGGAAAAAACAAATTAAGCCACATGTTCACAACCTTGAGAATCCAGCAACACAAACAATCTAGCCTCATTTGGAAGAATGCAAGAAACACAAACAATCTAGTGAAACAGTGTGTGGTATTGTTACTTCATGTGCAACTGAACGTAGCATGATTGTTGCTCAAGTTGATCTATTGTCTTGTTTTGTTTTGTCATCTCTTTGGTTTCCTTGTTCAACTAGTAAAGTAGTGCAACCAATCTGACAAAATAGTGTAGAAAAACCAGTCTTCCTTTTCTTTATTTCTTGCTCATTTCAGTTATTAGACACCAGGAATTTCTTAGGACTGTCTGTTTACAGCTCCATTCTTTGTGGTAGATCGGTTTTCCTTCTTCTTTTACTATCACCAAATGGATATACACATGATTGATGATCCTCCTAGAAATTCAAGATTAAGGCCGAGAAAGAATACAATGACAACTATTGAGTCAATTTATTTGAGTTTTGAAATCAAATGAATGTTTCTTAATACATTAGTAATGATTTGATGTATGAAGATACCCATTAAAAGACATGAGATTTACTATTTCATATATGTCCCAACATTCTAAGATGTCACAGGTTAACAATTGCTACACTGCAGCTTGCTCCTAGTAAATGATTGAGGACCATTACGATCCAATTTTAGGTCACTTGAGAGAGTTTGAGGCTAACTGACATGTCTCTACTGACTTGGCTAGTCTACAAAAGCAACATCAAGAACTCGTAGGCACAATTTTTGGTAAGCCTCCCCAAGCATACTTTGAGAGTTTTTAGATTGTATGTTAACCTCTAGCAGACCTATATGATGTAAACAATGTTTTGTGCCTTTCTAGCAGTAGATCTGGATAGATACTATGTAGAGGGTGTGATGGGGTCACAAGGGGGGGCATAGAGGTCATAAAGGATAACGCCAGTCTTTGTCCCAAGTTTCAGATGTGGGGAAACAATCACATTGAAGAAGTGCATGGAAAAGCATGGGAAACAATCATTTTTAAGTTTCTGAGGTAGCTTTTCATTGTCGTTGCTACTTCTATCATGACTTATACTAATAGTGTGGCACATATGGTGATCATATCCCATTCTATGTAAAGGCTCCTTTGCAGCTAAACCATTAGCTTCCTTAACGTCCAACTCCCATGAAGTAGAAATGCAGTCACGTACTGTGCTCTTCTAATTGGAGAATTTCTATGGTGTATGTCATTGGTTAATCAACTTTAGAGCTAATTATGATATATTTTACAAGTTATCTTTGTTCCCTAATCAGAAGAAATTTTCTTTTTTGTCTTGGTTGAAAGAATCCACTCCACAACGACAGGAGTCTCCACAATCACAAGGGGAAACATCCTGTATGAAAACACTTATAAAAGTGGACATTTGGAAACTGAGTAACGAAATGCTATCTCATAATGATCACCTCCATATGGTTTTTATCTTCCCCTAGTGGCATTTATCTAACATGATCATAACTAGATCATGGAGTCACAACTCACAAGCATGAAAGCTATGGATGAAGTATGAGAAAAGAAACAGAGAGAGTTATCCATTGAAACATCATTTTAATTAGTGTTGTAAAACAAGAAACAAACACATGAGTTGGACACTCAGGACTTTGATGAAGAGACTCAAGTGTTTCACAAGAAGCTCATAGAATGCAATAACTTGAAAAACCAACAGAACCCCACACAGGAAACAAAAAAGTATATATGAAATCTACATTTTGTTACAAAACAAAAACATGACATATGGACTTGGATCATGCAAAGCCCTTTCTATTGATTCCAAATCCACTAAAGAAGCCATTGTAAATGGATATAGGTAGATCAAAACAAAGGATTTTATTATCCTAATCAAGTTTTGGGGTGGAATGGAGAAATGGAAAAGTATTTCATGTCCAAATCACATCAAAACATTTAAGCAAATAATCAATGAAGTAGTTCCTTGGTTTATACTAACACTATTTCACTTGTTTGGTTTTGTGGCTCCAATTTTCCAGGAAAGTGGCTACATTCTTAACACAAGGTTTCTACCATTGTGGAAATAGATGATGTTTTGAAAGTAGCACTACACTCTTTGTCTAAAATGAAGTTTGACTGTATGGACAATGACTATTTGCTTATCAATTTGAACCTAGTGGGAAAACAATTCCCCCTTTAACACATTAATCGTGTGGATTCAAACATAAAAATAAGTAATATTAGATTAGACAAGGTGAGTATCGTAATTGAAAAACTAGTGAACTGGCCTAGAATTTTCATATAGAACAAGATTCATTAGTCACTCCAAATCTGGATCATATATAAGTAGTACTAGATTATCAATTTCCAGTCCTAGATTCAGAATGAGACATTCTTGGTTTTGGATGTCACTTATGTGATTTAGAAACACTCTAATATCTCTTGTATGCTTTCAGATTGGTACTAGAGCTAATATTTCTATATGGAACGTTCCATGGGTGAATAGCCAGCTACTCAAAGACATTATTGGCACATGTTAGTCCCTTAATTCGGGATTCAGTGGTACTCAAATTGTGAGTGCTCTCATCAGCAACTCACAGTGGCGTATTCCTTATACCTGAGGCATTGAAATAATGGAAAATGTCTGTAGGGAAATCAAGATCCGCAATGAGGTCCTCTGCCACTTGAAAGGGCTTCATTATATCTCCTTGAAAGGTGTCTGGGAGCTATGCAGAAATCAGCACGCTGAGTTTGAATGGGCGAGATGGGTATGGACCTCCAAATCTCCTTATAGGTTCATCATCACTGCATGGAAGGCACTTCAGAGGAAATTCACTACTGAAGTCTTTCTTAAATGCAGAGGATTCAACTTAGCCTCGAGTTGTGCTATTTTCTACACTGTTATAGAAGACATTAACCACTGGCTATGGTTATGTCCTATCACAAGGGAGATCTGGGAATGAGCCTAGCCCAGCCTAAACATCAATCCTTACTACATTTTAGAGAAGGTCAAAGTGAAGAAGGGTAGGAAAGCAATTACATTATAAATGAGATTAGTTTATGAGGTGAATATTTTTATAACCGAATACTATGTTGGTTATAATATTTCATAACCTGATTTTTTTTTTTTCATCAGAATGCATTCAACACTCTACACCTTGAACTATCATTTCAGATGTAGCTTATCCATACCATATCAAGACAGATTCATGTGTCCTATATGATTGTACCAAGCGTTGACGTCAAACAATGGTACCATTGCATACAAAGATTATTTTGTTGGTGTTTTGTGAATTTGTATAGGTGGAACCAATCATAAAGATCTGAAACAGAGCATCCCTACTGAAAAATGTGCTTCTACAAACTCAAACGATTTTATCAGAGTTGAAGCTAAGTTAAAACAACCCAAGAATAGATTCAGTGATGAATGTGACTGAAACCTACAATCATTGCACTATACTCACGGTCTAGATTCAGTGATGCCATCAGATTGATATCAACTGAACCTCTAGTGAGGATCCTTCCACCATACTACAAAATCTACAGAATAGAAGAATTGTGAAAAAATTCAAGTAATAAAGAAATATCCATGCATCTACTTAATGCCCAAACTTCCAAAGTACAACTATTATGCAACTTAAGCCTAACTACTACAAGGACCATTCACAGAAAGAAAAAGATCATTTTTACACTTTGGTATTGGCATTCTCAATAGAACATACACTCCCCCAGTTACAAAATAGAATGAGTGGATGATGAATGATGATGAGGAACAAGAAAAGTTAACAATGATATATGTTTACCTTTAGAATGTCTTCTTCATATCCACTGAGGTTGAAGCAACAATTCCAATGAACTTGATGGTAGCTCGATCATATGCTCTGTTTAATAAAGTTCCCAGGGTATGGTTGCATGAATGCAATTCCAATGTATCAATATCCAAAAAATTGAGGATAATTTGGCCAAACTGTAGTGAAGCCATGACCTAAATTAAGCTTCTCAGTCAAAGAAAAGTGTATAAAAAGTGCTTATTTGCATGATTTGACATTGGATCCTCCCTGTAAGCATTTTTTCCATGGTACCCATACATCAAATACTAACCCAAGAAAAGTCTCCTAGAATTATGCACCACTGCACTCAACAAGATATTTAGGGATTCCCTCTTCTCCTTTAGCTATGCCTATGATCCTTTTAGGAACCCCATTTTACCAAGATTCTTAAATTATGTCCCACAAAAGTAAACACAGTAATAGTATGATCTTGAGAAAGGTAATAGTAGACTAGCATATTTCTATGAATCAATAATACAAATTAGAAATGCGATAAATCACTATTTCAATGAAGACATCAGTCAGTGGATCACAACTTAGTTGGATCCAAAACACCTAAAATACTTAAGGACTTATCCTTTAAGATGGACCAAGGCATGCTCTTACTACGTAAATTCCCTTTAGGCACACCTTTTTAATGAAAAAATCTTCATAAGTCAATGTAACGTCCATTAGTAACACACAACGTGGATACTAACCTATTGGACAATGTCTTGACAATCTGTGCACATTTGCAATGTGAATATGTATAGCAAAACAAATACAAGAATAATGATTTGATCAAATTATTAATAGTAAATTGCAGTGTCCCACTGGAAGTAGTGACAGTGGAAATGACTTTAGACTGATACCATGGGGCCATGATATCATACAAATGCACCTGAAAAATGAAATAATCTACCAATCCCTACCAGCTAGCACTTACACAAACCAATTGAGTTTGATTATTTCCTTTGAACTTGGACAAATGCAAAGAAAGATGAGTAGAAATGTAATGAAAACCAAGCATGTAAATCTAACATGGTTTAACCAAATGATTTAAAAGTCAAATACATACATATAATAATATTCTATTCACCTTTACTCTCATTTAACCTGCAAGGATCACCAAATGGATCTACAAGTGTCACGCCTGACCTACAATGTGTATTTGAATAATCTTAAACTCCAATTCAGTTCTGTTTTGAGGATGTAATAACTCAAAAATCAAGGAAATATCTAGTGTCACTCAATTACACAAGAAAAAATATATAGCTATGTATATTATGTTCATATATAGTACATCAGTAAGAATCTTGCAAAACCATAGTGGTTACCATAATGATAGAGTTGAACGAGCCTAGGCAACACAATAATACAGCTGACATGGTCAACCGTGTTAACATTAGTGAAACAAACCTCAGCCCTTCCTATGCTAGCAATGACCATGGGCCTGTATATGGTAGTAATTGTCCATAAGATCCCAGCAACCATCTATTAGACCAAACAGTTGAGGAACAGTTGCTTGAAGAACCTGTAACAACAAGCAAACAAGAAAGTGCATTACCAAACAATGGCCAAGATAGTTAAGTGTCATGGACTTTGAGAACCTTCCACATGACATATAATTAAGAAAAACTCTAGTAATGTAGAAATATCGAACCAGACATGAGGATAGAAGTTGACTCAAACAAGTTGGCTGATAGGTTCCTACATTTTATATGTGAAGCAATAAGGACTACCTTAAACCATCAAGGAAATCAATTAATCTGAAAACATGTAAACGTGTGAAACTATAGAATAATAGGCGAGTTAATGGCTTTAATGGCACATACCATCCATAAGGATGCACTAGGGGGTAGAAGAGGCACAAAATAGTATTAGAAATCATAAATCGTGACCTCACTATGAGTGGGAGAAGAACAATCGCTAAATCAGGAAATGATGTACTGGGGAAGTTGGGTTTCAGCCGAAATCCTCACCCCTCCATTTTTGTCTCCTTGGGTGCTCCATCCTTCCAGCACCTGCTCAGGAAGTCCACGAGGCCATACCCTGCACTTGATCCATTGTTCTTCGGCCATGATCCTCGCCCCCTCCCCCCACATTTCTATTTCCTTGGCGACTCCGTCCTTCCAGCATCACCGTTGGCAGTTTGTGAGATCAGGTGATAGCAAAGAGGAGGACTTCAGGGGTGTTGCGCGAGGAAAGTGAGGTGAGGGAGAGAACGTGATCGGATAGGGGACTGTAGGGGGAGGGGAAGATAGCGAGAGGGAGAGCTAGCACACGATGGATGGGGGTGGCTATCGGGGAGAGCCATCATGGGAGGCGATGCGGGAGAGGGACTAAGGGAGTACAGTCACAAGCCGCACTTTGAAACCGTGCCAATTGGGCAAGGAGGGAGTAGCACGGGGGAAATTGAAATTTTGGATAATTTTGTTATTTGTATGGGGGAGAGGGACACGAGGCATTGATATGAGAATTATTATGTAATCAATTAGGATATGTAGGGAAGTTTGTAGTTATTACAATTAACTACATTCATTTTATTTACATTTTTATAATTTGTAAAGACAAGTAATTTTAGCTATAAATACAATATATGTAGTTAGTATAATTGTAGCTAATTCACCTTTTTTCTGTAGTGTGCATATTAAATTCAATTTCAACATAAATTTTATTAGTTCATTATATATCACAGTTCTAAACAAATATTAGCAGAGGCAGTGGTACTAGCAACAGTAAAAGCATATAGATATCATGTATCATTCATCATACTCAGAATAGATTTATCATACAACATATGCTTGTTCAATCCAATCTCAATAGATGCCAATAAATTTCATGCATATACATGCATAACATACTTAGTTCTCTTCTTATTTTATTTCACATTCTTCATATGGGATTACTAATCAACACATGTTGATTATCATTTGAATTCCATCAAAACAGTCCATTCTCATAGTACGAGTATTCTATCAAACAATCACAATACAAGAACACATTCTTGTAAATCAATTCAAATGCCTGAACCTCATCTTTTAATTGAATTAAACTACAATTATGTACATTCCTTAGTTCAACATATCATAAGAACCATATCATTTAGTAATCCAATCATGACTCAAGGGTTCATTAGGGTTATTCACAAACATGGAAACCCTAGTTTCCATTATCAAACATTTCATTCATCAATCATAAATATACTTTGATTAATTGACTCATTTGATTCATTTCTCAACACAAATCCTAATCAGGATATGTGGTCATTCAATTCCATTAACATTCAACAATACACTTCTATAATACAATCTAGTACAATTCAAAAATGATTTTATACATGTCAATTCAATTCCAAGTATATCGGCTATTGGGCTGATTTTTAGGCAAAATTCACATGAAATAGCATAGTCATCTACCCATAAGAAAAACCATGGATCCTCAATCAATATATCAGGAACTAATCAAGTTCCAATCAATGATAATAATCAAAATCAGTAGAATTTGATCCCCAATATCTTTCCCAAATCAAATCCAATAACATACATGTACAAATAAGGTTTCTGATTGTTTTAGCTGGATAGAATTAAGCTTTCAACTAGAATACAAATCTTAGGAGGGAGAGAAACACTGACCTCATGTGACAAACACCTTAAAATCGTAGGTCAACCTCTAAAGTTTTGGAAACCCAATCCAACTCTAGCAAATGAATCCAATTATTTCTCCTCTCAACTCGGAATCCCTAGAAATGGGGATTAGAAGAGAAAGAGTGAGAAAAGGGGGAGATTTGATGTGATTTCAAATCAAATCAGGGGAGGGACGGAATCTTGACATGTGAAAGAAGATTCACCATGAAATGCTATGCAAAGAAGCTAAACTTACTTGGTTTCATCATATCTTGAATAGAGAAACCCTGGGTCAACATCTCCACCACTTTCTCTTCTCAAAACCCTAGCTCTCCTCTCTCTAAAGAATTTCATTTCTTTAACAGGTAGGATGAGTTATGAGAGATCCTTGTGTGTTATCTTAGTCATATAGATGAATTGAGAATCTTAGAACAATTATAAACAAGCCCTTCATTATATTTTTATTTTACTCAGACTGGTTGGTCGGATGAGTTATAAACTCGACCGAAACCACACTTTTCAGAACTCAAAAATCATCCAAAAATTATTAAAATTTTACACAATGTCTGAAATCAAGTTTATAAGAAAAAAATAAAATGGTTAGATCATTTGGAATTATCAATAAATAAATAAAAATCAAATACTACACTTCTATATTGCAGTCTGTAGCATGGTTGGTCGAGTTTGTCCTTCATAGAACTCGATTGAAACCCCTCTCTGTAGAGATCAAACATCATATAAAAATTAATATAATGTATAGTATGTCTATAATGTAGTTTTACAACTAAAATTAAAATTTGAGGTCAATTGGATATACCAATAAAAAGAGAAAATTAAATTACCACACCGCTATATCAATATGAAAATATGGTCGGTCGAGTTTGAAACTCGACCGACAAATAGGTCAGCACATTCTTCAAACATTCTAATATTTTTCAATAGTGTTCACATTTGATATATCCAAATCATATCCAAATTTTAATTAAATAAGAGTTACACATAAAATACTAAAAATCATTTAGTGAGAAACTATACTTATCGAATTTTGTCTTCATATGTCATCAAAACCCTAATTTTGGTCGATTAGGGTTTCCAAATCTTAACCCTAATTATGTAAATCACAGTATTTTTTTTAAGTTAAACAGACAAATTTCATTATGGAGGAGCCATACGGCATCTACATGAGGAGAAAAACAAACTAAAAGACCACACAAAGATCAAGAACAGATACAAACTACCACAAAAACTCATATTGGAATCTGATAAGGACAATGATGTATAGATCCCTCTTCTCCTTCGCTGGCTAAGGCAGCTTTCTATGAGGAATACCTTCAACCTGAGTATGTATATGTGGTAGAGTACCTACACCAAATCAGTGTTTCAAAAGGATATTTTTCCCGCACTTGCTGCCATACAAACTCCACAACAAAATTGACTGAGAAAGAAAATCTACCACGAGAAGAGAAAGCAGCGATGATTATCAGCGAGATAGACAAAACAAGAGAATAATCTAACCAGAAAGCCAGTAAAAGAGAATGGGGATAGGAAACTCATCGCAGCCGGACTCAATGATAGGGAGGAAGAAGACCGCTGCCTCGAAAGACACCACACCCACACACCTCCCGAAGAAGAGGCCCTGCTGATGACGGGTGAGAAGAGGTCGAGGGGGAGTGGGGCACCGCTTTGTGGAGGCCAAACCCCCTCCCCCCAGCCAGCCGCCTATGCAGGAAGAACCCTAGAGGTGGTAGGGTGAGAGAGCGGAGAGAGAGAGATGTAAATCACAGTATGATTAAACCTCCTCATTATATTTAAAACATCAAAAATTAAGTTCCATCACTAATCAAGCTTTAAACAATGATCAACTTAGTTAAGCATACAATCATCCAAGTAAACCCTAATTAGATGACTAATTTGAAAATGGGTCATTACAAATTCTCCCCTCCTTTTAGGATTTCATCCCAAAATCCAAGAATAGACATGGAAGAATATCATATCATCTAATCGTTCACCTCTCTAAGCATCAAATTATAAAGTCTTTCATTTTATCTTTCTTTCATATGATGTTTTTTTTTGCATTAAATGGATATTTCATCCCTTGTCATCATCATATCTCTCCTTGAGTATTACAAACACTTACTTCACAAATATTAGTAATACTACTACATTTATCAAGATCTCATTCACATCACCTTTCTCATCATTTAGAAATTTTGATTAGTTATCTAATGGATAAGATTATGAATCATTCACATATTATCATCTGCATTCATCAATTTTCTTCACAAGGAACATTATTTAGTGTGCATTATCTTAGTTCTTAGCTTTTTCTCACAATTCCAGATTTCATACTCAAATTCATACTCATTAGAAATTGTCTTCATAATCCATTAAGCTTTCATCTTTTTATATGAAATTTCATGCTTGCCATAGGTTCCATATTGAATTATAAAAGCCTTTTCTTTTTCACCATTTTATCGTCATGCATCTTTGTATACTACCAACTGTGTTCATATGGATACTTGGTTAGGGTATCTAGAAGAAGTATAGTCAGTAGATCCATACTAGCTTAGCTCAATACCCAAATACTTGACCAGAGTATCTGGATACTGAGTTTAGTCAATATGCACATCATTCAGGTTATATTCAACATCTACATTATCATTTAGTCCTAGATCCTATTGTCCCTGCAGACTCATCTAACCTAGGCTCTGATACCACATTTTTCGGGAACCACTCTTTTGATCAACATAATTACCAACTATTAGAGATAATCCCAAAACCTAAACCCAGATTATGAAATGAAACAATGAATTCCCGACACAAGCGATTAAACAATATACAAAAAAACACAGATATTTTTTTTCCCTTTTCCTTTCTTCACAAAATCATAAATCAATGTCACATCAAGGACATCACATTTAAATATCACAAATCTTATTCAACTCCATTAAAACTAGAATCAATCTTGTTCTCATATGTTGTTCATTTTACATCAGATACATATACATTGATGAACAAACTTAGTCTACAACCCATCCCGGGAAAGAGAGAGTACAAGGACATTCTAATCTATCTAGATTATGATATTTATATCTTCTTTGTCATGACATCTCCACTGGATAGCATTATACCAAACAATCATTTAAAACAACCTCATGAGACTCATATAGAGCCCCAGTGAGTGGATACCTTCCACTCAAGCTAGGTACATGCATCAACATCAGATTAAGTATAATAAACTTAATAGAAACATGCAAATATTTAAAAGTCTAACAGATAGTTCTATCATGAGTCATATCTAACTTACAATTCTAATCTAATGCAACAGATAAGGTAATCACTTAAACCAATTATAACTTTGAAACATCTTTTAAAGCATGTCTATGATCAAATCAATAAATACTTCTTAGTTTAGATCAAGAATCCTATTGCATGAGTAATAAGTCAAGTTCTAAGCATTTTGAATCAATACATAATGATAACATTTTCTTTATGACACTCCACCAGCCAGACCAAGAACACATCCTACAGTCCTGAAGCTGAAGTACACATAATACACATCTACCAAACAGTACTATCAAATAGCAAGCAATCCAACTCATATTCAGAATGGACATAAATATCATTTTTATAACTTGTCAGCATGATATATCATAATATGAAATAGAAAATGTCCATATCAACATGATTACTTTCCTTAACAAGAAGCATAATCAACAATAACAAATCATCAAGTAGTAGTACAAGGAATGTAATAACCATTCAAATCATGTTCTATATGGCTTATCATCTTTTATTCATTTTCCCTGAAACTACATGGCTTATACCTCACCAAGTAGAAGTCACCACACTTGATTCTCATGTCAATGACTCATCGTTACTATCTTAGGGTTTAGCCGACCACCCTAACATATCAACAACAGACCCTGGCCACCTCAGGGTTGCCTAAAGAGACTCACGTCCTCATCTCGGGTACACGAGATAGGAACCAGCAAAGCAGTATATCACATATCGTAGTATTTCACATATTTTTCATTTCACATTTCACACATTTTATTCCATCAGAGTCGATTCCATCTGGACATAGACTTTCACAACAAGGATTTAGGGCCAAAGCCACTCCAGATTACTCACTCCTAAATCATGGTGGTCTAACCTTTAAGGTCTCGATCCACAGTTTGGAAATCCTTCTCATAATTTTTCGATTACTACAAGGAGATCCATTTTATTTCCCCAGTGTGGTCCTCAGGGGAAACTCACGGTGTTCATGGCACCTAACTAGATGCTCCATCATTTCACTTGTTATTAATCTCTTTTACTCATCTTACAAAAATTCAAAATGTCATATATCATATATGTGTATTCTCGTGTAACTAGAATAACATGAAACTGATTAAGTTTATCAATTAAGGCAATGATCAAAGCGAGAAGCACAATAAGTCTATAGATTGCAACAAATATGATTATTTCTATCTTCTACATCATCTCATAGAAATCATCAACAATGGGCCTTCAACCCAAGACATAATCATATTGTCCATCATTTACCCCATTAGGGTTTTATCATCATCAGTGGGCTTTCAGCCCTAGATATAATCCCATTATGCAACATTTACCCTTATCAGGGTTTCTCGATGTAAGGAGTGCATATTAAATTTAATTTCAACATAAATTTTATTCGTTCATTGTATATCACAGTTCTGAACAAATATTAGCATAGGCAGTAGTACTAACAATAGTAAAAGCATATAGATATCATGTATCATTCATCACACTTAAAATAGATTTATCATATAACATATGCTTGTTCAATCCAATCTTAATAGATGCCAATACATTCCATGCATATACATGCATAACAGACTTTGTTCTCTTGTCCTTTTATTTCACATTCTTCATATGGGATTATTAATCGACACATGTTGATTATCATTTGAATTCCATCAAAATATTCCATTCTCATAGTACACATATCCTATCAAACAATCACAATACAAGAACACATTCTTGTAAATCAATTCAAATGCTTAAACCTCATCTTTTAATTGAATTAAACTACAATTATCTACATTTCTTAGTTCAACATATCATAAAAATCATATCATTTAGTGATCCAAACATGACTCAAGGGTTCATTACGGTTATTCACAAACATGGAAACCCTAGTTTCCATTATCACACATTTAATTCATCAATCATTACTATACTTTGATTAATTGACTCATTTGATTCACTTTCTCAAACAAATCCTGATCAGGATATGTGGTCATTCAATTCCATTAGCATTCAACAAAACACTTGTATAATACAATCTAGTACAATTCAAATAGGATTTTATACATGTCAATTCAATTCCAAGCATATCGGCCATGGGCTGATTTTTAGGCAAAATTCACATGAAATAACATAGTCGTCTACCCATTAGAAAACCCATTGATCCTCAATCAATATAGTAGGAACTAATCAAGTTCTAATCAATGATAAATAATCAAAATCAGTAGAATTGGATCCCCCAATATCTTTCCCAAATCAAATCCAATCACATACATGTACAAACAAGGTTTCTGATTGTTTTAGGCGGATAGAATTAGGCTTTCAACATGAATACAAATCTTAGGAGGGAGAAAAATACTCACCTCAGGTTCCAAGCACCTTAAAAACATAGGTCAACCTCTGAAGTTTTAGAAACCCAATCAAACTCTAGCAAATGAATCCAATTCTTTCTCCTCTCAACTGGGAAACCCTAGAAATGGGGATTAGAAGAGAAAGAGTGAGAAAAGGGGAGATTTGATGTGATTTCAAATCAAATTATGGGAGAAATGGAATCTTGACATGTGAGAAAAGATTCACCATTAAATGATATGCAAAGAAGCTAAACTTACTTGATTTCATCATATCTTGGATAGAGAAACCATGGGTCGACATCTCCACCACTTTCCCTTCTCAAAACCCTAGCTCTCCTCTCTCTCAAGAATTTCGATTCTTTAATAGGAAGGACGAGTTATGAAAGATCCTTGTGTGTTAGGTTAGTCATATAGATGAATTGAGGTGCTTATAACAATTACAAGCAAGCCCTTCATTATATTTTTATTTTGCTCAGACTGGTTGGTCGGCTGAGTTATAAACTCGACCGACACCACACTTTTCAGAACTCGAAAATCATCCAAAAAATATTAAACTTTAAAACCATTTCTGAAATTGAGTTTATAAGAAACAATAAAAAATTTAGATCATTTGGAGTTATCAATAAATAATTCAAAATCAAATACTACACTGCTATATTGTAGTCTGCAACATGGTCAATCGAGTTTGTCCTTCATAGAACTCGACTGACACCCCTCTTTGAAGAGATAGAACATCATCTAAAAATTATGAAAATTTAATAGTATATCTATAATGGAGTCTTTAAACTACAGCTAAAATTTGAGGTCAATTGGATATACCAATAAAATGATAAAATCAAATTACCACACTCCTATATCAATCTAAAAATATGGTCGGTCGAGTTTGAAACTCGACCGACAAAGGGGTCAGAGCATTCTTAAAAAATTCTGATATTTTTCAAAAGTGTTAATATTTGAGATATACAAATATTATACAAATTTTAACTAAATCAGAGTTAAAAATAAAATACTAAAAATCATTTAGTGATACACTATACGTATCAAATTTTGTATTCATATGTCATCAAAACCCTAATTTGGGCTGATTAGGGTTTCCAAATCTTAACTCTAATTATGTAAATAAAAGTAAACCTCCTCATTATATTTAAAACATGAAAAATTAAGTACCATCACTAATCAAGATTTAAACAATGATCAATTTATTTAAGCATACAATCATCCAAGTAAACCCTAATTAGATGACTAATTTGAAAATGGGTCTTTACATTACCTATCTCAACATCTTCCCATAATGATTGATAACACCTTCACCTATGTCCCTTCTCCTTCTTGTCAATAGACACACAACCTACAAACACTAGTTCTATCCCCTGGCACTATATAAACTCCTAGACACTAGGATATGGAGAGCCTAAACATGCACAACTGGTAGCTAGGACAACCACCTGAGTCCTTGCTAGTTTCCCAAAACTTCACGTTGATCACCAAGCCGACTGATGTTTTTATACCTTCCAACAAAATCCTTGTACCCTACCCTACATGACTTCATGATCAACAACTCCTAGATATCTGATGTGCAGTTTTACCACATGAGAAATTATTCATTGTCAATTAGTGTCAGGTTTATCCTATTTCCATGTGCGACAACACTATCAACAAGAGTACGATTCTTATTAGTTATTACAGTATATCTATAGGGTCAAACCCAAGAGACAACTAATTAAATTAGGACCACAACCTACATAATCAATCTAATCATTGTTGGTTACTCAATTACGACTAACTAGATTAGGACCATGTAAATTTACTTCCTTTTAGAATACAAATAGCAAACATATAGGTTTTCTTGTGAGCTCATGGTCTTTTTACCCACATATAATAAATGTATCATCTTAGAAAACCCATTTCATGATCTCATTAAGGGTTCAATGCATCAAATTGATAATCAAATCCTAGATTTTTGTGATATATATGTGTAGGATTCTATTGTTCATGTAAATTGATTGATCAAGTAAAAGGACAATAAATAAACAATTGGAAAGTAATCTATTATCCAAAAAGAGATAAGTTTAATAGAAACTTGAATGAAATATGGGAAAAGGGGGTACTCTTCGTGCCCCAGAAAAGGAAGTACTCACTCATGCCCACGAAAATAACATAAATACTAGGAGAAGAAGAAGAGTCATGTCACATAAGGCGGAGGAATATGAGGCCAGTGATATCTGAGAACATATCATCGCTTTGACAATAGTAGGTTTGACGATCAGTATGATGAAAACGATGTTCCTCCTCTCCTCTTTGATCCTTGATCCCAGAAAGTGAATTATAATCCTTGCCCCTGTCATTGTGGTACATTTTCCTTTTATATGGGCGCCTCCAAACCCACCATATATAACTGTGGATGGGCCACTGATACATTTCCAAATCTTCCTATGTCATGTTGGTCACTTCATTGGCATTGATCAATTAGAAAATTCATCTTGAAATGGTCTTGTATTGGGATTTTAGTCGACCAACTTGTCACATGAGTCGATTGAATCATTTCTTAATCGTGCTCTTGGATGGAATGTTGTTCGATCAACTAGTACAAGTAGTCAATTGGTTGGTCATTGATAAGGGTTTCTATAGATTTCTTAATCAGTCAAATTGCTACTTCAATCAGTAGAATGGCCTAAAGCTCAATGACATACTACTATAATTGGGTTAAGAAACTAGGGTTTCTAGTCCATTGACTCGTGTATCATTGGACAGTTTGTAAAACTTTGTGATCATCTATCCTTAACTAGTCAATCAGTTCGATAGGTGAGTCGATCGACTCACATGCTGTTGGAGGGACTTCTTCTGTGCATGGCCAACCGGTCTACTAGTGAGACCAATCAATTGAATGAACTTCTTGATAAGTACTAAATGTATCTTTTAGCCTTCAATCACTTACAAACATGGAAGGTGAGATGAGGAATGGGTCATGACGACTCCCTTGAACTAAATGAGTGTATTTCCCTATAAAATAGAGAGGATTTCCATTAAAAACATAAATTTGAGGATCAAAGCAATTTAGACTAATTATGCTGAAAATGAGAAAAAATGCAAAGCTAAGTTGATAAAACTAATTTAAAACAAGCAATAAAAATGAAATGAATATGCATTCATAAAATAACCCCAAACTTAAAAGGTGTTAGTCCTCAAGCAACACAAAATCATTGAAAAATTTCCATATAATATTACCAACCTATCATCCTCTCTCCTAGCATCATTTTTTATCCCCACTACCAAACTTGGCAAAGAAACCTAGTTTCATAAAATCACATAATGCAAATTTTTTTATCCATGTCTTGAATTCACTTTTCAGTCATGCTTTTGTGTCAAAACCTACAAAGAATCAGACATAATATCATTGAGGCTTGACATCATTCTACATATTCATGTAAGATTCAACATGAGAATAGTATTAAGCTATGGAAAGATGTTTTGTTGGCATGTATTCCCGAAAAGCCAATCTTATGATGATTGTATGGAATAGCTTGTAAATGGTTGGATTTATATAGTAAAGGCAATCTTCCAATTTATTCTATTTTATTCAGTTTAGAGATAATGATGTAACACAATACATGTCTAAAGAATGATATTACTCAATGATGTATGTTTTTGGGTTGAGGACTAGAACAATGAGATCATACAGATGTTAAGAGTATACACATTCTTGATATGTCCCTAGTCGGATGTTATTTTGGAAGGTTGATAGACAACAATAACACATAAAACTGTAGTGTGTGTTGGTTGATTACAAAATCTCATCAGTCATGATATATGATATCAAACCAAACACATAGATACTTGTTAGAGAATAGTGTATCAAACATAACCACCTTAAGAGTGATACATGAAAACAATAATTGGTAGTCAAAATCAACTCTTATAGTCATTGTTGATAATGTGGTTCTTTGTGTTGGTATGTATGCCCATAGAGCAAGTCATGTGATGATTGTAATGGGATACTTTATAAATGATTTGAATAATAATAAAGGCAATTTATGATCTATATGTTTTTAACTATTTTTGAGATGATAGTGTAACATGATAGATGTCTAAAGAATTGTTTTACTCAATGACGTATGCTTTTAGGTTCAGGACCTAAACGATGAGATCATACGGATGTTAAGAGTATACATTCTTGTTTAGTCCCTAGTCGGTTGTTATTGTGGAAATAACCATAGACATCAATAACACTAAAGACTAGATTGTGTGTTGGTTGATGACAAAATCTCATTAGTCATGATATAGTGATATCAAACTGAGCACATAGGTACTTGTTAGAGAACAAGTGTACCGGACAGACCCACCGTGAGAGTGACACATGGAACCATGATTTGGTAGTCATAGTCATCTCTCATAGTGATGGTGGTGAATGTGATTCTTCGACCTGAAATCACTACACTCGACACATGTCATTGGGTACACTTTGACATCATCAAATGCAGTCTTGAAACATGGGTTGTTATAAAGGTGATGATTGGGTGACTTTGACACATGGGGCTTTTGAGGGGTGAGTGATAGATATGGAATTTGTCCCTCCTAAGGGAGTTTAATGTCCATGGCCACTTGATGAGTAGGATTGAGAAAGGCATGCACATGCACATGTGAATCAATATGTGATATTGATGTCACACACATCTCACCCAGTCTGCTTTGAGATCAAGGAAATGGATGAACGTTGAAAGGATGACTGTACCATGCCTTGAGTTCAATGAGGACATCAGTGACAAAGGAATTATACATTCACTGTAACACCATTCATAGATTGTAGGTTTGAAAGTTGTTCTCCAACTTTATATTTCACTTGGTAGCAATGATGTGTGACTAGGCACCACTCTTTGCTTGTGAATTCATAAGTGTTATGGACTTTAACTGCCAACGTCAAATGGACCTGTAGGGTCACACACATAGGATTTAACCTGGAAGAGGAGTTTTCCCCAAATGACGTTTAGATTGATTACTAAATGATTTTAGTAGCTCAATTAAACACTCAGTTGATTGATAGCTCAAAATCATAGTGTTCAAGGTGTTGGACCAATTGATTAGAGTATCAGATTGATTGAAACTGCGGTTGACTGATTTTGCACAATCTGCACTTCTAACAGATCGGCTCAATTATTGAACCGGTCGGCTCATGTGACCGATAGAGATCATTTGGAAAGTCGATTTTGCAAATACAATTTGTTTCACTTGTACAAATTCGATTTGGATAAGGATTAGTATTTGATTAATCAGAAACAAATATGAAAGTCAATTTCAGTTGGACCAGGACCACAAACCGATCAGCTCAGGTGCTCCAAACGATTGGTTCAGGTGTGAACCAATCGGCTCAGGCCACCAACCGACCGTTTCAAGGTTGAAACGATCGGTTCAGGTGACACAGTTGGTTTTTTTGTGGAAAATCTCGAACCCTTCTACTCATGTTTAGTCCTGCATTGCCTGAGGTAGAGGACCATGTACCATGACCCTCCTATATATATAGGGGTATTGGGGGCTTCTCAAAGTACAACTTAGAACACTAGTTGCTCTACAAAGTTGTCGTTCTCTCTGGTTTTGGTAACCCAGAGAGCCCGAGCAAGTGCTACCCGATAAGGGAGGCACAACAGGGGAAAGACAACTATAGAAATGCAACTGGTTGCAGGAGAATGTGTCGGTGACTAGTATGCCAACAGAAGGGTGTGACTCCTTCTGATTCTTTATGGGACAAGGAGATCGGAGTTCCAGGCAGTCCGTGTGGATTCTTGTAGAGGCGGGAGACTTCTGCCGCTCGGAGGAAAACTGTCAATCCCGACAGTCCCGGTGAGACCCGGAGCTGCTCAAGCACCGTCCAAGACCAGAGGTGAAGACCGTGCAAGCTGCGAGGTAACATCGCCGAGCAAGCCTCAGGACAAGGTACGCCTCCACAAACCATCCTTCCTATTGTATATACGTTGACGCGATTCCTTTATTCTGGGTTTGAGAGAAGTAATTTTTTGTTTTCGCTGCCTTCTCTGTCTCCCCTAAAACCCAACAATGGTATCAGAGCCACATCAACTGCTCTATGCTTTAGGATTATCGATATGATCAATTTTGGTTTGTCGCCTTTATTTATTGCATACGATGAAAATAAAATTGGCTTTATGCATGTCCAATCCTAAATCCACAAATCCTGATATAGATATATGATATGTAATATGAATGCACTCAATACGCGTCACCCTTAAATGAGTTTTGTGGTGGATGTGCAGCATGGTTATGGCCAATAAACCCTATGTGTTGGTGCTTGGTTGAATGTGGTTGCTTGCATCTCAGTCTACGCATTCCCTATCTCCTATTCTTGATGTAACTCGAGATAACTCGAGACTTCTTTCCTACATTTTCTCCCCCCGAATGTAACTCGGGGTTTCATTTTTCAAATGTAAAATATGATAGATTTTTATTTCTTGTTATGTCAAAGAACGGCAGACATCTTGATGACTGGTTCGAGGAGCGAGACGAGCGGGTGGCGACATGAGGAGATGCACGACGACCAGTGAACCGATCGACTGGAGGCACCAGTCGATCGAATGGTGGCACCCAACCGACCAACATGATGGAGAGCTGATCAATCATGGAGATGAGTTGATCAAACCCAGAAAGGAAAAGCACATAGTTCATCTTGTACATGTTGCATGTGATGTGGACCTATATGACCGTGATTCGTCTTGGCTCGAGGAATCACATTAGGATGGCCATAATCATTTCTTTTATCATTTCACATGTTTTCTGTGGGATATAGCATGTATATGATACTTACTATATTGTGGTGATTGGATATGTATATGTACCTATAAAAACCAAATCTCTCATTAAATATTAAAGTTTTAGATGCCTTCCAAATGCGAAACACGTGAAAAGCTTGATCAGCCAAGTGTGTGCACACCCTAGCGTGGTACACCGTCTATCTCGTGGAAGCATGAAGGATGGATATGTGGGTCTGCCCTAGCAGGGTGCATATTCATCATGTTGGCTTTGGGTCAGACTTAACAAGGTGACCTAGATAGGATCTAGCACCTTGAGGCATGGAGGTGATCATGGAAAGGAGTTGTTCATGACATCTTTCAAGAGTTGCATGTGATGCAATTGGCAAGAGTTGCCTACTGGGAAGATCTAAGTTGTGGGTGATAGCCCTAGCTGGTCCATAACTCATAGGATTTCAGGATCTTGACCCACTAGAAGATTGAACGCTGCAATCTTCCGAATTGATGGTGAGGGCTGTCAATTTGAAATCAAAATAGTGGGAGCGGTAATTAATTAAAGGCCTAATTAACTACTGTCAAATTTTATTCAAATCAAATCAATCAAAAGGAGTTTTGACAAATGCAATTTTCTCTTGTAGAATGGCAAAAGAATCATCTTTTAAAATGGGCAAATTAATTGAGAATAGATTACATAACTGGTTGAGGATTGTGAGAAGTGTTCTGCACAATCCAGATATAGCGGTAGCCTTTGAGTCCACTCTATGTGCACTTAAGAAGATGGATAGTTCATTGATGGAGATCAATGGAACAAAGTCAATGGATAATGGTGAGGGAGAGAAGGGTTCTCTCACCAAAATAATGTAAGAATCTTCTACGCTGAAAACATGGAGAGGATGGAGGGAATAATGGAAGAAGAAGCAAGAGATAGAGATCTCTACTCCTGGTGTATACATGATAGAGATTAACTTTACTACTTCTTTGTCATGGGTACTTGATACCGGATGTGGATCTCACATTTGTTCAAATGTGAAGGATCTTAAGAGAAGTAGGCCTTTGGGGAAAGGTGAGGTTGAACTACGTGTTTCCAATGGGGCAAGAGTTGTCGCCAGTGTCGTAGGAACCTATGAGTTAACTCTACCTAGTGGGATAATAATAGAGTTAAAGAACTACTATTATGTACCTGCCATAAATAGGAATATCATTTCCGTCTCTTGTTTGGACAAGGATGGTTTTGAATTTCTTATTAAGAATGGAAAGTGTTTCATTTCTAAAGATGGGATCTTTTATGGAATTGCCCCAATGTCTTATGGTCTATACTTGATAGATCTAGAGACAAGTGTATACAACGTAAACACCAAAAGGCAAAAACTCAACAACTCAAACAAAACATATCTTTGGAATTGTCGTCTAGGGCACATAAATGAGAAGCGCATCTCTAGACTCCATAAAGATGGTTATCTAGAATCTTTTGATTGTGAATCAATAGAGACATGTGAATCTTATTTGTTGGGCAAGATGACCAAGACTCCCTTTTTAGGTAAAGGTGAGAGAGCTAATGATCTATTAGGACTCATACATACCGATGTATGTGGGCCTTTTAGAACTAATGCCAGAAATGGGTGTCAGTACTTCATTACCTTCACTGATGACTTTAGTAGGTATGGCTATGTGTACCTGATGAAACATAAGTCAGAAACCTTTGAAAGGTTCAAGGATTTCATGAATGAAGTACAGAACCAACTTGGTAAAAGTATTAAAGCACTTCAATCTGATCGAGGTGGAGAATACTTAAGCCATGAGTTTGAGGACCTTCTGCGGTGCGAGCTCGTGGTATTGGATCACAATTGACTCCGCCTAGAACACCACAACATAATGGTGTGTCTGAAAGAAGGAATCACACTTTACTAGATATGGTGTGATCAATGATGAGTTTTGCTGATCTTCCGATTTCCTTCTAGGGTCATGCTCTTGAAACTGATGCGTTTACACTTAACCGAGTACCATCTAAATCAGTTCAAAAGACATCATATGAGATATGGAACGGGATGCGTTCCAATTTGTCTTTTATGAAGATTTGGGGTTGTGAGGCTTACGTCAGGAAAATGTTTCCTGATAAGCTTGGACCCAAGTCTGATAAATGTTATTATATTGGATACCCCAAGGAAACGAGGGGATACTATTTATACCACCCTACTGACAACAAAGTGTTTGTTGATAGGACAGTTGTGTTCCTAGAAAAGGAATTTATTTCCAAAGGAAACAGTGGGAGGAAAATAGAGCTTGAAGAGGTTCAAGCCCAACAAGAAAACATTGAACCAGTAGATGCACAAGAGGAACATAGAGATTTACAAGGTATTGTGGAATCTCAGTCTCCTCAAGTAACACAAGGACCTCATAGATCTAATAGGACACTCCTTGAACCTGAGAGGTTTGGATACCTTGTGACTCAGGAAGACGGTGAGTTGATCATAGATGATGATCCAACTACCTATCTAGAGGCTATGGAGGGACCAGATTCTGAGAAATGGCTTGAGGCCATGTAATCCGAGATGGAATCCATGTACTCCAACAAAGTATGGACTTTGGTGGAACCACCTGAAGGGGTAAAACCCATAGGGTGCAAGTGGGTCTTCAAGAAAAAGACCAACATGGATGGCAATGTGCAAACTTATAAAGGTAGATTGGTTGCAAAGGGTTTCCGACAAGTTCAAGGTGTTGACTATGACGAAACATTTTCTCCAATAACCATGATTAAGTCCATCAGGATTATGCTTGCTATTGCGGCTTACTATGACTATGAGATTTGACAAATGGATGTTAAAACCACATTCCTTAATGGGAATATAAATCAGGATGTGTACATGACACAACCTGAAGGTTTTGTAGATCCAAAGAATGTTAATAAAGTCTGTAAGCTACAAAGATCAATCTATGGATTGAAGCAAGCATCTCAGAGTTGGAATCTTCGATTTGATGAGGAAGGCAAAGTGTTTGGCTTTATCCAAAATTAAGATGAACCTTGTGTGTACAAGAAGGTTAGTGGGAACATGACCACATTCCTCATATTGTATGTGGATGACATACTATTGATGGGGAATAATGTCTCAACCTTAGAGAAGGTAAAGACTTGGCTTGGGAATACTTTCTCAATGAAGGACTTAGGAGAAGCATCCTACATTCTAGGAATTAAGATCTATAGAGATAGATCTAAAAGGCTTCTTGGACTAAGTCAAAGCACGTACATTGACAAAGTGCTGAAGCGGTTCAGCATGGAGAATTCAAAGAGAGGCAACATCCCCATGTTACATGGAGTCACCGTCTCTAGAGGTCAATGACCCCAATCTTGTGAAGAGAGGGAGTATATGAATGGGATCCCATATGCATAAGTCATCAGATCCATCATGTATGCTATGTTGTGCACACGCCCAGATGTCTCGTATGCCCTCAGCATGACAAGTAGGTACCAGTCAGATCCCAGGGATGCTCACTTGGACATCCGTAAAGAACATCCTCAAGTACTTGTGAAGGACTAAGGATCAATTTCTTGTATACAGCAGTGAGGAAGAACTGGTTGTAAAGTGTTACACCGATGCAAGATTCCAAACCGATAAAGATGATTACAGATCACAATCAGGATTTTTGTTTTACCTAAACAATGGAGCTGTGAGCTGGAAGAGTTCCAAGCATAAAACAGTTGCCGATTCTGCTACAGAGGCTGAGTATATTGTTGCTTCTCATCCAGCAAAGGAGGCTGTGGGGATCAGGAAGTTCATCTCTGAACTTGGTATAGTTCCCAGTAGTTGTGATGAAATTGAGCTTTATTTTGACAATAATGGAGTTATTACTCAAGCTAAGGAGCCCATATCACATCAGCGGTCCAAGCACATACTACAACGCTTCCATCTCATACGAGAGATCGTACAATGAGGAGATGTGAAGATTTGCAAAGTACTAACTGAAGACAACTTAGCTGATCCACTGACTAAGGCCCTTTCTTAGCAGAAGAATGATGGTCATGCTAGGTCACAAGGACTGAGGTTCCTAGGTGACTGGCTCTAAGTGCAAGTGGGAGTCTGTTGGTATGTATGCCCATAGAGCAAGTCATGTGATGATTGTAACAGGATACTTTGTAAATTATTTGAATAATAATAAAGGCAATTTCCGATCTATATGTTTTTAACTATTTCTGAGATGATAGTGTAACATGATAAATGTCTAAAGAATTATTTTACTCAATGACGTATGCTTTTAGGTTCATGACCTAAACGATGAGATCATACTGATGTTAAGATTATACATTCTTGTTTAGTCCCTAATCGGTTGTTATTGTGGAAATAACCATAGACATCAATAACAATAAAGACTAGATTGTGTGTTGGTTGATGATAGAATCTCATTAGTCATGATATAGTGATATCAAACCAAGAACATAGGTACTTGTTAGAGAACAAGTGTACCGGACAGACCCACCGTGAGAGTGACACATGGAACCATGATTTGGTAGTCATAGTCATCTCTAACAGTAATGGTGGTGAATGTGATTCTTTGACCTGAAATCACTACACTCAACACATGTCGTTGGGTACACTTTGACATCATCGAACGCAATCCTAAAACATGGGTTGCTATAAAGGTGATGATTGGGTGACTTTGACACATGGGGATTTTGAGGGGTGAGTGATAGATATGGAATTTGTCCCTCCTAAGGGAGTTTAATGTCCATGACCACTTGATGAGTAGGATTGAGAAAGGCATGCGCATGCATGTGTGAATCGATATGTGATATTGATGTCACACACATCTCACCCAGTCTGCTCTGGGATCAAGGAAATGGATGAACGTTGAAAGGATGATTGTACCATGCCTTGAGTTCATTCAGGACATTAGTGACAAAGGAATAATACATTCACTGTAACACCATTCATGGATTGTAGGATTGAAAGTTGTTCTCCAACTTTCTATTTCACTTGGGTAGCACTGATGTGTGACTAGGAACCGCTCTTTGCTTGTGAATTCATAAGTGTTATGGACTTTCACTGCTAGCGTGAAATGGACCTGTAGGGTCACACACATAGGATTTAACCTGGAAGAGGAGTTTTTCCCCAAATGATGTTTAGATTGATTACTAAAGGAGTTTAGTAGTTCAATTAAACACTTAGTTGATTGATATCTCAAAATCATAGTGTTCAAGGTGTTGGACCAATTGATTAGAGTATCAGATTGATTGAAACTGTGATTGACTGATTTTGCACAATTTAAACTTCCAACCGATCGGCTCATGAGATGAACCGATCAGCTCAGGTTGTTGAACCGATCGTCTCAATTGTTGAACTGGTCAGCTCATGTGACCGATAGAGATTGTTTGGAAAGTTGATTTTGCAAATCGAATTTGTTTCACTTGTACAAATTCGATTTGGACAAGGATTAATATTTGATTAATTGGAAATAGATATGAAAGTCAATTTGAGTTAGACCAGGACCAAGAACCGATTGGCTCAGAAGTGAACCAATCGGATCAGGTGCTCCAAACGATCGGTTCAGGTGTGAATCGATCGGCTCAGACCACCAACCGACCGTTTCAAGGTTGAAATGATCGGTTCAGGTGACACAGTTGGTTGTTTTGTGGAAAATCTTGAACCCTTCTACTCCTATTTAGTCCCGCATTGCCCAGGGTAGAGAACCCTGTCCCATGACCCTCTTATATATATAGGGGTATTGGGGGCTTCTCAAAGTACAACTCAGAACACTAGTTGTTCTGCAAAGTTGTCGTTCTCTCTGGTTTTGGTAACCGAGAGAGCCCGAGCAAGTGCTACCCGACAAGGGAGGCACAGGAAGGGAAAGACAACTGTAGAAAGGCAACTGGTTGTAGTAGAGTGTGTCGGTGACTAGTACGCCGACAGGAGGGTGTGACTCCTTCCGATTCCTTGTGGGACAAGGAGATCGGAGTTCCAGGCAGTCTGTGTGGATGAATGTACAGGTGGGAGACTTCTGCCGCTCGGAGGACAGCTGTCAATCTCGACAGTCTCGGTGAGACCAGGAGCTGCTCAGACATCGTCCAAGACCGGAGGTGAAGACCGCACAAGCCATGAGGTAACGTTTCCGAGCAAGCCTCGGGACAATGTACGCCTCCACCAACCATTCTTCCTATTATATAGACGTTGACGTGATTCCTTTATTTTGGGGTTGGGAGAAGAAATGTTTTGTTTCCACTGCCTTCTCTGTCTCCCCTAAAACCCAACACTTTGTAACATATCGAAACCTAGAACTTAATCCTATTCCATGTTTAGGAGGTTAGAGATCTTATTCTTTGAGATTAGCCAAACAAGGATAAAAGTATGCCCATTAATGACTTAATTGAAACCCTAAACATGAATAAATCACCTTGACATGTAGACATACAAGAAAGGATGACATAATACTTTCAAATTAATCATAAGATTTTTGGAAGGTACATAAGATATGTCACATGAGGTAATAATGTGTATAAAAGGGGACAAGGTGTCCATAATTGAGAATGATGATATATAATTCAACTGATATATGAAATAAATAAACTTATGTGAGATAATGATAGATTAAATTCGTTCTAGATCTTTCCTTAGCCTTTTTAGATTAAGGCAGAGATAAAAAGATAAATAACTCTTAAGGCAAGGTAATGTGATATTGATTTATCTAACATGAGAAATAATGGAAATAATGGATAATGGGCTAAAATTAATAAAATGGGAAGTAATTGGATAAGAATAACGTCAAATTTGTTTTCTTTGGATGTGCTTTTGCTTGGAGGCAAGTTTGACAAATTTAGGATAATAATAATGACACATATTTTATTTAGAAAAGAAAAGATTTGTTTCCTTAAAAATATAAAATAAAATACTTAATGACTCCAAAAGTGGAAAATAATCTTAGGTTCATAATCTACACATTAAAATATACTTTTGGGTTAATATTTACTTAATTTGGAGAATATTTGATTAGAAGGTGAAATCAAGAGAGAGTAAGTGTGTAGAACCTTCAAAATATTAAATAAATGTGCAAACAACTCCAACATGTGAAATTGATGGAAAATTCATATCCAAAGCACCTAATGTGACTTATGGGTGAAGTTTCATCAAACAGAATCTTATAGTCATTAATGCAAGAGGAAAGAGAAAATAAGATTTGCTAATTCGAATGAATAAAAGTCTTCAAAATACAAAACTTATTTCATATTCTGATTCATCATGTCCAAAATAGGCTAGATGCAAAATTTCATCTAATTTGGAGTTTGTTTGTACCCTCTTTGGAAGAATGAGAAAAAGGTGAATCATTTAATGTGTCACTATAGTTCACTTCATTTTTGAATAAGGATTTATATGTCACACGTGAACACTTGGTGGATTGTTGAGATTGACCATGGGGACATGACCACCAGATCGGGTGGCTCGGGCCTTGTTTGTAATGACCCATTTTCAAATTAGTCATCTAATTAAGGTTTACTTAGATGATTGTATGCTTAACTAAGCTGGTCATTATTTAAATCTTGATTAATGATGGTAATTAAGTTTTTATATTTTAAATATAATGAGAAGGTTTAATCATACTTTGATTCACATAATTAGGGTTAATATTTGGAAACCCTAATCTGCCCAAATTAGGGTTTTGACGACATATGTATACATAATTTGATAAGTATAGTGACTCACTAAATGATTTTTAGTATTTTATGTGTAAATCTGAGTTAGTTAAAATTTTATATGATTTGGATACTTCAAATGTGAGCACTATTGAAAAATATCTGAATTTTTGAAGAATGTTTTGACCTTTTTGTCGGTCGAGTTTCAAACTCGACCGACCATATTTTCATATTGATATAGTAGTGTGGTAATTGGATTTTATTTATTGATATATGTAATTGACATCAAATTTTAACTTTGGTTGGGAAAATCTATTATAGACATAAAATTAAATTTCCATAATTTCATGATGATGCTTGATCACTACAGAGAGGGGTGTCAGTCGAGTTCTGTGCAGGACAAACTCGACCAACCATGCAACAGACTGCAATATAGCAGTGTAGTACTTGATTTTTAGTTATATATTAGTAACTCCAAATGATCTAAAATTTTACTATTTCTTATAAACTCAATTGCAGACATTGGGTTAAAGTTTAATATTTTTTAGATGAGTTTTGAGTTCTGAAAAGTGTGGTTTTGGTTGAGTTTATAACTCAGTCGACCAACCAGTCTGAGAAAAATAAAAATACAATGAAGGGCTTGTTTGCATTTGTTCTAAGAACCTCAATTAATCTATATGACCAACCTAAAGCACAAGGAGCTCTGATAACTCATCATTCCTATCAAAGAAATTAAATTCTAGAGAGAGAGGTGAGCCAGGGTTTTGAGAAGAGAAAGTGGTGGAGATGTTTATCTAGGGTTTCTCTATCCAAGATATGATGAAATCAAGTAATTTTAGCTTCTGTGCATAGAATTTCATGGTGAATCTTCTCTCACGTGTCAAGATTCCATCCCTCCTCTGATTTGATTTGAAATCACATCAAATCTCCCCCTTTTCTCACTCTTTCTCTTCTAATACCCATTTCTGGGGTTTCTGAGTCGAGAGGAGAAAGAATTGGATTCATTTTCTTGAGTTTAATTGGGTTTCCAAAAATTTAGAGATGAACCTACGTTTTTAAGGTTCTTGGCACCTGAGGTGAGTGTTTTTCTCCCTCCAAAGCTCTGTATTCATGTTTGAAGCCTAATTCTATCCGGATAAAATAATCAGAAACCTTGCTTGTATATGTATGTGATTGGATATAGATTTGGGGAAGATATTGGGGGATCCAATTATAGTTATTTTGATTATTTCTCATTGGTTGGAACTTGATTAGTTCCTGATATATTGATTGAGGATCCATGGGTAATCTTCTGGGTAGATGACTACGCTATTTCATTGGAATTTTGCCTAAATATCCGCCCAATGCCTGATATGCTTGAAATTGAATTGACATGTATAAAATCATATTTGAATTGTACTAGATTGTATTATACAAGTGTATTGTCGAATGCTAATGGAATTGAATATAATATATGTATAAGGATCAGTAAGAGGTGACCAAATATCCTTATTAGTGTTTGTGTTGAGGAAGTGAATCAAATGAGTCAATTAATCAATGTATACTTATGATTGATGAATGGAATATGTGAAAATGGAAACTAGGGTTTCCATGTGTGTGAATAGCCCTAATGAACCTCTATGCGTCATTATGAAATTACTTAGTGATATGGTTCTTATGATGTGTTGAACTAAGGATTACTTCTTGAAAACCCTAGATGTTTAGTATTAAGACGAGTATGAGTGATGAAGCTAGAACTTATATAGGATGTTGTAAATGTGATGACATGATGAATGTAAGTATTAATACTTCAATTAAATATGATGGGTCTTACTAATATGATCTAAGCCAAATTCATATGTTTTAGTACAATTTATATAATAATGAGTAGCCCTCAAATGAATGTGGGTCCATTTATACAAGTTACATTAATAGTGAATTGTGAATGATGATTAGAGATTATGATGTAAGAAGATGTAACCTAAACCATTCTTTAAAGCTAAAGTGATTAGTATAATGAAGAATGATCACTGTTGATTATGGAAATGACATTAGTAGTCAATGACATGGAACACTTATCTAAATATAAGAGACAATATGACATTGCAAGTTAAAGATGAAACTAATGAAGTTAGTATGATGAAATATTTCATCTTTAATTTTAATTACATGTGGCTTAACCAAAATTAAATGAAATAATAAGAATTGGACTTTGATAAATGTTAAACAGAAGAGAAGCATTGTATGTAAAGTGAATCAAGAAAGATTGGTCCAAATAATGTAATGAACATAAAATGAAAGAAGATGAGATTGTTGAATATAAAATGAAGGGAAAAGATGGGAATTAGTAGATGATTCTAAGAATCTAACTGTTACCCTTAAATGACAAGTTTGATGATGCTAGTGAATGACAATCTCAAATGAGGGATTAAGGGATACACATAACTGTAGTTGAATTATGAGAAGGATTTATGGAGTGTGGATCGATACCTTAAAGGTTAGACCATTAGGATTTAGGAGTGAGTCATCTGGAGTGGCTCTGACCCTAAATCCTACTGTGAAAGTATATGTCCAGATGGAATAGACTCTGGTGAAATGAAATATGAAATGTGAAAATATGTGAAATACTATGATATGTGATATATTGTTTTGTTGGTTCCTATCTCGTGTGGCTGAGATGAGGATGTGAGCCTCGGTAGGCAACCCTGAGGTGGTCATGGTCTGTTCTTGATATCTTAGGGTGGACAACTAAACCCTAAGATAGTGATGGTGAGTCCTTGAAATGCGAATTAGGTGTGGCGACTTCTACTTGGTGAGGTACAAACCAAGTAGTTTTAGGACAAATGAATAAAACATGATCAGCCATGTAGAACATGATTTGAATGGTTGTTACATTCCTTGTACTACTACTTGATGATTTGTCATTGTTGATTATGCTTCGTGTTGTGGAAAGTAATCATGTTGCTATGAACATTTTCTATTTTATATTATGATATGTCATGTTGACAAGTTATAAATGATGGAATTTATATCCATTCTAAATATGAGTTGGATTGCTTGCTATTTGATAGTATTGTTTCATAGATATGTATTAGGTGTACTTTAGCTTCAAGACTGTAGGATGTGTTCTTAGTCCAGCTAGTGGAGTGTTACAAAGATAATGTTATTGTTATGTATTTATTCAAAATGCTCATAACTTGACTAATTTCTCATGCTGTAGGGTTCTTAATTTGAACTAAGAAGTATCTTCTAATTTGTTCATAGAAATGCTCTAAGAGATGTTTCAAAGTTATAATTGGTTTAAGTGATTACCTTATCTATTAGATTAGATTACCATTTTCAGTTACATATGACTTATGATAGAACTATCTGCTAGACTTTTCAATATCTGCACATTTCTATTAAGTTTATTATACTTAATCTAATGTGTGTACCTAGTTTGAGTGGGTGGTATCCACTCACTAGGGCTCTATATGAGTTTCATGAGGTTGTTTCAAATGTTTTAAGGTATAATTCTATCCAGCGGAGTGGTCATGACAAAGAAGATATAAAAAGCATAATCTGGATAGATTAGAATGTCCATGTACTCTCTCTTTCCCGGGATGGGTTGTAGACTAAGTTTGTTCATCAACATATATGTATTTGATGTCAATGCAACCACATATGAGAACAAGATTTGATTCTATTTTTAATGGATATGAATAAGATTTGTGATATCTAAATGTGTTGTCCTTGATGTGACATTGATTTATGAATTTATGAAGAAAGAAAAAAGGAAAACTTTATCTTTGTTTTTTGTATTTTGTTTAATCGCCTTTTCGAGAATTCATTGTTTTATTTCATAATCTGGGTTTAAGTTTTAGGATTATCTCTAATGGTCAGTATTTATACTTATCAAAAAGTGGGTCCCAACACTATCTCCTACCTCGGGTAGGAAAGGGACACTGAGAATAGTACATAGCCCTAGTTATTCGCAAATATCTTGTTCATTTATCCACTATTTGACATGATTTCTTTGCCAATGGAGTGTGTGATGCCCCACGCCACACAAGCGAGATTACTAAAAAAATCGTGGAAAAAAGATGAAACAAACCGGTTACTAGAAAAATACTAAAAATTAAAACCATTTCCATAAAGCTGACAAACCGCAAAAGCCTTTACATATGAGTCCTTTCACATCACAACACTTTTTGTGTGTGCCATCATCTTGCTACAAGAAAACCTATTCTAGAACATATATACATATCCACCCTAGCTATGCACAAAAGGGACACACATGCCAATCATATATCGAAAGCATATCTACAAAACATCCCCAAAGACCCAAGTGTACATGGACGACTCTAGGACTCTAACGACAAAAGACATCCAACAACACTTTCAACCTTGTGAGCTAATGTCTTTCTTACTGCTACTCAACCTCTATTGTACAATCTCTAACTCCTTGTGCACTTCCACCTAATAAGGATGTGGGAAACCCACGGGGTGAGATTTCAAATCTCAATGGGAGATATTAATCTCCACCAACTCTATTATTATAACAGACAAGATTGTTAAAGGAAGTAGTAAAGTTACAACTATGATAAGATAGTAATAATTATCAATAGAATAAGAAATTACTATTGGATTATGAAACATCATAACATTATAAAAGGAATATGAAGAACATGTATATTCATTATCCATTATACTATATAAAGTCAAGTAAGGACTCATCCAATGTTTCTGCATTTGATCCTATACATGTATACTACACGATTGTTTACATATATTTTTTTCCATGAGGATTTGAGTCGTACCACCCAAATCCAACTGACCACTACTAATTCAAAATCAGTGCCATATCAGGTCCATTGGAAGAGTTGAAATTCATGACCTCGCCAAACCTTATGTTCAGTACACAAGTGAATCATGCAGTGACATCATCAGTCATACTACTACCAGTGACATATAGTCTAGCTATACAAACCAAGTCTGCCTTGGTACAAGTAAGGACACTAGTGAAACTGAACTATATCCCACAGCCACACTCTTCCCAGGGTATGGCCCACAACCAATCATGTATCACATATCATTGAGCTACGGACCGAAGCCACACTCCTACAAGGGTATGGCCTATAGCCAATCCTATGTCACATATCCTGGACGTAAGGGGGTATTCGACCTAACCCCCACATATTCAATAATATGTGATCCAGTTTAAATGCATTTCACCATCCAGCAGATGATGACAGTGAATGGATCTATGTGTGACATCCTGCTATCACACGGACAATGAAATGCCACACGAAAATGTGCGGAACTGTCATAAACATCGTATTACCAAAAACTCATGTTAATTTAAATCGATTGTGGAAAGCAGATAAGAAAGGAACTATTACAACCAGATCCACATCCTGTAATGAAACATGTTATATAAATATACATAAACATGATACATGTCCACAGTTCATAGGATCCATCTATCTCTTATTCATTAAGGATGCATCACCTATTTATATACATATCAGACCTAACTAGGTCTTCAACAGGATACAAGAAAACCATACTGATATCATACATCATGAAACCTCATCAAAACACTTCCAAGGACCTGAGAGTATAGGGATGCCTCTAGGACTCTACTAAAAAACACCCAAAAATAGCAGCATATCCATCTCTTGCCTTCTACTGTTCTTCTTGCTGCTCAGCTACAACACCACGAGCACCTCTGTGTCTAGCACGTCCACCTAAAAAGGGTTTTAAACCAACGAGGTGAGACACACAGTCCCAACGAGAAACATAACCCCCACTGAAAATATAAAACCTCAAAGGAGATCTATAACTGATGTAGGCAGATTATATAAGCAACATACTGAGAAGAACTAACTTTCTAACAACTATTATATGGAACATGATTGACAAGACAATCCTAATAAGAACCTATCATAACATCTAAGGAACATGTAATTAGCTGCAAGATAAAACTAGGGAAACAATACAAACAAGGCCTCAACCAATGTTTCGTTTTTGCCCTAAGAAAATATACCATTCGACTGGATTACGATTTATTATGCCCTGAGGAAAAGAGTTGTACCACTCAAATCCAACCTTCGATTGTGAAACCCAAAGTCGGTTCCATACAAGGTCAATAGAAGAACCAGACTCCATGACCTCAACCTACTCGTGGTCAGTGCATGATATCCAAAGCAGGACCACAATCTCATGCTTAAGTGACCTCAATCACAGGGTCAGCTCCATAGGCTACCCTTTCCTCGAGCCCACCTTGGTACAAGTCTCAGTGCAAGTATACTTTGAGCCACAGGACTGTTAACCATTCTCCCAAGCCATGAATGCATTCATGCTCTATCACACTGAGCCATGGGCCTATTCACCATGCTCTTATGCACATCTTGAGTCTACAACCATAGTTGCACTATAATCCTCCTATTTTCGGCTAGGAGAAACCCCGCATATTCAATAATATGCACTCCAGGTTAACCCGCAGGAAAACCCATTTCACCATCAACAGCTATTGACGATGATGGATCTATGGCCATGGAAAACTACATGAAAGGTTCATCTGTAATTAATTAATGCATTTTAAGTGGATTGTTGGGGTCAACCAAGTTGTATTATGCAAACCATAAACATGAGTAAACAACACAGATTCCATTAACTTGTGTCACACCGTTACTTCTATTCTCAAAGCCATCAACATCATCATGATCCATCATAAGGATCCAACATTACATGTTACCACTTGGCCTCTTGCCAATCATCTAGATCCATCACAAGGATCAACATCACTGGGACTCAATCCCATCATCAAAGTATTCCATACCACTCCATGGGTAACACCCATCACATATTACTGGATTCATCATAACCCATGATATTCCACATCATGTTACTATCATGCCATTACTGTGGCCTCATCGTACAACCGTTACCTGCATGGTTAGTGAAATCACAAAGGAGCAATGATACTTGTACTTTATTATGAGAGTCAACCATGCAACATAGATGAGTGTATCAAAGCATAAAATTATTATACATATATATCACAGCATAACAATCCCATATAACAAAGCATAAGAAGCATTAGGATTACCAACTGAACACAAGGTACACCCTCACTATAGGTGTATTGGGTAAGGGACCTCCTTCACCAAAAGCATCTCAGGTAAGGTATAGCCCTCACCAAAGGCACAACGTCTCGCACCAAAGAGTGTGAAACCCAACACGCTATCGGCTAAGCATGCAACTCTTCACCACCTACTGTATCGACCAACACCCATCTAGGGCTACAACCATATCAGCCAACCACTATCACCTTGGTATTAGGAAACATCAAATTAGAAGATATCGGCCAAGGAAGAGGGCAAGCTTCATAGCGCCTAAGGCAGAAAACCCTAACGTCCACATCATATCACCCAAGTCACTAAGGCACCATGTCGAGAAACACCACAAGTGCAAGGTGAAAGGTACAAGCCATATCGTCCAATACAAGAACATACCCCAATCAGCCAAATAAAACAAAGAGGAAGCAAGCTACCCTACCACCCAAGGAACATCTCTTCCGTCCAAGCTAGGGTTAGGGCTCCCTATCGATCAACACACTATATCAGCCAATTAGGGTTACATCAACCAAGACCCCATATTGGGCAACGTCATATCGGCCAAAGGTTAGAGCTCACCTCACAGCTCAAGGAAGGAGGGGTGTTGCTCAACCATCAAGGCATGGCCTATCCATGTCATCTAAGGTACTCAAGAGGGGATGTCAACCAAGCACCATATCGGCCAAGGACACATCGCCCAACAACATCTTGGGTAAGGATCCATGTCAGTCAAGAAGTCAACAAGACATTCATCAAGCATATCACCCAAGCTCAACCCTAGAAATGGGATATCGGGCTACTCAAGCATCCAACACACTTCACTCCACATCGGGTTAGGTAACCTTGTAACCATGTCAGCCAATAACCAAATAACCTATCAGGCAAGGTACCATATCTGGTTGGTCATCGTCAACCTCAAGACTTCCACCAAGAAACCCTAATAGGTCCAGAGAGTTGACTCACCTCTCAACAACCAAGTGAGAGGGGTTTTGCACAACTTACATCACATATCGGGCAACAAGGTGGGTCATCACCATATCGGCCAACCCGCCAACCTTAACTAGGTCAACACCAAACAAAGGCTCACCTCTCAAGTCCATGGAAAGAGAGGGGTATTTCCCAAGCAACTAGAGTATAGACTCACCTCTCAACGACTACGGAAGAGAGGGGTTTTTCCTACACCACTAGAGCTCAAGCTCACCTCTCAAAACTAAAGGGAGAGAAAGGAATTTTGCCCCAAGATCACACCATACACACCATTGAATTAGGGAACCCTAGGCTCACCTCACAAAAACTAAGAGAGAGGGGTTTTGCCCAAGGAACCCTAATCCAAGGTTTGGCCAACAAGGTCCAAGAACACATCTAAACAACATAACCATGTCATCATATCCCACAATGTCGAGGGTACATACTAAAGAAAAGATATTATTAACAAGATAAGCATGGCTGATCAAGATAGCAAACAACATAAAAAGAAGGTAATATAGATAGGGTTAGGAATTATGTAACCCACCTCAAGCAAGCTCTAAAGCTCCAAGCACCAAGCTTCAAGCTCCAAGATCCAAGGCACCACCTTCGGCCAACACTAGGAGAGAAGAGAACTCCATAACCACCCTGGGTAAAAAGAAAGGAAGAAGAAGAAGAAGAAGATGCTAAGGAAAGGGAGAGATACTCACCATAAGAGAAGAAGGAGCAAGACACTCTGTAGGGTTTTGACCACCACTAGAGGAAGAAGAAGACTCCACCAAGGATATCGGCCACCAAGCTCTACCAAGTGTATCAGCCACTAAGGCTCCACCAAGGGGGGTGTATCAACCACCAAGGAAGAAGGAAAGCAACTAAGGAGCTAAACAGATACCAAACTAGCAAAGAAGAGGGTATATATGCAAGGGGGTTAAGTGGGCATCCACTAGAGGATTGCTCCACATGTGCTTTCCCAAACCACCACTTGTCCACGCTATGCCACCTTTCTAGCAAAGATCACCAAGTATCCCCAATGGTGACACAAATGAAGCTAGGTCAAGAGGAGTGTGTATCACCCAACATGGTGCCATGGTCGATACACCACTTGGCCGATACAACCCTGACCGATACACGCATGCCCGGTACACTCTTGGCTGATACACAAAGTAAACAAGGCCCATGGAAGCCCAACAACAAGCCCAAGATTCAAAGGCTTAAACGAGGCTCGAAAACAACTCAAGCAAGATGCCCAACTCATCCTCTCAACCCTAGAGGATGCAAGGAGAGAGAATGAGATCTTTCAAGGTGGAAAACTTGCACACAACCCTAAAACTTGGGTGAATTGCAAGTTACACCTCAACCTCCCAACAAAGCACAAACAAGACCCTAATCACACCTCAGGTGATTAGCCAACATCTTAACACAAAGTTTAGGCAAAGCAAATAGGGTAAGCCCAAAACGCAGGTCAAGGTCCTTACAAGCCATAAACCCCTACAAAAGGATTTCGCCCTCAAAATCTGAGGAGAAAAGCGAGGGATACTTCCTCCTCATCTCTTCCTCAAGCTCCCACGTGGCTTCCTCAATGCGACGATGATGCCAAAGAACCTTCACAAGAACTAGGTCCTTCCTCTTCAGCTTCTTTACTCTTCTGTCAAGGATCAACACTAGACCTTCCTCGTCGGTCACGTCTTCATCAAGATTGAACTCAACTGGTTGTATCACAATATTTGTTCCCGGGTGTCTTTTCTTTAGCATACTGACGTGGAACACTGGAAGCAACATGTGCAACTCTAGTGGTAGCTCTAACTTGTAAGCCACTTTGCCAACACATGCTATCACTGGATATGGCCCCATATACCTCAGAGCCAACTTGCCTTTCTGGCCAAACCTCAGCATGCCTTTCCATGGAGAGACCTTGAGATACACCTTGTCTCCCACCTAGAACTCTAAAGGTTGTCGATGATTATCTGCATATGACTTTTGTCTATCCTATGCCGCTTTCAACTGTTGTTGTATCACCTTGATCTTCTCTGTCATCTACTGCACTAACTCAGGACCCAAAAGTTGATATTCACCGGACTCATACCAACATAAAGGAGATCTGCACTTCCTGCCATATAAAGCCTCATAAGGTACCATGTTGATACTCCGTTGGTAACTGCTGTTGTAGGTCAACTCTATCAAACTGAGATGTGCATCCCAACTACCTAGGAACTGCAAAACAAAAGCTCTTAGAAGATCTTCCAAAGTCTGAATAGTCCTTTCAGACTGTCCATCTAGTTGCGGGTGGAAAGCGGTACTGAACCTCAACTGTGTTCTTAATGCTTTATGTAGTTGTTCCCTAAAATGACTTGTGAAATGAGGTCCTCTGTCAGAAACTATCGTCGTGGGAACACTGTGCAACCGCACTATCTCATCCACATACACCTGAGCAAGCTTCTCTGTTGTATATGTCATCTTCATAGGTATGAAATGGGCAGACTTCGTCAATCTGTCCACTACCACCCAAATGGAATCATGATTTCTAGCTGTCCTCGGAAGTCCAACTACGAAATCCATGGTTACATGATCCCATTTCCACTGCGATATCGGCATGGGTTGCAATGTACCTGACAGCTTCTAATGCTTAGCCTTAACTTGCTGACATACCGCACACCTAGCCACAAACTCAGCCACATCTTTCTTCATGCCAGGCCACCAATACAGATCCTTCAGATTATGATACATCTTGGTGACACCTGGATGCATAACATACATTGATGTGTGTGCTTCCTCGAGCACTGACTTTCTTAGATTGTCAGCATCGGGAACCATCATCCTGTTATGATAACAAACTAGTCCATCCTCGCACTCATGGAAGCCATCACGGTTCTTGCTGCCAAACTCTATCCTGATCAACTTAGCTACAACATCTTCTTGATGTGCTTCTTTGATCTACTGCCTCAACGTAGGCTTTACTTGCATTTGTGCCAACAGTCTTGCCAATAAGGAGACTTCCAACTGTACATTCATCTGCCACAAGGAGACAAACATATCTCACCTATGGCACATTAAAGAACTCAACTGTGCCTTCTTCATAGAATAAGACTTCATACTGAGCGCATCAACTACCACATTCTCTTTACTAGGATGATACTTGATGGTGCAATCATAATCATTGATCAGCTCCATCCAGTGACGTTGTTGCATGTTCAGCTCACTCTGCGAGAAGATATACTTCAAGTTCTTATGATTTGTAAAGATCTGACACACTTCCCCATAAAGATAGTGTCTCCAAATCTTTAATGCATGGACTACTACTTCCATCTCTAAATCATTATTCGGATAACTCTCCTCATGTTTCTTAAGTTGTCGTAAAGCAAAAGAAACCACATGATCCTCCTACATCAGCACACAACCTAAGCCTTTCTTGGAAGCATCACAAAAAATAACATAGCCTTTCCCAGGCTCTGGTAGCACCAACACTAGAGTACTAGTCATCTTCTCCTTCAAGCTCTGAAAAGCACGCTGACAATGATCATCCCAAACAAAAGGTACATCCTTCCTGGTCAACTTTGTCAAAGACAATGCAATCACACTTAAGTTCCTAATAAACCTCTGGTAGTATCCTACTAAACCCAGAAAACTACAAACTTCAGTCGACGTCTTCGGTTGCTTCCATTCTGCTACTGACTCCACCTTCTTGGGATCTACTCTGACTCCTTCCGTGGATATCACATGACCCAAGAAAGTTACTTCCTTCAACCAGAACTCACACTTACTGAACTTTGCATACAACTGGTGTTGGCGAAGGAGAGTCAATGCTGGTCAAAGGTGTTGTTCATGATGTTGATGGCCTCGACCATAGAGCAAGATGTCATCTATGAAGACCACAACAAACTGATCTAGAAATGGACATAACACCCTATTCATCATATCCATGAAAGCAGCAGGTGCATTGGTTAGCCCGTACGGCATAACCACAAACTCAAAGTGACCATACCTCATACTAAAAGGTGATTGTAGTATGTCATCATCCTTGATCCTCAACTGATGATATCTAGACCATAGATTGATCTTCAAGAAAACTGTAGCACCACACAATTGATCACATAGATCGTCTATTCTCGGTAAAGGATATTTGTTCTTGATCGTGACTTTGTTCAGCTGTCGGTAATCTATGCACAGATGCATCGATCCATCCTTCTTCTTTACGAACAAAAATGGAGCACCCCACGGCGATGTGCTCGGTCTGATAAAACCTTTATCTAGCAACTCATGTAACTGCTTCTTCAGCTCTTCCATCTCAGCTGGACCCATCCTGTACGGTGTCTGAGCAACTGGTTGTGTCCCTGGCACTGGATTGATCTCAAAATCAATCTCTCAAGGTGGGGGAATATCGGGAAACACGTCTGCAAACTATCTAACCATAGGTACATCCTTAAGGCTAGAACCTTATGCTTGGGTATCCACAACATGAGCCAAGAATGCCCTACAACCTTGTCGCAACAACTTCTCTGCCATCATAGTTGATATTACACATGTCAGAAGAATCTTCCTATCTCCCTAGAAGATCCACTTCTTATCATCCTTTGTGAACATCACTTTCTTGGAATCACTGTCCAGCATAACCCTATACCTCTCTAAGGTATCCATCCCAAGGATTATCTCGAATCCATGCATATCAAGTGGTATGATATCCACTTGTATGTTGTGTCCTGAAAAGGGTAGAACACAAGATGGCCACACCTCTCGAAGCATCAAGGAACCATCAAGAGGGGTTTCTAACAACAAGCTATCTTTCTTACAACTAACAGGTAAAAGAGAGCTATCAAGAATACTATGAGCGATAAAAGAGTGTGTAGTACCTGAGTCAACCTAAACTGATACAAAGCAAGAAGAAGACAAATCAGAATGAAATAACTCCATCTGACCTGCTACCACTCGCGGGTTGATTATCGCCTCAGGCTGACTCATAGCATAGAATCGAGCCTTTGCTTGATGTCGTCCATGCCCTCTACTTCCTTGAGAAGACGATCTAACTTGTGACGCTTGGCCGCATCCTCGTCCTCGGGCGCCACTAAACTATTGTCTATCTGAACCTTGTTGACTCTGTCTCAGTTGTTGCGTCACTTCGACATCTCTCCTTGGGCAATTCGACTTCATATGCCATGTCTATCCACAAAGATAGTATGACTTGTCCTCTAACTATGGCCTAGATGGCCCTGTCACTTTTACTAAAGCCGTATCATAGGCTCTGGATGGAGAATAAACACACCTTCTTCCTTTACTTGGTGACCACTAAGATGGGCCACTAGAACCTTCTATCACAGAAGTTGTAGAAAACCTCGAATTCTTGTGGCTGTCAAACCTCTATTTCTGAAACTGAGCAAGCCTCTTCTTGGCCATGGTATCTCTTTTTTCCTTAATTGACCGTTCAATCCTTCGGACAGGCTCCAAAAATGTGGCAAACCATTCCCGGTTTTCTAAAGCAGCAGCTGGTGTTGACAGCTCGACACTCAAACCTTTCTCAAACTGTTTGACCCTCTAATCATCCGTTGCTGCCATGTGAGGACAAAACCTCAGTAGCTCCATAAACCTGGCTTCATACTCAGTGATACTCAAGGAACCTTGGAACAAACACTCAAACCGATTAATCTTTTTGTCCAGATACATCTTAGGGTAGTATCGACTGACAAACTCCCACCAGAAGATGTCCCAACCGATCACCTCTCCAGGTCACTTCTCTTACTCGATGGCCCACCAGTGGCCAGCACTACCTTTCATAAGGTAGACAACATGCTTGACTTTGTCTACTTTGGGGATGTCAAGGATCCGGTAGGCCTTCTCAAGACCTGTTAGCCACATATCTGCATCCGCTGGATCATCTGTTCTAGCATAATCAGAAGCTCCAACTCAGTGAAGCCGCTCAAAGGTCTTCCCAGTACCCAAAGATTCACCATGGGGAACTGGTGCTCTTGGCAGAAGCACATGTAATCTCTCCACCATGAGATTCATCATAGGCATTACCTGCTCCATGAGGTGTTGATAAGCAGGGTTCTTAAGAATGGCAGGGTCCATTTGGGGGACCTCATGCACCCGATCTTCATGTGCATGCATACTCGCTCCATCAATTGATGCAGTGGCACTGCTCTCAGCAGCATGTTCTTTGTGACTTCTTGACATCTTTTAGCTTTATCTTTTGCTAGGTGCAGAAGGTTAATGTGACAAAATCAGGAAAAATCACAAGAACAGACACAAAACCTAGTCCTACATCCCTGTAGACTCAGAAAACCTAGAGCTCTGATACCAAACTAAATGTGACATCCCGCTATCACACGGACAATAAAAATCCCACACGAGAACGTGTGGAACCATCATAAACATCATATTACCAAAAACTCAATTAATTTAAACTGATTGTGGAAAGTAGATAAGAAAGGAACTATTACAACCAGATCCACATCCTGCAAAGAAACATGTTATATAAATATACATAAACTTGATTCATGTCCATAGTTCATAGGATCCAGTTGTCTCTTATTCATAAAGGATGCATCACCTATTTATATACATATCGGACTTAAACCAGGTCTTCAACAGGATACAAGAAAACCATACTAATATCATATATCATAAAACCTCGTCAAAACACTTCCAAGGACCTGAGAGTACATGGATGACTCTAGGACTCTACTAAAAAACACCCATAAACAACATCATATCGATCTCTTGCCTTCTATAGTTCTTCTTGCTACTCAACTGCAACACCACGATCACCTCCACATCTAGCACGTCCACCTAAAAAGGGTTTTAAACCAACAAGGTGAGACACACAGTCCCAGTGAGAAACATAACACCCGTTGAAACTATAAAACCTCGAAGGAGAGCTATAACAGATAAAGTTTATAACTGATGTAGGCAGATTATATAAGCAACATACTGAGCAGAACTAACTTTTTAACAACTATTATATGGAACATGATTGATAAGACAATCCTAATAAGAACTTATCATAACATCTGAGGAACATGTAATTAGCTGCAAGATAAAACTAGGACAACTATTCAAACAAGGCCTCAACCAATGTTTTGTGTTTTCCCTAAGCAAATATACCATTTAGCTAGATTGCACTTTATTATGCCCTGAGGAAATGAGCTGTACCGCTCAAATCCAACCTTTGATTGTGGAACCCAAAGCCGGTGCCATACAAGGTCACTGGAAGAGCCAGACTCCACAACCTCAACCTCCTCGTGGTCAGTGCATGATATCCAAAGAAGGACCACAATCTCATGCTTAAGTGACCTCAGTCACAGGGTCAGCTCCACAGGCTACCCTTTCCTCTAGCCCACATTGGTACAGGTCTCGGTGCTAGTATACTTTGACCCACAGGCCGTTTCACTGTGCTCCCGAGCCATGAATGTATTCAATCTCTATGACACTAAGTCATGGGCATGTTCACCATGCTCTTATGCACATCTTAAGTCTACAACCACAGTTGCACTCTAATCCTCCTATTTTTGGCTAGGAGAAACCCCGCATATTTAACAATATGTTCTCTGGGTTAACCTGTAGGAGAACCCATTTCACCATCACCAACTATTGACGATGATGGATCTATGGCCAGGGAAAACTACATGAAAGGTTCATTTTTAATTAATTAATGCATTTTAAGTGGATTGTTGGGGTCAACCAAGTTTTATTATGTAAACCATAAACATGAGTAAACAACACATATTCCATTAACTTGTGTCACACCGTTACTGCTATTCTCAAAGCCATCAACATCATCATGATCCATCACAAGGATCCAACATTACATATTACCAGTTGGCCTCTTGCTAATCATCTAGATCCATCACAAGGATCAACATCAATGGGACTCAATCCCATCATCAAATTATTCTATACCATTCCATGGGTAACACCCATCACATATTACCGGATTCATCATAACCCATGATATTCCACATCATGTTACTATCATACCATTACCATGGCTTCATCGTACAACTGTTACCTGCATGGTTAATGAAATCACAAAGGAGCAATGATACTTGTACTTTATTATGAGAGTCAACCATGCAGCATAGATGAGTGTATCAAAGCATAAAATTCGTGTACATATATATCAAAGCATGACAACCTCATATACCAAAGCATAACAAGCATTACGATTACCAACTGAACACAAGGTACACCCTCACTATAGGTGTATCGGGTAGGGAACAACCTTCACCAAAAGAATCTCGGGTAAGGGATAGCCCTCACCAAAGGCACAACGTCTCTCACCAAAGAGTGTGACGCCCAACACTATATCGGTTAAGCATGCAACTCTTCACCACCTACTATATCGGCTAGCACCCATCTAGGGATACAACCATATCGGCCAACCACTATCACCTTGGTATCAGGCAGCATAAAACAAGAAGATATCCGCCAAGGAAGAGGGTAAGCTTCATAGCTCCTAAGGCAAAAAACCTTAACGTCCACATCATATCGCCCAAACCACTAAGGCATCATGTCGGGCAACACCACAAGTGCAAGGTAGAAGATACAAGCCATATCGTCCAACATAAGATCATACCCCTATTAGCCAAAGAAAACAAAGAGGAAGCAAGCTACCCGGTTGCCCAAGGCACATCTCTGTCGTCCAAGCTAGGGTTAGGGCTCCCTATCGGTCAACACACTATATCACCCAACTAGGGTTACATCGACCAAGACCCCATATTGGGAAACGTCATATCGGCTAAAGGTTAGAGCTCACCCCACAACTCAAGGAAGGAGGGGTGTTGCTCAACCATCAAGGCATGGCCTATCCATGTCGTCTAAGGTACTCAAGAGGGGATGTCAACCAAGCACCATATCGACCAAGGACATATCACCCAGTAACATCTTGGGTAAGGATCCATGTCAGTTAAGAATTCCACAAGACATCCATCAAGCATATCGCCCAAGCTGAACCCCAGAAATGGGATATCGAGCTACTCAAGCATCCAACACACTTCACTCCACACTGGGTTAGGTAACCTTGTAACCATGTCGGCCAAGAACCACATAACCTATCGAGAAAGGTACCATATTGGGTTGGTCATCTTCAACCTCAAGACTGCCACCAAGAAACCCTAATAGGTCAATTGAGTTGGCTCACCTCTCAACAACCAAGTGAGAGGGGTTTTTGCACAACTTCCATCACATAATGGGCAGCAAGGTGGGTCATCACCATATCGGCCAACCCTCCAAACTTAACTAGGTCAACACCAACCAATGGCTCACCTCTCAAGTCCATGGTAAGAGAGGGGTATTGCCAAAGAAACTAGAGTATAGACTCACCTCTCAGTGAATAAGGAAGAGAGGGGTTTTTCCTACGCCACTAGAGCTCAAGCTCACCTCTCAAAACCAAAGGGAGAAAAAGGAATTTTACCCCAAGAACACACCACAAGCACCATTGAATTAGGGAACCCCAGGCTCACCTCTCAACAACTAAGAGAGAGGGATTTTGCCCAGGAAACCCTAATCCAAGGTTCAACCAACAAGTTCCAAGAACACATTTAAACAACATAACCATGTCATCATATCCCACTACTAAAAAGGTACATACTAGAGCAAAGATATTACTAACAAGATAAGCATGGTCGATCAAGATAGCAAGCAACATAAAAAGAAGGTAATATAGCTAGGGTTAGGAGTTGTGTAACCCACCTCATGCAAGCTCTAAAGCTCCAAGCACCAAGCTTCAAGATCCAAGCTCAACTCCAAGACACCACCTTCGGCCAACACTAGGAGAGAAGAGAACTCTATAACCACCATGGCCGAAAAGAAAGGAAGAAGAAGAAGAAGATGTTAAGGAAAGGGAGAGATACTCAACACAAGAGAAGAATGAGCAAGACACTCTCTAGGGTTTTGACCACCACTAGAGGAAGAAGAAGACTCCACCAAGGATATCAACCACCAAGCTCTACCAAGTGTATCGACCACCAAGACTCCACCAAGGGGGGGTGTATCGGCCACCAAGGAAGAAGGAAAGCAACAAAGGAGCTACAGGGATCCCAAACTAGAAAAGAAGGGGGTATATATGCAAGGGGGTTAAGTGGGCATCCACAAGAGGATTGCTCCACATGTGCTCGCCCAAACCACCACTTGTCCAAGCTATTCAACCTTGCTTGCAAAGATCACCAAGTGTCCCCAATGGTGACACAAACGAAGCTAGGTCAAGAGGGGTGTGTATCGCCAACATGGTGCCATGGCTGATACAACACTTGGTCAATACAACCCTGGCTGATACACTCATGGCCGGTACACTCTTGGCCAATACACAAAGAAAACAAGGCCTAGGGAAGCCCAAAAACAAGCCCAAGCTTCACAAGCTTAAACGAGGCCCAAAAAAAAACTTAAGCAAGGCACTAAACTCATCCTCTCGACCCTAGAAGATGCAAGGAGAGAGAAAGACATCTCTCAAGGTAGCAAACTTGCACACAACCCTAAAACTTGGGTGAATTGCAAGTTGCACCTCAACCTCCCAACACAGCACAAACAAGACCCTAATCACACCTCAAGTGATTAGCAAACATCTAAACACAAAGCTTAGGCAAAACAAATAGGGTAAGCCCAAAACGGAGGTCAGGGTCCTTACAAGCCATAAACCCCTACAAACGGATTTCACCCCCAAAATCTGAGGAGAAAAGTGCGTGATACTTCCTCCTCATCTCTTCCTCAAGCTCCCATGTGGCTTCCACAATGCCACGATGATGCCAAAGAACCTTGACAAGAACTAGGTCCTTCCTCTTCAGCTTCTTTACTCTTCTGTCAAGGATCAACACTAGACCTTCCTCGTAGGTCACGTCTTCATCAAGCTCGACCTCAACTGGTTGAATCACGGTCTCTGTTCCCAGATGAGTTTTCTTTAGCATACTAACGTGGAACACTGGATGAAACCTGTGAAACTCTGGTGGTATCTCTAACTTGTAAGCCACTTTGCCAACACCTGCTATCATTGGATATGGCCCCATATACCTGGGAGCCAACTTGCCTTTCTGGCCAAACCTGAGCACACCTTTCCATGGAGAGACCTTGAGATACACCTTGTCTCCCACCTGGAACTCTAAAGGTCTGCGACGATTATCTGCATATGACTTTTGTCTATTATGTGCTGCTTTCAACTGTTATTGTATCACCTTGATCTTCTATGTCTTCTGTTGCACTAACTCGGGACCCAAAAGATGATATTCACCGGACTCATACCAACATAAAGGAGATATGCACTTCTTGCCATATAAAGCCTCATAAGGTACCATGTCGATACTCCTTTGGTAATTGTTATTGTAGGCGATCTCTATCAAACTGAGATGTACATCTCAACTACCTAGGAACTGCAAAACAAAAGCTCTAAGAAGATCTTCCTAAGTCCAAATAGTCCTTTCAGACTGTCCATCTCTCTATGGGTGGAAAGCGGTATTGAACCTCAACTGTGTTCCCAATGCTTTATGTAGTTGTTCCCAAAAATGAATCATGAACTGAGGTCCTCTGTCAAAGACTATCATCGCGGGCACACCATGCAACCATGCTATCTGATCCATGTACACCTGAGCAAGCTTCTCTGTTGTATATGTCATCTTCACAGATATGAAATGGGTAGACTTCGTCAATCTATCCAATACCACCCAAATGAAATCATGATTTCTAGCTGTCCTCGAAAGACCAACTACAAAATCGATGGTTACATGATCCCATTTCCACTGCGGTATCGGCATGGGTTGCAACGTACCTGTCGGCTTCTAATGCTCAGCCTTAACTTGCTGGCATACCGCACACCTAGCCACAATCTCGGCCATATCTTTCTTCATGCCAGGCCACCAATACAGGTCCTTCAAATTATGATACATCTTGGTGACACCTAGATGCATAACATACGTTGATGTGTGTGCTTCCTCGAGCACTTACTTCCTTAGTTTTTCAACATCGGGGACCATCATCCTGTTATGATAACAAACTAGTCCATCATCGGACTCAAGGAAGCCACCACGCTTCTTGCTACCAAACTCTGACCTAATCAACTTAAGTGCAACATCTGCTTGTTGTGCTTCTTTGATCTGCTGCCTCAACGTAGGCTTCACTTGCATCTGTGCCAACAGTCCTGCCAACAAGGAGACTTCCAACTATACATTCATCTGCCGCAAGGAGACAAACATATCTTGCCTATGACACATTAAAGAACTCAACTGTGCCTTCTTTGTAGAAGAAGACTTCCTGTTGAGTATATCAGCTACCACATTCGCTTTACTAGGATCATACTTAATGGTGCAATAAAAATCACTGATCAGCTCCATCTAGCAATGCTATCGCATGTTCTGCTCACTCTGTGAGAAAATATACTTCAAGTTCTTATGATCTGTAAAGATCTGACACACTTCCCCATAAAGATAGTGTCTCCAAATATTTAATGCATGGACTACCGCTGCCATCTCTAAATCATTTGTCGGATAACTCTCCTCGTGTTTCTTAAGCTGTCATGAAGCAAAAGAAACCACATGATCCTCCTGCATCAGCACACAACCTAAGCCTTTCTTGGAAGCATCACAAAAAACAACATAGCCTTTCCTAGGCTCTAATAGCACCGAGACTAGAGCACTAGTCAACTTCTCCTTCAAGCTCTAAAAAGTGCATTGACAACGATCATCCCAAAAAAAGGTACATCCTTCCTGGTCAACTTTGTCAATGGCAATGCAATCAAACTGAAGTTCTTAATAAACCTCTGGTAGTATCCTACTAAACCCAAAGAACTACGAACTTCAGTCGACGTCTTCAGTTGCTCCCATTCTGCAATTGACTCCACCTTCTTGGGGTCTACTTTGACTCCTTCTGTGGATATCCCATGACCCAAGAAATTTACTTCCTTCAACCAGAACTCACACTTACTAAACTTGGCATACAATTGGTGCTGACGAAGGAGAGTCAACGCTTGTCGAAGGTGTTGTTCATGATGTTGAATGTCTTGACTATAGATCAAGATGTCATCTATGAAGACCACAATAAACTAATCTAGAAATAAGTGAAAGACCCTATTCATCAGATCCATTAAAGAAGCAGGTGCATTGGTTAGCCTGAACAACATGACCACAAACTCAAAGTGACCATACCTCATCCTAAATGTTGACTGTAGTATGTCATCATCCTTGATCCTTAACTGATGATATCCAAACCAAAGATCGATCTTTGAGAACACTGTAGCACCACGCAATTGATCACACAGATTGTCTATCCTCGGTAAAGGATATTTGTTCTTGATCGTGACTTTGTTCAGTTATCGGTAATCTATGCACATACGCATCGATCCATCCTTCTTTACGAACAAAACTGGAGCACCCCATGGCGATGTGCTCTGTCTGATAAAACCTTTATCTAGCAACTCATGTAACTTCTTCTTCAGCTCTGTCATCTCAGCTAGAGCCATCCTGTATGGTGTTTGAGCAATTGGTTGTGTCCCTGGCACTAGATTGATCTCAAAATCAATCTCTCGAGGTGGGGGAACATTGGGAAACTCATCGGGAAACATGTCTGCAAACTCTCTGACCATAGGTACATCCTTAAGGCTAAAACCTTCTGCCTTGGTGTCCACAAAATGAGACAAGAATGCCCTACAACCTTGCCACCATAACTTCTCTTCCATCATAGTTGATATTACACATGTCGGAAGAATCTTCCTATCTCCCTAGAAAATCCACTTCTTATCGTCCTCAGTGAACATTGCTTGCTTGGAATCATAGTCTAGTACAACCTTATACATCTCTAAGGTATCCATCCCAAGGATTACATCGATTCCATGCATATCAAGTGGTATGAGATCCACTTGTATGTTGTGTCCCAAAAAGATTAGAACACAAGATGGACACACCTCTTGAAGAATCGAGGAACCATCAAGAGGGGTTTCTAACAACAAGATATCTTTCTTACAACTAACAGGTAAAAGAGAGATATCAAGCATACTATGGGTGATAAAAGAGTGCATAGCACTCGGGTCAAACAAAATAGATACAAAGCAAGAAGAAGACAAATCAGAATGAAATAACTCCATCTAACATGCTACCACTCGTGGGTTGACTATCACCTCAGGCTGACTCATAGCATAGAATCAAGCTTGTGCTTGATGTCATCCACATCCTCTGCTTTCTTGAGCAGATGATCCAACTTGTGATGCTTGGCCGCGTCCTCACCCTCGAGTGCCACTTAACTACTGTCTATCTGAACTTTGTTGACTCTTTCTCAGTTGTTGCGTCACTTCAACATCTCTCCTTAGGCAATTCGACTTCATATGCCATGTCTGTCCACAAAGATAGCATGACTTGTCCTCTAACTGCGGCCTAGGTGGCCCTGTCACTACTACTGAAGTTGTACTATAGGCTCTGGATTGCGAATAACCACGCCTTCTTCCTTTACTTGGTGACCACTGAGATGGTGCACTAGAACCTTACATCACAGAAGGTGCAAAAAATCTCGGTTTCTTGTGGCTATCAAACCTCTATTTCTGAAACAGAGCAGGCCTCTTCTTGGCCATGGTCTCTCTCATTTCCTTAATTGACCGTTATATCCTTCGAACAAACTCCACAAACATACCAAACTGTTCCCGGTTTTCTAAAGTAGTAGCAGGCGTTGACAAATCGACACTCAAACCTTTCTCAAACCATTTGATCCTCTCATCATCCATTGTTGCCATGTGAGGGAAAACCTCAGTAGCTCCATAAACTTGTCTTCATACTCGGTGATACTCAGGGAACCTTGGCACAAATGCTTGAACTGATTGATCTTTACATCCAGATACGTCTTCGGGTAGTATCGACTGACGAACTCCCGCCGGAAGATGTCCTAACTGATCACCTTGCCAGGTCGCTTCTCTTCCTCGATCGCACACCAGTGGCCAGCACTAGCTTTCAGAAGGTAGATAATGTGCTTGACTTTGTCTGCTTCGGGGATGTCAAGGATCCGGAAGGCCTTCTCAAGACCTGTTAGCCACATATATGCATCCACTGGATCAGCCATTCCAGCATAATCTGAAGCTCTGACTCGGCAAATCCGCTCGAAGGTCTTCCCAGTACCCAAAGATTCACCATGGGGAACTGGTGCTCTTGGCGGAGGCACAGGTAATCTCTCCAACATGACATTCATCGTAGCCATTACCTACCCCGTGAGGTGTTGATAAGAAGGGTTCTCAAGAATGACAATTTCCGGGACCTCAGGCACCCAATCTTCATGTGCCTGCATACTCGCTCCATCAACTGATGCAGCGCCACTGCTCTTAGCAGCATGTTCTTCGTGACTTCCAGACATCTTTTAGCTTTATCTTTTACTGGGGGAAGTAGGTTAATGTGAGAAAATATGGAAAAATCATAAGAAAAGACATAAAACCTAGTCCTAGATCCATGAAGACTCAGCAAACCTAGAGCTCTGATACCAAACTAATTGTGACATCCCACTATCACACAGACAATGAAATGCCACACGAAAATGTGTGAAACCATCATAAACATCATATTACTAAAAACTCAATTAATTTAAACTGATTGTGGAAAGAAGATAAGAAAGGAACTATTATAACCAGATCCACATCCTATAACGAAACATGTTATATAAATATACATAAACTTGATACATGTCCACAATTCATAGCATCCAGCTATCTCTTATTCATAAAGGATGCATCACCTATTTATATACATATCATAGTTAACCAGGTCTTCAAAAGGATACAAGAAAATGATATTGATATCATACATCATTAAACCTCGTCAAAACACTTCCAAGGACCTGAGAGTACAAGGATGACTCTAGGACTCTACTACAAAACACCCAAAAACACCAGCATATCCATCTCTTGCCTTCTACTATTCTTCTTGTTGCTCAACTACAACACCACGATCACCTCCACGTCTAGCACCTTCACCTAAAAAGGGTTTTAAACCAACAAGGTGAGACACACCGTCCCGACGAGAAACATAACCCCCGATGAAACTATAAAACCTCAAAGGAGATCTATAATAGATAAAGTTCATAACTGATGTAGGCAGATTATATAAGCAACATACTGAGCAGAACTAACTTTCTAATAGTTGTTATATGGAACATGTTTGACAAGACAATCCTAATAAGAACTTATCATAACATCTGAGGTACATGTAATTAGATGCAAGATAAAACTAGGACAACTATTCAAACAAGGCCTCAACCAATGTTTCGTGTTTGCCCTAAGAAAATATACCATTCGGATGGATTATGATTTATTATGCCTTGAGGAAATGAATCGTACCGCTCAAATCCAACCTTCGATTGTGAAACCCAAAGCCGGTGCCATACAATGTCAATGGAAGAGTCGGACTCCACGATCTCAACCTCCTTGTGGTCAGTGCATGACATCCAAAGCGGGACTACAGTCTCATTCTTAAGTGACCTCATTGACAGGGTCAGCTCCGTAGGCTACCCTTTCCTCTAGACCACGTTGGTACAAGTCTCGGTGCTAGTATACTTTGAGCCATAGGCCTGTTTACCGTGCTCCTGAGCCATGAATGCTTTCATGCTCTATCACACTAACCCATGGGCCTGTTCACCATGGTCTTATGCACATCTTGAGTCTACAACCGCAGTTGCACTCTAATCCTCATATTTTTACCTAGGAGAAACCCCACATATTCAACAATATGTGCTCCGGGTTAACCCGCAGGAGAACCCGTTTCACCATCACAAGCTATTTACGATGATGGATCTATGTCCAGGGCAAACTACATGAAAGGTTCATCTGTAATTAATTAATGCATTTTAAGTGGATTGTTGGGGTCAACCAAGTTGTATTATGCAAACCATAAACATGAGTAAACAACACAGATTCCATTAATGTGTGTCACACCATTACTGCTATTCTCAAAGCCATCAACATCATCATGGTCCATCATGAGGATCCAACATTACATGTTACCACTTGGCCTCTTTTCAATCATCTAGATCCATCACAAGGATCAACGTCACTGGGACTCAATCCCATCATCAAAGTATTCCATACCATTCCATGGGTAACACCAATCACATATTACTAGATTCACCATAACCCATGATATTCCACATCATGTTAGTATCATGCCATTACCATGGCCTCAGCGTACAACTATTACCTGCATGGTTAGTAAAATCACAAAGGAGCAATGATACTTGTACTTTATTATGAGAGGCAACCATGCAACATAGATGAGTGTATCAAAGCATAACATTCTTTTACATATATATCAATGCATAACAACCTCATATACCAAAGCATAACAAGCATTAGGATTACCAACCTAACACAAGGTACACCCTCACTATAGGTGTATCAGGTAAGGAACATCCTTCACCAAAAGCATCTCAGGTAAGGGATAGCCCTCACCAAAGGCACAACGTCTCTCAACAAAGAGTGTGACACCCAAAACTATATTGATTAAGCTTCAACTCTTCACCACCTACTGTATCGGCCAGCACCCATCTAGGGCTACAACCATATCGGCCAACCACTATCACCTTGGTATCGGGCAACATCAAACAAGAAGATATCGGCCAAGGAAGAGGGTAAGCTTCATAGCACCTAAGGAAGAAAACCCTAACATCCACATCATATCACCCAAGCCACTAAGGCACCATGTCGGGAACCACCACAAGTGCAAGGTGAAAGGTACAAGCCATATCGTCCAACATAAGATCACATTCCTATCGGCTAATGAAAACAAAGAGGAAGCAAGCTATCCTATAGCCCAAGGCACATCTCTGCCATCCAATCTAGGGTGAGGGCTCCCTATCAGTCAACACACTATATCGCCCAACTAGGATTACATCGACCAAGACCCCATATTGGGTAACGTCATATTGGCCAAAGGTTAGAGCTCACCTCACAACTCAAGGAGGGGTGTTGTTCAACCATCAAGGCATGGCCTATCCATGTCGTCCAATGTACTCAAGAGGGGATGTCAACCAAGCACCATATCGGCCACTGACAAATAGCCCAACAACATCTTGGGTAAGGATCCATGTCGGTCAAGAAGTCAACAAGTCATCCATCAAGCATATCACCCAAGCTCAACCCTAGAAATGGGATATTTGGCTACTCAAGCATCCAACACACTTCACTCCACATAGGGTTAGGTAACCTTGTAACCATGCCAGCCAAGAACCACATAACCTATCGGGCAAGGTACCATATTGGGTTGGTCATCTTCAACCTCAAGACTTCCACCAAGAAACCCTAATAGGTCAAGCAAGTTGGCTCACATCTCAACGACCAAGTAAGAGGGGTTTTGCACAACTTCCATCACATATTAGGCAGCAAGGTTTGTCATCACCATATCGGCCAACCATCCAACCTTAATTAGGTCAACACCAACCAATGTCTCGCCTCTCAAGTCCATGGTAAGAGAGGAGTATTGCCCAAGAAACTAGAGTATAGACTCACCTCTCAATGACTAAGGAAGAGAGGGGTTTTGCGTGCACCACTAGAGCTCAAGCTCACCTCTCAAAACCAAAGGGAGAGAAAGGAATGTTTCCCCAATAACACACCACACGCTTTCCCCAAGAACACACCACACACACCATTGAATTAGGGAACCCTAGGCTCACCTCTCAACAACTAAGAGAGAGGGATTTCACCCAAGGAACCCTAATCCAAGGTTTGGCTTACAAGGTCCAAGAACACATCTAAACAACATAACCATGTCATCATATCCCACAATGTCAAGGGTACATACTAGAGAAAAGATATTACTAAAAAGATAAGCATGATCGATCAAGATAGCAAGCAACATAAAAAGAAGGTAATATAGCTAGGGTTAGGAGTTATGTAACCCACCTCAAGAAAGCTCTAAAGCTCCAAGAACAAAGCTTCAAGCTTCAAGATCCAAGGCACCACCTTCGACAAACACTAGGAGAGAAGAGAACTCCATAACCACCATGGCCAAAAAGAAAGGAAGAAGAAGAAGAAGAAGAAGAAGATGCTAAGGAAAGGGAGAGATACTCACCACAAGAGAAGAAGGAGCAAGACACACTCTAGGGTTTCGACTACCACTAGAGGAAGAAGAAAACTCCACCAAGGATATCGTCCACCAAGCTCTACCAAATGTATCGGCTACCAAGGCTCCACCACGGGAGTTGTATCGGCCACCAAGGAATAAGGAAAGCAACTAAGGACCTAAAGCGATCTCAAACTAGCAAAGAAGGGGATATATATGCAAGGGGGTTAAGTGGGCGTCCACTAGAGGATTGCTCCACATGTGCTCACCCAAAACACCACTTGTCCAAGCTATGCCACCTTGCCAGCAAAGATCACCAAGTGTCCCCAATGGTGACACAAACAAAGCTAGGTCAAGAGGGGTGTGTATCGCCCAACATGGTGCCATGGCTGATACACCACTTGGCCGATACAACCTTGGCTGATACACTCATGCCCGGTACACTCTTGGCTGATACACTAAGCAAACAAGGCCCAGGGAAGCCCAACAACAAGCCCAAGCTTCACAAACTTAAACAAGGCCCAAAAACAACTCAAGCAAGGTGTCCTACTCTTCCTCTCAACCCTAGAGGATGCAAGGAGAGAGAAAGACTTCTCTCAAGGTGTCAAACTTGCACACAACCCTAAAACATGAGTGAATTGCAAGTTGCACCTCAACCTACCAACAAAGCACAAACAAGACCCTAATCACACCTCAGGTGATTAGCAAACATCTAAATAAAAAGTTTAGGCAAAGGAAACACAGTAAGCCCTAAACAGAGGTCAGGGTCCTTACAAGCCATAAGCCCCTACAAAAGGATTTCACCCCCGAAATATGAGGAGAAAAGTGAGGGATACTTCCTCCTCATCTCTTCCTCAAGCTCCCATGTGGCTTCCTCAATGTCACGATGATGCCAAAGAACCTTCATAAGAACCAAGTCCTTCTTCTTCAGCTTCTTTACTCTTCTGTTAAGGATCAACACTAGACCTTCCTCGTAGGTCACGTCTTCATCAAGCTCGACCAAAACTGGTTGTATCACAATCTCTATTTTCGGATGAATTTTCTTTAGCATACTAACATGGAACACTGGATGCAACTTGTGCAACTCTGGCAGTAGCTCTAACTTGCAAGCCACTTTGCCAACACATGATATCACACGATATGGCCCCATATACCTGGGAGCCGACTTGCCTTTCCGACCAAACCTCAGCATGCCTTTCCAAGGAGAGACCTTGAGATACACCTTGTCTCCCACCTGGAACTCTAATGGTCATCGACGATTATATGCATGACTCTGTCTATCTCGTGTCATTTCCAACTATTGTCATATCACCTTGATCTTCTCTATCATCTGCTACACTAACTCAGGACCCAAAAGTTGATATTCACCATGTTGGGTTTTAGGGGAGGCAGAGAAGGCAGCGGAAACAAAAGTTTCTCCCCCAAACCCAGAACAAGGAAGTGCGTCAACATCTATAAAATAAGAAAGGATGGTTTGTGGAATCATACCTTATCCCAAGGCTTGCTCGACGACAATATCTCACGCCTTGCGCATTCTTCACCTCCGGTCTTGGACGGTGTCTGTGCAGCTCCTGGTCGCACCGAGACTGTCGGGATTGACAGTTGTCCTCCAAGCGGCAGAAACCTCCCACCTCTCAAGTAGTCCACACGGACTACCTAGAACTCCAATCTCCTTGTCCCACAAGGAATTGGAAGGAGTCGCACCCTCCTGTCAGCATACTAGTCGCTAACACACTCTCCTACCACCAGTTGCAACTGCAGTTGTCTTTCCCTTGCTGTGCCTCCCTTATCGGGTAGCACTTGCTCGGGCTCTCTCTCAGTTACCAAAACTAGAGAGAACGAAAACTTCACAGAGCAACTGGTTGCACTGGGTTGTACTTTGAGAAGCCCCCAATACCCCTATATATAGGAGGGTCATGGGACAGGGTTCTCCATCCCGGGCAATGCAGGACTAAAAGCAGGAGTAGAAGGGTTTGAGATTTTCCACAAAACAACCAACTCGCAACCTGAACTGATCATTTCACAATTGAAATGGTCGGTTGTGGACCTGATCCGGTCGGTTGACAACTCAACTGATCGGTTGGGACCCATGAGTCGATCAATTCACTTCTGAACCGGTCGGTTCATGGTCCTGATCAGTTCCCGATTGACTTTCCTTCTTTTGTTTCTAATTGGTATCGAATACCAATCCTTGTTCCAATCAAATTGGGCAAGTGAAATGCAAGGAAAATTCTCACCAATCTTACTTTCCCAAGTTTATCGGTTGCACCAGTTGAATCGATCGTTTCAACACTTGAAGCGATTGTTTCACCCTGTCCTTGAGCCGATCGACTCATCATCTGAGCCGACCGGTTCACCAAGCTGAGCCGATCGATTCATCTCATGAGCCGATCAGTTGGGAGTGCAGATTGTGCAAAATCAGTCAATTGCAGTTTCAAACAATCTGATACTCTAAACAATGTGTCCAACACCTTGAACATTATGATTTTGAGTTATCAATTAATTGAGTGTTTAATTGAACTACTAAACTCCTTTAGTAATCAATCTAAAACATTGTTTGTGGACAAAACTCCTCTTCCAAGTTAAATCCTATGTGTGTGATCATGCAGGTCCATTTCACGTTGGCAGTGAAAGTCCATAACACTTATGACTTCATAAGAAAAGAGCGGTGCCTAGTCACACATCAGTGCTACCCAAGTGAAAAAGAAAGTTGGAGAACAACTTTAAATCCTACAATCTGTGAATGGTGTTACAGTGAATGTATAATTCCTTTGTCACTGATATCCTGAATGAACTCGAGGCATGGAACAATCATCCTGTCAACGTTCATTCACTTTCTTGATCTCAGAGTAGATTGGAAGAGATATGTATGACATCAATATCACATACTGATTCACACATGTGTACGCATGCCTATTTCAATCCTACTCATCAAGTGGCCTTGGATATCAAACTCCCTCAGGAGGGACAAATCCCATATCTATCACTCACCCCTCAAAAGCCCCATGTGTCAAAGCCACCCAATCATCACCTTTATAACAACCCATGTTTCAGGACTGCGTTTGATGATGTCAAAGTGTGCCCAACAACATGTGTTGAGTGTAGTGATTTCAGGTCAAAGAATCACACTCACCACCATCACTGTGAGTACTGACTGTGACTACCATGTCATGGTTCCATGTGTCAAACTCACGGTGGGTCTGTCTGGTACACTTGTTCTCTAACAAGTACCTATGTGTTTGGTTTGATATCTCTATATCATGACTAATGAGATTCTGTCATCAACCAACACCACAATTTAGTCTTGTATGTCATTGTTGTTTATCTACCTTCCACAATTACATCTGACTAGGGACATAACAAGAATGTACAAACTCTTAGCATCCGTATGATCTCATCGTTCAGGTCCTGAACCTGAAGGCATACGTCATTGAGTACTGTCATTCTCTAGACATTCAATTTGTTCTATCACTATCTCATATGACTGAACCAGAAAGAATTGGAAGCTTGCCTTTGATGTTTATCAAATCAATCTTAATGTATCCCACCAATCATCTCATGATTGGCTCTCAGGGCCTACATACCAACACACCAGACTCATACCAACATAAAGGAGATCTGCACTTCCTGCCATATAAAGCCTCATAAGGTGCCATGTCGATACTCTGTTGCTAACTGTTGTTGTAGGCGAACTCTATCAAACTGAGATGTACATCCCAACTACCTAGGAACTGCAAAACAAAAGCTCTAAGAAGATCTTCCAAAGTATGAATAGTCCTTTTAGACTGTCCATCTGTCTGTGGATGGAAAGCGGTACTGAACCTCAACTGCGTTCCCAATGCTTTATGCAGTTGTTCCCAAAAATGACTCATGAACTGAGGTCCTCTGTCAGAGACTATCGTCGTGGGCACACCATGCAACCGCACAATCTCATCCGCGTACACCTGAGCAAGCTTCTTTGTTGTATATTTCGTCTTCACATGTATGAAATGGGCAGACTTCGTCAATATGTCCATACAACCCAAATGGAATCATGATTTCTAGTTGTCCTCAGAAGACAAACTACAAAATCCATGGTTACATGATCCCATTTCCACTGTGGTATCGACATGGGTTGCAATGTACCTGCCGACTTCTGATGCTCAACCTTAACCTGTTAGCATACTGCACACCTAGACACAAACCCGGCGACATCTTTCTTCAAGCCAGGCCACAAATACAGTTCCTTCAGATTATGATACATCTTGGAGACACCTAGATGCATATCATATATTGATGTGCGTGCTTCCTTGAGCACTAACTTCCTTAGATTGTCAACATCAGGGACCATCATCCTGTTATGATAACAAACTAGTCCATCCTCAGACTCATGGAAGCCATCACGCTTCTTGCTGCCACACTCTGTCCTGATCAACTTAACTACAACATCTGCTTGATGTGCTTCTTTGATCTGCTGCCTCAACATAGGCTTCACTTGCATATGTACCAACAGTCCTGCCAACAACGAGACTTCCAAATGTACATTCATCTTCCGTAAGGAGATTAATATATCTCGCATATGGCACATCAAAGAACTCAACTGTGCCTTCTTCGTAGAAGAAGACTTCCTGCTGAGCGAATGAGCTACCACATTTGCTTTACTAGGATGATACTTAATGGTGCAATCATAATCAATGATCATCTCCATCCAGTGACGATGTCGCATGTTCAACTCACTCTATGAGAAGATATACTTCAAACAATTACAAGTACACCTATAGTAATTCCTAATATCAGAATCAAAATAGGGATAAAGACTCATATGAGTTCATAGACCTCTTTTAAAAGCAAGTTCTTATGATCTGTAAAGATCTGACACACTTCTCCATAAAGATAGTGTCTCCAAATCTTTAACACATGGACTAAGACTGCCATCTCTAAATCATGTGTCAGATAACTCTCTTCATGTTTCTTAAGCTGTCGTGAAGTAAAAGAAACCACATGATCCTCCTACATCAACACACAACCTAAGACTTTCTTGGAAGCATCACAAAAAACAACATAGCCTTTCGTAGGATGTGGTAGCACCAACACTAGAGCACTAGTCAGCTTCTCCTTCAAGCTCTGAAAAGCACGCTGACAATGATCATCCCAAACAAAAGGTACATCCTTCCTGGTCAACTTTGTCAACGACAATGCAATCATGCTGAAGTTCCTAATAAACCTCCAGTCGTATCCTACTAAACCCAGAAAACTACGAACTCCAGTCAGCGTATTTGGTTGCTCCCATTCTGCAACTGACTCCACCTTCTTGGGGTCTACTCTGACTCCTTCCGCGGATATCACATGACCCAAGAAAGTTACTTCCTTCAACTAGAACTCACACTTACTGAACTTGGCATACAACTGGTGCTGGCAAAGGAGAGTCAATGCTTGTCGAAGGTGTTGTTCATGCTGTTGATTGTCTTGACTATAGATCAATATGTCATCCATGAAGACCACAACAAACTGATCTAAAAACGGACAGAACACCCTATTCATCAGATCCATGAAAGCAGCAGGTGCATTGGTTAGCCCAAACGACATAACCACAAACTCAAAGTGACCATACCTCATCCTAAAAACTGACTGTGATATGTCATCATCCTTGATCCTCAATCGATGATATCCATACCGTAGATCGATATTCGAGAACACTGTAGCACCACACATTTGATCAAACAAATCGTCTATCCTCAATAAAGGATATTTGTTCTTGATTGTGACTTTGTTCAGCTACCGATAATATATGCATAGACGCATCGATCCATCCTTCTTCCTTATGAACAAAACTGGAGCACCCCATGGTGATGTGCTCGGTCTGATAAAACCTTTATCTAGAAACTCATGTAATTGCTTCTTCAGCTCTGCCATCTCAGCTGGAGCCATCATGTACGGTGTCTGAGAAAATGGTTGTGTCCCTGGCACTAGATTGATCTCAAAATCAATCTCTCGAGGTGGGGGAACACTAGGAAACTCATTAGGAAATACATATGCAAACTCTCTGACCATGGGTCCATCCTTAAGGCTAGAACCTTATGCCTTGGTATCCACAACATGAGCCAAGAATGCCCTACAAACTTGTCATAAAACTTCTCTGCCATCATAGCTGATATTACACATGTCGGAAGAATCTTCCAATCTCCCTGGAAGATCCATTTCTTATCATCCTCAGTGAACATCGCTTGCTTGGAATCATAGTCCAGCACAACCTTATACCTCTCTAAGGTATCCATCCCAAGGATTACATTGAATCCAAGCATATCAAGTGGTATGAGATCCACTTGTATGTTGTGTCCTGAAAAGGATAGAACACAAGATGGACCCACCTCTTGAAGCATCGAGGAACCATCAAGAAGGGTTTCTAACAACAAGATATCTTTCTTACAACTAATAGGTAAAAGACAGTTATAAAGCATACTACGAGCGATAAAAGAGTGTGTAACACCCGGGTCAACCAAAACAGATACAAAGCAAGAATAAGATAAATCAGAATGAAATAACTCCATCTGACCTACTACCACTCGCGGGTTGACTATCGCCTCAGGCTGACTCATAGCATAGAATCGAGTCTTTGTTTGATGTCGTCCACACCCTCTACTTCCTTGACCAGATGATCCAGCTTGTAATGCTTGGCCGCATTCTCGCCCTCAGGCACCACTAAACTGCTATCTATCTGAACCTTGTTGACTCTGTCTCGATTGTTGCGTCACTTCGACATCTGTCCTTGGGCAATTTGACTTCATATGTCATGTCTGTCCACAAAGATAGCATGACTTGTCCTCTAACTGTGGCCTAGATGGCCCTGTCACTGCTACTGAAGCCGTGTCATAGGCTATGGATGGTGAATAACCACACCTTCTTCCTTTATTGTGTGACCACTGAGATGGTGCACTGGAACCTTGCATCACAGAAGGTGCAGAAAACCTCAACTTCTTGTGGTTGTCAAACCTCTGTTTCTAAAATTGAGCAGGCCTCTTCTTGGCCATGGTCTCTCTCTTTTCCTTAACTGACCGTTCAATCCTTCGGACAGACTCCACAAATGTGGCACACCATTCCTGGTTTTCTAAAGCAGCAACATGTGTTGATAGCTCGACACTCAAACCTTTCTTAAACCGTCTAATCCTCTCATCATCTGTTGCCACCATGTGAGGACAAAACCTCAGCAACTCCATAAACTTGGCTTCATACTCGGTGATACTCAAGGAACCTTGGCACAAACACTCGAACTGATTGATCTTTTCATCCTGATATGTCTATGGGTAGTATCGACTGACAAACTCCCACCGGAAGATGTCCCAACCGATCACCTCGCCAGGTCGCTTCTCTTCCTCGATGGCCCACCAGTGGCCAGCACTACCTTTCAAAAGGTAGACAATGTGCTTGACTTTGTCTGCTTCAGTGATGTCGAGGATATGGAAGGCCTTCTCAAGACTTGTTAGCCACATATATGCATCCTTTGGATCAGCTGTTCCAGCATAATCCAAAGCTCTGACTCGGCGAAGCTGCTCGAAGGTCGTCCTAGTACCCAAAGATTCACCATGGGGAACTGGTGCTCTTGGCGAAGGCACATGTAATCTCTCCACCATGAGATTCATTGTAGCCATTACCTGCCCCATGAGGTGTTGATAAGCCGGGTTCTCAAGAATGACAGGGTCAATTTGGGGGACCTTAGGTACCCAATCTTCATGTGCTTGCATGAGTCGTTACACCATGTGAAAGCTGAATAACTACTGGGTTCCTTCCAGACATCTTTTAGCTTTATCTTTTGCTGGGGCAGAAGGTTAATGTGAGGAAATCTAGAAAAATCACAAGAACAAACACAAAACCTAGTCCTAGATCCCTGTAGAGTCAGCGAACCTAGAGCTCTGATACTAAACTAACTGTGACATCCTGCTATCACATGGACAACGAAATGCCACGCAAAAATGTGTGGAACCGTCATAAACATCATATTACCAAAAATCAGGTTAATTAAAACTGATTGTGGAAAGCAAATAAGAAAGGAACTATTACAACCAGATCCACATCCTGCAAAGAAATATGCTATATAAATATAAATAAAATTGATACATGTCCACAGTTCATAGGTTCCAGTTGTCTCTTATTCATCAAGAATGCATCACCTGTTTATATACATATCAAACCTAACCAGGTCTTCAACAGGATACAAGAAAACCATATTGATATAATACATCGTGAAACCTCGTAAAAACACTTCCAAGGACCTGAGTGTACAAGGATGACTCTAGGACTCTACTACAAAACACCCAAAAATAGCAAAATATCCATCTCCTACCTTCTACTATTTTTCTTACTGCTCAGCTGCAACACCACGATCACCTCCACATCTAGTACGTCCACCTAAAAAGGGTTTTAAACCAACGAGGTCAGACACACTGTCCCAGCGAGAAACATAACCTCTATCGAAACTATAAAACCTCAAAGGAGAACTATAACAGATAAAGTTTATAACTGATGTAGGCAGATTATATAAGCAACATACTAAGCAAATCTAACTTTCTAACAGCTGTTATATGGAACATGATAGACAAGACAATCCTAATAACAACTTATCATAACATATGAGGAACATGTAATTATCTTTAAGATAAAACTAGGACAACTATTCAAACAAGGCCTCAACCAATGTTTCGTGTTTTCCCTAAGAAAATATACCATTCGGCTGGATTACGACTTATTATGCCCTGAGGAAATGAGTTGTACCGCTCAAATCCAACCTTCGGTTGTGAAACCCAAAGTCGATGCCATACAAGGTCAATGGAAGAGTCAGACACCACGACCTCAACATTTTCATTGTCAGTGTACGATATCCAAAGCGGGACCGTAGTCTCATGCTTAAGTGACCTCAGTCACAGGGTCAGCTCTGCAGGCTACCCTTTCCTCTAGCCCACCTTAGTACAGGTCTCAGTGCTAGTATCACTACTACAGAAATGGCTTATAAAGCCACTTTTCAAGGTGTCAGTTTTATACAAAAGCCGACACCTAAAGTCTACAATGTCGGTTGATAACATAAACCGACATCCAATCTACGAAGGTCGACCAGACACGGGTACCACTTTTATTAAGTGTCGGTTAATTAATAAACAACCGACACCTAAACTCAACCGCCAAACCCAAAATTCCAGCGAAAAAATTGGCTCCAAAATTTTACATATGGCGTCGGTCATAACTAAATAACCGACGACTAAAGTGAATAGGAATAGTTGTCGGTTGTATTTTACATAAAAACTGACGACTATAATGTAGTATAGGTGTCGGTTTTTTGTAAAGAACCGACATTGTAGGTTTAGTTGTCAGTTTTTTTAAATAACCGACACTTATTGTCAACTTAATAGCTGACCAGCCCGACTGATTCTTCCCCTTTCCCTATTTCATTCCCGATTTCCCTAGCTCCGGCAATTTCCAGTGCTCCCTTCTCCGCTGTCGTGCTCCTGCTGCCGTGCTCCTACTCACCAGCTCACCGGCGGCCGTGCTCACCAGAGGTCGTGCTCCTGCTGCTGTGCTCCTGCTCACCGGTGGTCATTCGTCCCCTAGCTGCTGCTACGTCCGCCGCTGCTCCTCCGGATCCACGCTGCTTCATTCTTCTTCCTACTTCTTTCTCTGGTAGGCCCTCCGTTCTTCTTCTTCTTCCTTCTCCTGCTCTTCTTCTTCCTTCTCCCTCTCCTTACCAACAGCAACCACGGCCGTGAGGGCTGGCACGGCCGTGGCTGTGTTGGCCGACCACACGGCCGTGCTACCCAGCACGGCCGTGTGGTTGGCCAACACAGCCACGGCCGTGCCAGCCCACACGACCGTGGTTGCTATTGGTAAGGAGGGAGAAGGAAGAACAAGAATATATATATATATACTAAAATGAAATCAATTATGAGTTTGTGATTAAATCAATTATATGATGAAATCCCTATTGCATAATGAAACCCTAACATCTGGCCGAGTTGCATGATGAAACCCTAACATCTACATGAATCCCTGTTGCATAATGAAACCCTAACATCTACATACTCTATATGATACCTAAAATTGTGATGAAACCCTAACATCAATTGTGATGAAAGTTGGATTGTAGGTATTGGAATGACAATATACATGTATTGGGACTGTTATTGAACACCTAATATGACTTAGGATATTTTGTTTGATTTAAACATGATTGGGCATTATTGCATGTATGAAACTATTGAATTCTTGATTTATTATATAATAATGCTCTAATTGTGAGTGATGCAATGTAAGTGAGCAAATACATGTAGTGGATATGTACTCATTAGCCTAGAACCCCATCCAAGATTTACTCATTAGGAGTAAATCTTAGATAGTCCCCGGTTTGGGACTGTTCTTGAACACCTAATCTCACTTAGGATGTAAGTGTATAATGTGTATTGGGTTTTCAAGAAAATTTCGGTAACATTTCCCCGTTTGTTCTCTAAGTACATATGTACTTGGAGAACAACGGGGAAATGCTGCCGAAATTTTCTCGAAAACCCAATACACATTATACACTTACTAGTGAGATTAGGTGTTCAAGAATGGGATAGAGGGTACACATTTATTATATATAAGAATGACATCACATGTATTTGTTGGCCTAAAGTTTTAACCATGCAAAAACTCTAATCTGTTAACCCTAGACCCTAATCTCGTCCTAATATATACTTGTTTTCTCTTTGATCATAGAATGGATAGATCATGGATGTCCATTCGAAATCGCTGCACCCCAGAGTTTATTTCTGGTCTTGACCAGTTTATTAGATTTGCCGAGGAACATAGGAAACAACCTGGAGATATGTTCTACTATCCATGTAGGCATTGCGGTAACAACTTGAAAGTCAACACTGGTGACGAAATGAAAACTCATGTCATGTGCAACGGGATTATACAAGGCTATACATAATGGCACTGGCATGTAGAGATTTCAAACCCGAAACCAGTGGATGTCGATAGCAGTGCTTGTGTGGAAGAAGAAATTGCCTACGATGACGTAGATGTGAATGAACCAGTTCCAGTAGACATCGTTGATGCGATGTTGGATAGTTGTGGGGTAGAGCACACCGATCCACCTCCCATTTTTAGAAACATTGTGCATGATGATGAGATGCCGTTATACACAGGTTGTACTATGTTTACGAAGCTTAGCGCTGTGTTGAGATTGTATAAGTTGAAAGCTAACAATAGATGGAGCAACAAAAGCTTCACTTCATTGTTGTCTTTGTTGAAAGAAATGCTTCTTGAAGGAAACGAGCTTCCAATCTCAACATACCAGGTAAAGAAATTGTTGTGCCCAATGGGAATGGATGCCAAGAAGATACACGCATGCCCGAATGATTGTGTATTATTTCAAAAGGACTATGCGGATTTGAAAGATTGTCCAAAATGTGGTGCGTCACGGTATAAATTGACGACTTCAGGGGAGTCCAAAACTGGTTCTCCTGCCAAGGTGATGTGGTATCTACCTATAATATCACGGTTTCAACGCTTGTTTGCCAATCCGATAGATGCGAAGAATTTGAGGTGGCATGCAGATGTTAAGAAAAATAATGATGGGATCCTACGACATGCGTCGGATTCCCCACAGTGGAAGAAGATTGATCTATTGTACCCTGAATTTGGTGAAGAAGTCAGGAATCTAAGACTTGGGCTTTGTACAGACGGGATGAATCCGTACGGGACATTGAGCAGCCAACATAGCACTTGGCCAGTCATGCTTGTTATATACAATCTTCCTCCCTGGCTGTGTATGAAAAATAAGTATGTAATGCTGTCGTTGTTGATATCGGGCCCTAAACAACCTGGAAATGACATCGATGTTTATCTTGAACCTATTATTGATGACTTAAAGAAACTCTGGGGTGTAGGTGTGATGACCTATGATGCTTCACGAAGAGAGACATTTTGTTTGCATGCTATGTTGTTTTGCACTATTAATGACTTTCCAGCATATGGGAATTTGTCTGGATATAGTGTCAAAGGAGCTAAAGCGTGTTCTATATGTGAAGAGAACACTGATTCAATAAGACTAAAACATGGCGGTAAGAATGTATATCTCGGTCATCGAAGGTTTCTTCCGAAATTCCATCTGTATTGTAGGAAGCGCAAAGCATTCAATGGATTGAATGAGGAACGGAGTGCACCTAAACCTATATCAGGGGAGGTTGTTTATGAAAGAGTAAAAGACATTGTCAATGAATTTGGTAAGATATCACAATGTACTACACGGAGTGACAATTCTTCATTCAAGAAGAAGTCAATATTTTGGGATCTTCCTTATTGGAGTTCTTTGATAGTCAGACATTGTATCGATGTAATGCACGTTGAGAAAAATGTCTGTGATAGCATCATTGGTACTCTGTTAAATATACCATGTAAGACTAAAGATGGGATAAAATCCAGAGTGGACCTACATGAAATGGGAATAAGGTCAAAATTAACAGAATTACGTGAAATGGGTAATAAAAGAACATACTTACCTCCTGCTTGTTACATGTTGTCTAGAAAGGAGAAGAAAGCTTTTTGTGAATGCTTGGTAAATGTTAAGGTGCCACATGGTTACTCATCCAACATCCGTAGTTTGGTATCAATGAAAGATTTGAAGTTGATAGGTCTTAAATCTCATGATTGTCACACTCTAATGCAACAAATATTGCCCGTGGCAATTCGATCTATATTGCTGAAGCACGTAAGGTTTGCAAACACCAGACTTTGTTTCTTTTTCAACAGTCTCTGCAGCAAAGTTATTGACCCTGAGACTCTCGATAATTTACAAAGAGAAGTGGTTGTTACCCTATATCAGCTTGAGATGTATTTCCCTCCTTCGTTCTTTGATATCATGGTACATCTTGTTGTCCACTTGACTAGGGAAGTGAAAATCTTGGGACCGGTTTTCTTGCATTGGATGTATCCCTTTGAATGATACATGAGCATTTTTAAAGGTGATGTTCGAAACCGTTATCGGCCTGAAGGGAGTATAATTGAAGGTTATGTGGCAAGAGAGGTTATGGATTTTTGCAATGACTTTCTCAGTGGTAATGACACTCCTGATAATGACAAGAATATTGACGAGCTATTTGGCAAAGGAATTTTGGGTTCACGTGTGAAAGTAATCAGCCGTGAGCACTTGGAACAAGGTCATTTGTATATTTTACACCACATGGACGAAGTGAACGTTTATATCGAGGAACATACCAATTTCATCAAAAGACAATATCCTCGAGCGAATACAATGTGGCTTGCTAGAGAGCATAACAAGACTTTTATTAAGTGGTTTGAAGATAAAGTCTTACATCAACTATCTCAAACACCAGATGATATTACTGAAACTATCAAATGCCTCGCCTTTAAACCAAAGTTGATTGTTATGTCTTATGAAGGGTATGACATTAATGGATTCACATATTACACAAAGCGCCAAGATGATAAGAGTGTCGTCCAAAACAGTGGGGTCACCCTTCAAGCATCGACTATGTTTTTTGCAAGTGCAAAGGATAAGAGTCCATGTGAAGCTAAAATGTCATATTACGGTGTCATTGAAGACATATGGGAATTTGACTACATAGATTTCAGAATTCCGCTCTTCAAATGTAATTGGGTTGATAACACCAAAGGAGTTATAGTGGATGAATTGGGTTTCACTTTAGTGAACTTTGAAAAGATTGGCGAGAAGGCTGAACCATTCATATTGGCATCACAGGCGAAATAAGTATTTTATATCGATGATCCTACAAATGTTAAATGGTCGGTTGTTCTTCATGGTAAAAGACAGTTCGTTGAAGATCCTATAGATGAAGAACAGTACTATGATAAGTATGATGACTCCAGTCCATTCTCAGTTGGGTTGCCAACACCAACAAATATTGAAGCTAATGATGACTTGTATGTGCGCGGAGATCACAATGAAGGATTGTTAATTGATAAAATGTGAACTTTACAATGTGAATGTGAACTTTACAATGTGAGCTTTAGAATTTGAATTACTTTACAATGTGAACTTTACAATTTGAATTACTTTACAATGTGAGCTTTACAATTTGAATTACTTTACAAAGTGAGCTTTACAATTTGAATTACTTTACAATGTGAGCTTTACACTTTGAATTACTACTTTACAATGTGAACTTTACAATTTGAATGTGAATTTGCAGATGGCTGACCATTCTCCTGATGACCGTGCTGATGACTACCGTGAGGGTGAGGACATCAATGTGCCACCTCACAATGTAAGTTTTAAAAATATATCATATATTTATATCTATATGTCCATTTATAGTTATATCTTGTAAATGTGAATTATTTTGTCAAATTTTAGGTTGATGATGCACAGGTACAATCTGAAGCACTTGAGGCACTTGATCAACAACACCAAAAAGTTGACAAGAGAAGGGGCATCACTATGATGAAGAAGTTAATTGCGCAAAAGGGCAATGGACCCAAACTTGTTGTGGATTTCGATAATGCAGGAAATGCATGTGGTGTGAATAGCAATTCATTTATTTCATATCTTGGGTTTGTTACTCGTAGCCATTGCGGTTGTCACTTAGATTCTTGGCATAAAGTTTCTAAGGAGAAGAAAGATTTAATATGGAGGGATTTATGCAGGAGTTATTATTAATTTGCAATTCTATTTTGTAGATTACTAAATTTTTGGATACTAGTTAATAGCAATTCTATTTTGCAGAGTATATTTGAATTGGATGAAAAGCTGCATCGTAAATGTGTGATGCAACACTGTGGGAGAGTCCTAAGGAACTATAGGACAAATCTCACCAGAGAATACATAAAAGAAGCCGACAAGAGGAAGCAGACAGCCACTGAACAGTGGAATTTCCTGGACAAAGAAGAATGGGATGCGTTTGTCTCTTCAAGACAAACTGATGAATTCAAGGTATTAGGCGTCAGACTCAATATCATTAATTAATATATGTTGTATTCACTTATTCAAGATTAACATTTAGTGTTACTAACCAAATCATTAATTTGCATACTAACTAGGCCCTCAGTTAGGCACAAAGATCAAGGTGTGCACTGAATGTGCATGACCACACAATGGGTCCAAAGGGGTATGCAGGCGTTCTCCAAAGACTACAGGCTGAGGCTACTGCTACTCAGTCTGCTGCTACTCAAGAGTCCTCTACCATAGGTAGCACACCTCTGCCTCGCCATGATGTCTGGATAGCTGGGAGGAAAAATAAGAAGGGAGAAATAACTAAGGCCGCAACTGCTGAGGCGGCTGCAAAAATGGTAAAATACAACTCTTACAGCAATCATTCGAATATTGATTATTTGTGTTGTTTACTGAAGTACAAATTTTTGTTTTGGCAATTAGCGGGAGCTGCACGAGCTGAGGAAACAAGGAAAGTTCATCCCTAAGGAAAGCATCCTGTACGTGTTAGGGCTGCAGGCGCTGGTGTGGGCATCAAATCTTTTTTTGGGTCATCCCAGCACAAACATGTCCCAAAAGCGGGACTTCCACAAGAAGAGGTAACATATTCTTTCTTTATAATGTCACTGTAAAAGAGAATTAAAAAATTAGAATTTGATGTTTCTTTTATCCATGTATAGGTGGATAAGCTATTTGACAGGAAACTCGAAGAAGCAATGAAAAAGTGGCAGGCATCTCAGACTGCCACTTACCAGACAATACCTACTGCAGACTCTACTCCTACTCCTACTACAGAGGTTGGGAGTAATCCTGTAGAACCACCACCTAGCACATCCACTGTAAGTATTTTTATGACATAGTAACTAGTTTTTTAATTCAAGATGATACATATATATGAAATTGTAGTCATTTCAAAAAAAGATGATATGTATATATGTATATAACATTCTTTACACAAAAATTTGTAGGGGTTGAAGCCATGTTGTCTAAAAAGTAAAGAATATGTCATGGTAGAGGCGTCGGCTTACCCATCCCTACTAGGGGAAATGTGTCACGGGTCTCCAGTACCAGCTGGTTTGATTCGGGTGAGCCCAATACATATATTCCCCCAGTGGATGGATCTTCCACTGCCATATGCCCACCCAGATTGTGAAACGCTTGGTGAGGCAGTAGGCGGAGTGATATTGTGGCTAAAAGCGGATGTCTTCTTTACTGATAAGGTATGGTAAATCTACATTACGTTCAATTGTTAGTGTGTGTATATGCTGGCAGTTGATCTGAAATTATATATATATATACAGGTTAAAAAGAAGACACCCACAGCATCTAGGCCTCCACTTCCACCTCCTGCATTACCTAGTTGGGTTCCACAGGACCTACCTGTCCCGTTAGGTCCTAACTGTAGGGGTATGGCAGTATGGTTAGGGGAACATGATATAAACTCCCCTATAACTATTTCTTATGATTCAGATTCTACAGGTCAGTCATACGAAACAAAACTATTTATACAAGATATATTGGAGTTGTTTCGATATGATTGGCTAAATACATCTGTGATAGAGTTATGGAGAAGGTGAGATATTCTTTATACATCCATATACCTTGTGTATGATCTGGTGATCTGGTTTCTTATTTATTAATGCATGTGTATTTAATACATATTTTGCAGCTACTTAGACAACATATGTGCAGATTTTGGATTCGAACATGTAGGGTTTTTGATTCCATCCTTGATTAGTCTAGTAGCTAAAGACCCTACATCAGTTCAACAATACTGCTGTGAGTCTTTTTCAAATTTTGCTGTAAAAAAGAAGACGGTGATAATGGCTCCATTCAATGTAGAGTAAGTTTACTTTGCTTATTATAATTTGGACTTAAGAAAATTACATTTTATTGTGGATTTTGAGTTATTAATTTTTAACTTTTTTCCTCTAGGGGTAGGCATTGGGAGTTATTGGTTATTTCCCCTGAGATGTTCACTGTGTATTATCTAGATCCTAAGGGGGGGTAAATTGAATACAAGATTTGGACACATAATGAAAATGGCAATATTTCGGTGAGAAATATTTCATTTTTCATATCCGTTAACATATGTTATTACATTACTATTTAATTGCAATGTTCTGTGTTACATTAACATGTAGGGGTTTTGAGGAGTACAAAAAGGCTGGAGGAAAGGTCCCCACGAAAAAGAACCAGCCAATAATTTGGAAGAACGTGAAAGTAAGTTCCCGACTACAATATATGTATATATTATTTATGTGAACAATGCTTAATTAGTTGTATTTTTTAATATTTTGTATGTTTGAATTTATAGTGTGCTACACAAGACAACGAATGGGCATGTGGATACTATGTCATGCGATATATGCACATGATTATCAAACATGCCGTACTGGATATCGAATGTATTGCTCATGTATTATATAGTCTCATTAGATAATATGATCGAAATATATCAATCTTATTTATAACTCATTAATTATATATATACATCATTCTCTTTACAGGTGTTTAAAGCTGACCCCATTACAGGAAAGGACTTACCAAATGTTAATGCTCCCTATACAATGGGAGAATTAAATGAAGTAAGAGAAGAATGGGCAACAGCCATACAATTAGTGGGGGCTTTAAAATATAATTGGGATCCTGATAGTGAATAATGACTAAACAATGATACTTTGTAAATGAATTTCTGAATTATAATATATGTGTGAATGTTTCTACATGTCTGGATGTTTCTACATGTGTCTGAGTGAAAATGAATGAAAGTGTTGGTTGCTATATGAATGTTTCTACATGTGTGAATGTGAATGAATGGAACTACAGATTGCTAGCATGTGTGAATGTTTATAAATGTGTGAAAATAAAATGGAACTGTAGGTTGCATTGCTAAATGCAATGTGCTACTTTTTTATTGTTAATTTAGCAGGTTTGTGGCCTGTTGTCAGCTGATATCAATGGATGTCGTAAAACATGTAGTTCATAACTGAACTGAACAGGTTTCTCATCCTGCGACCAGCCACAGCAGGTCTGCAAACTGACAGGAAAAAAAAACCAATAGGCGTCGGTTATTTGTAAATAACCGACACATAATGATATAGTTTCAATTTTCCTACAATAAACTGACGTCTATTTCCTTAACACCACGGCCGTGCTGGACAGCACGGCCGTGGGGCGAAGATATATGGTGTCGGTTTTTTACTTATAACCGACATTGATAGTGCCCAAGATGGCGCCCTTTCTGTGGCGTGAAGGGTTTGGGCGTCGGTTTTTAATTAATAACTGACGCCTATAGTCCCATGATGGCGCGTTTTCAGTGGCACGCGAAGCGTTTGGGTGTCGGTTTCTTATCTAATAACCGACGCCTATAGTCCCCTGATGGCGCGCTTTCAGTGGCGCGTGAAGAGTTTGAATGGGTGGACTTTTAGTGTCGCCCACATAGGTGTCGCTTAGAAACCGACACTAAAGGCTTTAAATAACCGAAACTAAAGGTAGGTTCTGTAGTAGTGTATACTTTGAGCCACGAGCCTGTTCATCATTCTCCCGAGCCATGAACGCATTCATGCTCTATCACACAGAGCCATGGGCCTGTTCACCATGCTCTTATGCACATCTTGAGACTACAACCGCAGTTGCACTCTAATCCTCCTATTTTCGGCTAGGAGAAACCCTACATATTCAACAATATGCACTCCAAGTTAACCTACAGGAAAACCCATTTCATCATCACCAGCTACTGAAGATGATTTAGATCTATGGCCAGGGAAAACTACATGAAAGGTTCATCAATAATTAATTAATTCATTTTAAGTGGATTGTTGGGGCCAATCAAGTTGTATTATTCAAACCAGAAACATGAGTAAATAACACATATTCGATTAACTTGTGTCACATCGTTATTGCTATTCTCCAAGACATTAACATCATCATGATCCATCACAAGGATCCAACATTACATGTTACCACTTGGCCTCTTGCCAATCATCTAGATCCATCACAAGGATCAACATCATTGGGACTCAATCCCATCATCAAAGTATCCCATACCATTCCATGGGTAACACCCATCACATATTACCGGATTCATCATAACCCATGATATTCCACATCATGTTACTATCATGCCATTACCATGGCCTCATCGTACAACTGTTACCTACATGGTTAGTGAAATCACAAAGGAGAAATGATACTTGTACTTTATTATGAGAGTCAACCATGCAACATATATGAGTGTATCAAAGCATAGCCTTCTTATACATATATATCAAAGCATAACAACCTCATATACCAAAGCATAACAAGCATTAGCATTACCAACCAAACACAAGGTACACCCCCACTATAAGTGTATCAGGTAAGGAACATCCTTCACCAAAAGCATCTCGGGTAAGGGATAGCCCTCACCAAAGGCACAACGTCTCTCACCAAAGAGTGTCACGCCCAACACTATATCGGTTAAGCATGGAACTCTTCACCACCTACTATATCGGCCATCACCCATCTAGGGCTACAACCATATCATCCAACCACTATCACCTTCATATCGGGCAACATCAAACAAGAAGATATCGGCCAAGGAAGAGGGTAAGCTTCATAGAGCCTATGGAAGCAAACCCTAACGTCCACATCATATCTCCCAAGACACAAAGGCACCATGCCGGGCAGCATCACAAGTGCAAGGTGAAAGGTACAAGCCATATCGTCCAATACAAGAGCATACCCCTATCGGCCAAAGAAAACAAAGAGGCAGCAAGCTACTCTATCGCCCAAGGCACATCTCTGTCGCCCAAGCTAGTGTTAGGGCTACCTATCGGTCAACACACTATATCACCCAACTAGTGTTACATCGAGCAAGACCCCATATTGGGCAACGTCATATCGGCCAAAGGTTAGAGCTCACCTCACAACTCAAGGAAGGAGGGGTGTTGCTCAACCATCAAGGCATGGCCTATCCATGTCATCCAAGGTACTCAAGAGGGGATGTCAACCAAACACCATATCAGACAAGGACATATCACCCAACAACATCTTGGGTAAGGATCCAAGTCAGCCAAGAAGTCAATAAGACATCCATCAAGCATATCGCACAAGCTCAATCCTAGAAATGGGATATCGGGTGACTCAAGCATCCAACACACTTCACTCCACATCGGGTTAGGTAACCTTGTATCAATGCCATCCAAGAACCACATAACCTATCAAGTAAGGTACCATATCGGGTTGGTCATCTTCAACCTCAAGACTGCCACCAAAAAACCCTAATAGGTCAAGAGAGTTGGCTTACCTCTCAACAACCAAGTGAGAGGAGTTTTGCACAACTTCAATCACATATCAAGCAGCAAGGTGGGTCATCACCATATCGGCCAACCCTCCAACCTTAACAAGGTCAACACCAACCAAAGGCTCACCTATCAAGTCCATTATAAGAGAGGGGTATTGCCCAAGCAACTAGAGTATAGACTCACCTCTTAACGACTAAGGAAGAGAGGGGTTTTGCCTACAACACTCGAGCTCAAGCTCACCTCTCAAAACCAAAGGGAGAGAAAGGAATTTTGCCCCAAGAACACACCACACGCATCATTGAATTAGGGAACCCTAGGCTCACCTCTCAACAACTAAGAGAGGGGTTTTGCCCAAGGAACCCTAATCCAAGGTTCAGCCAACAAGGTCCAAGAACACATCTAAACAACATAACCATGTCATCAGATCCCACAATGTCAAGGGTACATACTAGAGCAAAGATATTACTAACAAGATAAGCATGGCCGATCAATATAGCAAGAAACATAAAAAGAAGGTAATATAGCTAGGGTTAGATGTTATGTAACCCACCTCAAGCAAGCTCTAAAGCTCCAAGCACCAAGCTTCAAGCTCCCAACTCCAAGGCACCACCTTCGGCCGACACTAGGAGTGAAGAGAACTCCATAACCACCATGGCCGAAAAGAAAGGAAGAAGAAGAAGATGCTAATGAAAGGGAGAGATACTCACCACAAGAGAAGAAGGAGCAAGACACTCTCTAGGGTTTCGACCACCACTAGAGGAAGCCACCAAGGATATCATCCACCAAGCTCTACCAAGTGTATCGGCAACCAAGGCTCCACCAAGGGGGGTGTATCGGCCACCAAGGAAGAAGGAAATCAACTAAGGAGCTAAAGGGATCCCAAACTAGCTAAGAAGGGGGTATATATGCAAGGGGGTTAAGTGGGCATCCACTAGAGGATTGCTCCACATGTGCTCGCCCAAACCACCACTTGTCCAAGCTGTTGGGTTTTTGAGGAGGCAGAGAAGCAGCGGAAACAAAACAATTTCTCCCCAAACCCGGAACAAAAGGAATCGCGTCAACATCTATATAATAGGAAAGATGGTTTATGAATCATACCTTGTCCCGAGGCTTGCTCCGCGACAGTGCCACGCGCCTTGCGCGGTCTTCACCTCTGATCTTGGACGGTGTCTGTGCAGCTCCTGGTTGCACCGGGACTGAAGACTCCTCCTCCTACCGGACTGTCGGATGACAGTTGTCCTCCTGAGCGGCAGTGTCCTCCCGCCTCTGAAGTAGTCCACATGGACCACCTGGAACTCCACTCTCCTTGTCCCACAAGGAAGTGGAAGGAGTCGCACCCTCCTGTTGACGTACTAGTCGCCAACACACTCTCCTGCTGTCAATTGGAACTGCAGTTGTCCTTCCCTTGCTGCACCTCCCTTTGCGGGAAGCACTTGCTCAGGCTCTCTCTCGGTTACCAAAACCAGAGAGAACGACAACTTTGCAGAGCAATCAACTTGCACTGAGTTGTACTCTGAGAAGCCCCCAATACCCCTATATATAGGCGGGTCATGGGACAGGGTTCTCTGTGCCCAGCAATACGGGACTAAAGCAGGAGTAGAAGGGTTTGGGATTTTTCCACAAAAATCAACCATCTCGCAACCTGAATCGGTCGGTTGGGGACCTGAACCGATCGTTTGGGACCCTTGAACCGATCGGTTCACTCATGAACCGGTCGGTTGGGGTTCCAGGTTGGTTCCCGATTGACTTTCCTTGTTTCTTTCCCAATTGGTATCGAATACCAACATTATTCCCAATCAAATTGGGCAATTTGAAACGAAAGGAAAATTCTCACCAATCCTACTTTCCCAAGTTGCTCGATTGCACCAGTTGAACCGATCGGTTCAACACTTGAACCGGTCGTTTCACTCTGTGCATGAGCCGATCGGTTCAACAATTGAGTCGACCGGTTCAGCAACCTCAGCCGACCGGTTCATCACATGAACCGATCGGTTGGGAATGCAGATTGTGCAGAATCAGTCAAATGCGATTTCAATCAATCCGATACTCCAATCAATGCTTCCAACATCTTGAACATTATGATATTGAGCTATCGATTAATTGAGTGTTTAATTGAACTACTAAACTCCTTTAGTAATCAATCTAAACATTGCTTGTGGACAAAACTCCTCTTCCAGGTTAAATCCTATGTGTGTGACCCTGCAGGTCCATTTCACGTTGGCAGTGAAAGTCCACAACACTTATGACTTCACAAGCAAAGAGCGGTGCCTAGTCACACATCATTGCTACCCAAGTGAAAGTAGAAAGTTGGAGAACAACTTTCATCCTACAATCTATGAATGGTGTTACAGTGAATGTATAATTCCTTTGTCACTGATATCCAGAATGAACTCGAGGCATGGAACAGTCATCCTGTCAATGTTCATTCATTTCCTTGATCTCAGAGTAGACCGAGTGAGATGTGTATGACATCAATATCACATATTGATTCACATGTGCATGCGCATGCCTTTCTCAATCCTACTCATCAAGTGGCCAAGGATATCAAACTCCCTTAGGAGGGACAAATCCCATATCTATCACTCACCCCTCAAAAGCCCCATGTGTCAAAGCCACCCAATCATCACCTTTATAACAACCCATGTTTCAGGACTGTGTTTGATGATGTCAAAGTGTACCCAACGACATGTGTTGAGTGCAGTGATTTCAGGTATAAGAATCACACTCACCACCATCACTGTGAGAGCTGACTTTGACTACCATGTCATGGTTCCATGTGTCACTCTCACGGTGGGTCTGTCCGGTACCTTGTTCTCTAACAAGTACCTATGTGCTTGGTTTGATATCACCATATCATGACTAATGAGATTCTGTCATCAACCAACACACAATCTAGTCTTTAGTGTTATTGATGTCTATGGTTATTTCCACAATAACAACCGACTAGGGACTAAACAAGAAAGAATACTCTTAGCATCCGTATGATCTCATCGTTTAGGTCCTCAACCCAAAAGCATACGTCATTGAGTAAAACAATCTTTAGACATCTATCATGTTACACCATCATCTCAGAAACAGTTTAAACATATAGATTGGAAATTGCCTTTATTATTATTCAAATCATTTACAAAGTATCCCATTACAATCATCATATGACTTGCTCTATGGGCATACATACCAACAGACTCCCACTTGCACTTAGAGCCAGTCACCAAGGAAACGCAGTCCTTGTGACCTAGCATGACCATCATGCTTCTGCTAAGAAAGGGCCTTAGTCAGTGGATCAGCTATGTTGTCTTCAGTTGGTACTTTGCAAATCTTCACATCTCCTCGCTGTACGATCTCTCGTATGAGATGGAAGCACCGCAGTATGTGCTTGGACCGCTGATATGATCTGGGCTCCTTAGCATGTGCAATAGCTCCATTATTGTCACAATAAAGCTCAATTGCATCACAGCTACTGCGAACTACACCAAGTTCAAAAATGAACTTCCTGATCCACACAGCCTCCTTTGCTGCATGCGAAGCAGCAATATACTCGGCCTCTGTAGTAGAATCGGCAACTGTTTCTTGCTTGGAACTCTTCCAGCTCACAGCTCCATTATTAAGGCAAAACACAAATCCTGACTGCGATCTGTAATCATCTTTATCGGTTTGGAAGCTTGCATCGGTGTAACCCTTTACAACCAGCTCTTCCTCGCCGCCGTACACAAGAAACTGATCCTTAGTCCTTCGCAAGTACTTGAGGATGTTCTTCACGGCTGTCCAGTGAGCATCCCCCGGATCTGACTGGTACCTGCTCGTCATGCTGAGAGCATACGAGACATCTGGGCGTGTGCACAACATAGCGTACATGATGGATCCAATGGCTGATGCATATGGGATCCCATTCATACGCTCCCTCTCTTCACAAGATTGGGGACATTGAGCTCTAGAGACGGTAACTCCATGTAGCATAGGGACGTTGCCTCTCTTTGAGTTCTCCATGCTGAACTGCTTCAGCACCTTATCAATGTATGTGCTCTGACTTAGTCCGAGAAGCCTTCTAGATCTATCTCTATAGATCTTAATTCCTAGAATGTAGGATGCTTCTCCTAAGTCCTTCATTGAGAAAGTTTTCCCAAGCCAAGTCTTTACCTTCTCTAAGGCTAAGACATCATTCCCCATCAAAAGTATGTCATCCACATACAATATGAGGAATGTGGTCGAGCTCTCACTAACCTTGTTGTACACACAAGGTTCATCTTCATTTTGAATAAATCCAAACACTTTGACTTCTTCATCAAATCAAAGATTCCAACTCTGAGATGCTTGCTTCAATCCATAGATTGACCTTTGTAGTTTACAGACTTTATTGGCATTCTTTGGATCTACAAAACCTTCAGGTTGTGTCATGTACACATCCTCATATATATTCCCGTTAAGGAATGCGGTTTTAACATCCATCTGCCAAATCTCATAGTCATAATAAGTTGCAATAGCAAGCATGATCCTGATGGACTTAATCATGGCAACTGGAGAAAAGGTTTCTTCATGGTCAACACCTTGAATTTGTCGAAAACCCTTCGCAACCAATCTTCCTTTATAAGTTTGCACATTGCCATCCATGTCGGTCTTTTTCTTAAAGACCCACTTGCACCCTATGGGTTTTACCCCTTCGGGTGGTTCCACCAAAGTCCATACATTGTTGGAGTACATGGATTCCATCTCGGATCTCATGGCTTCAAGCCATTTCTCAGAATCTGGTCCCTCCATAGCCTATACGTAGGTAGTTGGATCATCATCTATGATCAACTCTCCACCTTCCTGAGTTACAAGGTATCCAAACCTCTCAGGTTCAAGGCGAGTCCTACTAGATCTACGAGGTCCTTGTGTTACCTGAGGAGACTGAGATTCCACAATACCTTGTGAATCTACATTTTCCTTTGGTACATCTATCGGTTCAATGTTCTCTTATTGGGCTTGAACCTCTTCAAGCTCTATATTCCTCCCACTGTTTCCTTTGGAAATAAATTCCTTCTCTAGGAACACAACATCCCTGGCAACAAACACTTTGTTGTCAGTAGGGTGGTATAGATAGTATCCCTTGGTTTCCTTGGGATATCCAACAAAGTAACATTTATCAGATTTGGGTCCAAGCTTATCAGGAAACATTTTCTTGACGTAAGCCCCACAACCCCAAATCTTCATAAAAGACAAATTGGGACGTTTCCCAATCCATATCTCATATGGTGTCTTTTGAACCGATTTAGATGGTACACGATTAAGTGTAAACGTGGCGGTTTCAAGAGCATAACCCCAGAAAGAAATTGGAAGATCAGCAAAACTCATCATAGATCGCACCATATCTAACAATGTGCGATTCCTTCTTTCAGACACACCATTATGTTGTGGTGTTCCAGGCGGAGTCCATTGTGATACAATACCATAGGCTCGCAGAAGGTCCTCAAACTCCTGGCTCAAGTATTCTCCACCTCGATCGGAACGAAGTGCCTTAATACTTTTACCAAGCTGGTTCTATACTTCATTCATGAAATCCTTGAACCTTTCAAGGGTTTCTGACTTATGTTTCATCAGGTACACATAGCCATACCTACTGAAGTCATCAGTAAAGGTAATGAAGTACTGATACCCACCTCTGGCATTAGTTCTAAAAGGCCCACATACATCAGTATGTATGAGTCCTAATAGATCACTAGCTCTCTCACCTTTACCTGAAAAGGGAGTCTTGGTCATCTTGCCCAACAAACAAGATGCACATGTATCTATTGATTCGTAATCAAAAGAGTCTAGATAACCATCCTTATGGAGTCTAGAAATGTGCTTCTCATTTATGTGCCCTAGACGACAATGCCAGAGATATGTTTTGTTTGAGTCGTTGAGTTTTTGCCTTTTGGTGTTTATGTTGTATACACTTGTCTCCAAGTCTATCAAGTATAGACCATAAGACATAGGGGCACTGCCATAAAAGATCCCATCTTTAGAAATGGAACACTTTCCATTCTTAATAAGAAATTCAAATCCACCTTTGTCCAAACAAGAAACAGAAATGATATTCCTATTTATGGCAGGTACATAATAGCAGTTCTTCAACTCTATTATTAGCCCACTGGGTAGAGTTAACTCATAGGTTCCTACGGCACTGGCGGCAACTCTTGCCCCATTAGCAACTCGTAGTTCAACCTCGTCTTTCCCCAAAGGCCTACTTCTCTTAAGATCCTTCACATTTGAACAGATGTGAGATCCGCATCCGGTATCAAGTACCCATGACGAAGAAGTAGTAAAGTTAATCTCTATCACGTATACACCAGAAGTAGAGATCTCTATCTCCGACTTCTTCTTCCATTGTTCCTTCCATCCTCTCCATGTAGAAGAAATTGGTTTGGTGAGAGAACACTTCTCTCCCTTACCTACTTTCTTCTTCACCAATGCATTAAGCGTACATAGAGTGGATTCTAAGGCTCCCGGTATATCTAGATTGTGCAGAACACTTCTCACAATCCTCAACCAGTTATGCAATTTATTCTCAATTAATTTGCCCATTTTAAAATATGATTCTTTTGCCATTCTACAAGAGAAAATTTGCATTTGTCAAAACCTTTTTGATTTGATTTGAATAAAATTTGACGATAGTTAATTAGGCCTTTAATTAATTACCGCTCCCACTATTTTGACTCAAATTGATAGCCCTCACCATCAATTCGGAAGATTGCAGCGTACAATCTTCTAGTGGGTCAAGATCCTAGAATCCTCTAAGCCATGGACCATCTTTGGCTATCACCCATAACTCAGATCTTTCGGGTAGGCAACTCTTGCCAATTGCATCATATGCAACTCTTGATGAATGAACATGCACAACACCTTGCCATGAACATTCCGTGCCTCTGGGCTTAGACGCTCTAAGAATCACCAGTTAAGTCAAACCCATAAGCCGACACGGTAAACATGCACCCTGCTTTGGCAGAACCTACATGTCGACCCTTCACACTTCCACAAGATAGACGGCGCACCACGCTTTGGCGTAACCTACGCTTGGTCGATCAAGTTTGCCATGTGTGTCTCTAATGGAAGGCATATAAGACTTAATATTTTAATGAGGGATTTGGTTTTATATACATATACATATCCAATTACCACAATATATAGTACGTATCATATACATGCTATATCCCACAGAAAACATGCATAAACGATAAAATCAATGATTATGGCCATCCTATTTGTGATTCCTCGAGCTAAGAGGAATCACGGTCATCTAGGTCTACATCACATGCAACCTATACAAGATGAAATCTGTGTCTGCCTTTCTGGGTTTGATCAACTCATCTCCATGATTGATCGGCTCGCCATCAGGTAGGCTGTCCGGGTGCCACCAGCCGATCGACTGGCGCCTCCAGCCGATCGGCTCACTGGTCATCGTGCATCTCCTCAAGTCACCACCCGCACATCTCGTTCCTCGATCCGGCCGTCTGGATCACCAACCGATCGTCTTCAGGTTGTCCGCCGTTCTTTGACATAACAGGAAATAAAATCTATCCTATTTTACAATTGAATTGTGAAACCCCGAGTTACATTCGGGGGGAGCAAAGGTAGGAAAAGAATTCTCAAATTATTTCGAGTTACATCAGGAATATGAGAAAGGGAATCAGTGCGCAGACCGAGATGCAAGAAACCACACAAACAACCACACACAGATATAGGGGTGTATAGGCCATAATCATGCTACACATCCACCACAAAACTCATTTAAGGGTGACGCGTATCGAGTGCATTAATATTACATATCATATATGTATATTAGGGATTTGTGGATTGGACATGTATAAAGCCGATATTATTCGCATTGCATGCAATAAATAGAGGCGACAAACCAAAATCGATCACATCGATAATCCTAAAATATAGAGAGGTTGACGTGGCTCTGATACCACTGTTGGGTTTTTGAGGAGGCAGAGAAGCAGCGGAAACAAAAAAATTTCTCCCCAAACCCGGAACAAAAGGAATCGCGTCAACATCTATATAATAGGAAAGATGGTTTATGAATCATACCTTGTCCCGAGGCTTGCTCGGCGACAGTGCCACGCGCCTTGCGTGGTCTTCATCTCCAGTCTTGGACGGTGTCTGTGCAGCTCCTGGTCGCACCGGGACTGAAGACTCCTCCTCCTACCGGACTGTCGGATGACAGTTGTCCTCCTGAGCGGCAGTGTCCTCCCACCTCTGAAGTAGTCTACACAGACCACCTGGAACTCCACTCTCCTTGTCCCACAAGGAAGTGGAAGGAGTCGCACCCTCCTGTTGACGTACTAGTTGCCAACACACTCTCCTGCTGTCAATTGCAACTGCACTTGTCCTTCCCTTGCTGCACCTCCCTTTGCGGGAAGCACTTGCTCGGTCTCTCTCTCGGTTACCAAAACCAGAGAGAACGACAACTTTGTAGAGCAATCAACTTGCACTGAGTCGTACTCTGAGAAGCCCCCAATACCCCTATATATAGGCGGGTCATGGGACAGGGTTCTCTGTGCCCGGCAATACGGGACTAAAGCAGGAGTAGAAGGGTTCGGGTTTTTTCCACAAAAAGCAACCATCTCACAACCTGAACCGATCGGTTCACAAGTGAACCGGTCGGTTGGGGACCTGAACCGATCGGTTCACCACTGAACCGATCATTTGGGACCCTTGAACCGATCGGTTCACTCATGAACCGGTCGGTTGGGGTTCCAGGTTGGTTCCCGGTTGACTTTCCTTGTTTCTTTCCCAATTGGTATCGAATACCAACATTATTCCCAATCGAATTGGGCAATTTGAAACGAAAGGAAAATTCTCACCAATCCTACTTTCCCAAGTTGCTCAATTGCACCAGTTGAACCGATCGGTTCAACACTTGAACCGGTCGTTTCACTCTGTGCATGAGCCGATCGGTTCAACAATTGAGCCGACCGGTTCAGCAACCTCAGTCGACCGGTTCATCACATGAACCGATCAGTTGGGAATGCATATTGTGCAGAATCAGTCAAATGCGATTTCAATCAATCCGATACTCCAATCAATGCTTCCAACACCTTGAACATTATGATATTGAGCTATCGATTAATTGAGTGTTTAATTGAACTACTAAACTCCTTTAGTAATCAATCTAACATTGCTTGTGGACAAAACTCCTCTTCCAGGTTAAATCCTATGTGTGTGACCCTGCAGGTCCATTTCACGTTGGCAGTGAAAGTCCATAACACTTATGACTTCACAAGCAAAGAGCGGTGCCTAGTCACACATCATTGCTACCCAAGTGAAAGTAGAAAGTTGGAGAACAACTTTCATCCTACAATCCGTGAATGGTGTTACAGTGAATGTATAATTCCTTTGTCACTGATATCCAGAATGAACTCGAGGCATGGAACAGTCATCCTGTCAATGTTCATTCATTTCCTTGATCTCAGAGTAGACCGAGTGAGATGTGTATGACATCAATATCACATATTGATTCACACGTGCATGTGCATGCCTTTCTCAATCCTACTCATCAAGTGTCCAAGGATATCAAACTCCCTTAGGAGGGACAAATCCCATATCTATCACTCACCCCTCAAAAGCCCCATGTGTCAAAGCCACCCAATCATCACCTTTATAACAACCCATGTTTCAGGACTGTGTTTGATGATGTCAAAGTGTACCCAACGACATGTGTTGAGTGCAGTGATTTCAGGTCTAAGAATCACACTCACCACCATCACTGTGAGAGCTGACTTTGACTACCATGTCATGGTTCCATGTGTCACTCTCACGGTGGGTCTGTCCGGTACCTTGTTCTCTAACAAGTACCTATGTGCTTGGTTTGATATCACCATATCATGACTAATGAGATTCTGTCATCAACCAACACACAATCTAGTCTTTAGTGTTATTGATGTCTATGGTTATTTCCACAATAACAACTGACTAGGGACTAAACAAGAAAGAATACTCTTAGCATCCGTATGATCTCATCGTTTAGGTCCTCAACCCAAAAGCATATGTCATTGAGTAAAACAATCTTTAGACATCTATCATGTTACACCATCATCTCAGAAACAGTTTAAACATATAGATTGGAAATTGCCTTTATTATTATTCAAATCATTTACAAAGTATCCCATTACAATCATCATATGACTTGCTCTATGGGCATACATACCAACACAAGCTATGCCACCTTGCTAGGAAAGATCACCAAGTGTCCCCAATGGTGACACAAATGAAGCTAGGTCAAGAGGGGTGTGTATCGCCCAACATGGTACCATGGCCAATACACCACTTGGCTGATACAACCCTGGCCGATACACTCATCCTTGGTATACTCTTGGCTGATACACCAAGAAAACAAGGCCCAGGGAAGCCCAACAACAAGCCCAAGCTTCACAAGCTTAAACGAGGCCCAAAAACAACTCAAGCAAGGCACCCAACACATCCTCTCAACCCTAGAGGATGCAAGGAGAGAGAAAGACATCTCTCAAGGTGGCAAACTTGCACACAACCCTAAAACTTGAGTGAACTGCAAGTTGCACCTCCACCTACCAACAAAGCACAAAGAAGTCCCTAATCACACCTCAGGTGATTAGCAAACATCTAAACACAAAGTTTAGGCAAAGCAAACACGATAAGCCCTAAACGGAGGTCAGGGTCCTTACAAGCCATAAACCCCTACAAAAGGATTTTGCCCCTAAAATCTAATGAGAAAAATGAGGGATACTTCCTCCTCATCTCTTCCTAAAACTCCCACATGGCTTCTTCAATGCCACGATGATGCCAAAGAACCTTCACAAGAACCAGGTCCTTCTTCTTCAGCTTCTTTACTCTTTTATCAAGGATCAACACTAGACCTTCCTCGCAGGTCACGTCTTCATCAAGCTTGACCTCAACTGGTTGTATCACGGTCTCTATTTCTAGATGACTTTTCTTTAGCATACTGACGTGGAACACCAGATGCAGCTTGTGCAACTCTAGCAGTAGCTCTAACTTGTAAGCCACTTTGCCAACACGTGCTATCATTGGATATTGCCCCCATATACCTGGGAGACAACTTGCCTTTCTGGCCAAACCTCAGCATGCCTTTCCATGGAGAGACCTTGAGAAACACCTTGTCTGCCACTTGGAACTCTAAAGGTCGTCGATGATTATCTGCATGACTTTTGTCTATCTTGTGCTGCTTTCAACTGTTGTTGTATCACCTTGATCTTCTATGTCATCTGTTGCACTAACTTAGGACCCAAAAGTTGATATTCACCAGACTCATACCAACATAAAGGAGATCTGCACTTCCTGCCATATAAAGCCTCATAAGGTGTCATGTCGATACTCCGTTGGTAACTATTATTGTAGGCGAACTGTATCAAATTGAGATGTACATCCCAACTACCTAGGAACTACAAAACAAAATCTTTAAGAAGATCTTCCAAAGTTTGAATAGTCCTTTCAGACTGTCCTTCTGTCTATGGGTGGAAAGCAGTATCGAACCTCAACTACGTTCCCAATGCTTTATGCAGTTGTTCCCAAAAAAGACTCTTTAACTGAGGTCCTTTGTCAGAGACTATCATCACGGGCACACCTTGCAACCACACTATCTCATCCACGTACACCTAAGCAAGCTTCACTACTGTATATCTCATCTTCACAGGTATGAAATGTGCAGACTTCATCAATATGTCCACTACCACCAAAATGGAATCATGATTTTTAGCTGTCCTCGAAAGACCAACTATGAAATCCATGGTTACATGATCCCATTTCCACTACGGTAGTGACATGGGTTGCAACGTACCTACCGGCTTCTGATGCTCAGCCTTAACCTGCTGGCATACCACACACCTAGCCACAAACTCGACCACATCTTTCTTCAATCCAGGCCACCAATACAGGTCCTTCAGATTATGATACATCTTGGTGACATCTGGATGCATTGCATACATTGATGTGTGTGCTTCCTCAAGCACTAACTTCCTTAGATTGTCAGCATTGGGGACCATCATCCTGCTATGATAAAAAACTAGTCCATCGTCAGACTCATGGAAGCCATCACGCTTCTTACTGCCTAACTCTATCCTGATTAACTCAACTACAACATTTGTCTGTTGTGCTTCTTTAATCTGCTACCTCAACGTAGGCTTCACTTGTATCTCTACCAATAGTCCTGTGAATAAGGAGACTTCCAACTGTACATTCATTTTTCGCAAGGAGATGAACATATCTCGCCTATGGCACATCAAAGAACTCAACTGTGCCTTCTTCATAGAAGAAGACTTTGTGTTGAGTGCATCAGCTATCATGTTCGCTTAACTTGGATGATACTTAATGGTTCAATCATAATCACTTATCAGCTCCATCCAGCGACGCTATCGCATGTTCGGCTCACTCTGCAAGAAGATATACTTCAAGTTCTTATGATCTGTAAACATCTGACACACTTACCCATAAAGATAGTGTCTCCAAATCTTTAAAGCATGGACTACCGCTGCCATCTCTAAATCATGTGTCGAATAACTCTCCTCATGTTTCTTAAGTTGTCGTGAAGCAAAAGAAACCACATGATCCTCCTACATCAGCACACAACCTAAGCCTTTCTTGGAAGCATCACAAAAAAGAACATAGCCTTTCCCAGGCTCTGGAAACACCAACACTGGAGCACTAGTCAGCTTCTCCTTCACGCTCTGAAAAGCACGCTAACAAAAATCATCCCAAACAAAAGGTACATCCTTCCCGGTCTACTTTGTCAATGACAATGCAATCACACTGAAGTTCCTAATAAACCTCCGGTAGTATCCTACTAAACCTATAAAACTACGAACTTCAGTCATCATCTTTGGTTGCTCCCATTCTACAACTGACTCCACCTTCTTGGGGTTTACTCTGACTCCTTTCATGGATATCACATAACGCAAGAAAGTTACTTCCGTCAACCAGAACTCGCACTTACTGAACTTGGCATACAACTGGTGCTGGCGAAGGAGAGTCAATGCTTGTCGAAGGTGTTGTTCATGTTGTTGACTGCCTCGACTATAGATCAAGATGTCATCTATGAAGACCACAACAAACTGATCTAGAAACAAATGGAACACCATGTTCATCAGATCCATGAAAGCAGCAGGTGCATTGGTTAGCCAGAACGGCATAACCCCAAACTCAAAGTGACCATACCTCGTCCAAAAAGCTGATTGTGGTATGTCATCATCCTTGATCCTCAAATGATGATATCCATACCATAGATCGATCTTCGAGAACACTGTATCACCACACAATTGATCATACAGATCATCTATCCTCAATAAAGAATATTTGTTCTTGATCATGACTTTGTTCAGCTACCAGTAATCTATGCACAGACGCATCGCTCCATCCTTCTTCTTTATGAACAAAACTGGAGCACCCCACAGTGATGTGCTTGGTCTGATAAAACCTTTATCTAGAAACTCATGTAACTGCTTCTTCAGCTCTACCATCTCAGCTGGAGCCATCTTATACGGTGTCTGAGCAACTTGTTGTGTCCCTAGCACTAGATTGATCTCAAAATCAATCTCTTGAGGTGGGGGAACACCGAGAAACACATCGGGAAACACGTCTGCAAACTCTCTGACCATAGGTACATCCTTAAGTCTAAACCTTCTTCCTTGGTATCCACAACATAAGCCAAGAACGCCCTACAACCTTGCTGCAACAACTTCTCTGCCATCATAGCTGATATTACACATGTCAGATGAATCTTCTTATCTCCCTAGAAGATCCATTTCTTATCGTCCTCAGTGAACATCGCTTGCTTGGAATCACAGTCCAGCACAACCTTATACCTCTCTAAGGTATCCATCCCAAGGATTACATCGAATCCATGCATATCAAGTGGTATGAGATCCACTTGTATGTTGTGTCCTGAAAAGGATAAAACACAAGATGAACACACCTCTCGAAGTATCGAGGAACCATGAAGAGGGGTTTCTAACAACAATCTATCTTTCTTACAACTAACAGGTAAAAGACATCTATCAAGCATACTACAAGCAATAAAAGAGTGTGTAGCACCCGGGTCAAGCAAAATAGATACAAAGCAAGAAGAAGACAAATCATAATGAAATAACTCCATCTGACCTACTACCACTCGCGAGTTGACTATCGCCTCAGGATGACTCATAGCATAGAATTGAACCTTTGCTTGATGTTGTCCACGCCCTCTACTTCCTTGAGCAAACGATCCATCTTGTGACACTTGGCTGCACCCTCGCCCTCGGGCACCACTAAACTGATGTTTATCTGAACCTTGTTGATTCTGTCTCGGTTGTTGCGTCACTTTGACATCTCTCCTTGGGCAATTCGACTTCATATGCCATGTCTATCCACAAAGATAGTATGACTTGTCCTCTAACTGCGGCCTAGATGGCCCTGTCACTACTATTGAAGTTGTACTATAGGCTCTGGATGGCGAATAACCATGCCTTCTTCCTTTACTTGGTGACCACTGAGATGGTGCATTAGAACATTGCATCACAAAAGGGGCAACAAACCTCGGCTTCTTGTGGCTGTCAAACCTTTGTTTCTGAAACTGAGCAGGCCTCTTCTTGGCCATGGTCTCTCTCGTTTCCTTAACTAACCGTTCAATCCTTCGAATAGACTACACAAACATGGCAAACCATTCCCAATTTTCTAAAGTAGCAGTAGGTGTTGACAACTCGACACTCAAACCTTTCTCAAACCGTCTGATCCTCTCATCATATGTTGCCACCATTGGAGGACAAAACCTCAGCAACTCCATAAACTTGGCTTCATACTCGGTGATACTTAGGGAACCTTGGCGCAAACGCTCGAACTGATTGATTTTTTCATCCAGATACATCTTCGGGTAGTATCGACTGACAAACTCCCACCGGAAGACATCCCAATCGATCATCTCACCAGGTCGCTTCTCTTCCTCGATGGCCCACCAGTGGTCAACACTATCTTTCAAAAGGTAGACAATGTGCTTGACTTTGTCTGCTTTGGGGATGTCGAGGATCCAGAAGGCCTTCTCAAGACCGGTTAGCCACATATCTGCATCCAATGGATCAACCGTTCTAGTATAATCTGAAGCTCTGACTTGGAGAAGCCGCTCAAAGGTTATCCCAGTACCCAAAGATTCACCTTGGGGAACTCATGCTCTTGGCGGAGGCATAGGTAATCTCTCCACCATGAGATCCATCATAGCCATTACTTGCCCCATGAGGTGTTGATAAGCAAGGTTCTCAAGAATGGCAGGGTCAATTTGGGGGACGTCAGACACCCGATCTTCATGTGCCTACATACTCGCTCCATCAACTGATGCAGCGGCATGACTCTCAGCAGCATGTTCTTTGTGACTTCCAGACATCTTTTAGCTTTATCTTTTACTGGGGGAAGAAGGTTAATGTTAGAAAATCTAGATAAATCACAAGAATAGAAACAAAACCTAGTCCTAGATCCCTGTAGACTCAACGAATCTAGAGCTCTGATACCAAACTAATTATGACATCCCGCTATCACACGGACAATGAAATGCCACGCGAAAACATGTGGAACCGTCATAAACATTGTATTACCAAAAACTCAGGTTAATTAAAACCAATTATGGAAAGCAGATAAGAAAGGAACTATTACAACCAGATCCACATCCTGCAAAGAAATATGTTATAAAAATATACATAAACTTGATACATGTCCACAGTTCATAGGATCCAGCTATCTCTTATTCATAAAGGATGCATCACCTGTTTATATACATATCAGACCTAACCAGGTCTTCAACAAGATACAAGAAAACCATATTGATATCATACATTGTGAAACCTCATCAAAAAACTTCCAAGGACCTGAGTACAGGGATGACTCTAGGACTCTACTACAAAACACCCAGAAAAATAGCATATCCATCTCTTGCCTTCTACTGTTCTTCTTGTTGCTCAGCTGCAACACCACGATCACCTCCACGCTAGCACCTCCACCTAAAAATGGTGTTAAACAAAGGGGTGAGACATACAGTCCCAGTGAGAAACATAACCCCCGCCGAAACTATAAAACCTCAAAGGAGAGCTATAATAGATAAAGTTTATAACTTATGTAGGAAGATTATATAAGCAACATACTGAGCAGAACTAACTTTCTAATAGCTTTTATATGGAACATGATTGACAAGACAATCCTAATAAGAATTTATCATAATATCTAAGGAACATGTAATTAGTTGTCAGATAACACTAGGACAACCATTCAGACAAGGCCTCAACCAATGTTTTGTGTTTGCCCTAAGCAAATATACCATTCAGTTGGATTACGATTTATTATGCCATGAGGAAATGAGTCGTACCACTCAAATCCAACCTTCAATTGTGAAACCCAAAGCCCATGCCATACAAGGTCAATGGAAGAGCCAGACTCCATGACCTCAACCTCCTCGTGGTCAGTGTACGATATCCAAAGTGAGACCGCAGTCTCATGCTTAAGTGACCTCAGTCACAGGGTCAGCTTCGTAGGCTACCCTTTCCTGTAGCCCACCTTGGTACAGGTCTCGGTGCTAGTATACTTTGAGCCACGAGCCTATTCGCCGTGCTCCCGAGCCATGAACGCATTCATGCTATATCACAAAGAGCCATGGGTCTATTCACCATGCTCTTATGCACATCTTGAGTCTACAACCATAGTTGCACTCTAATCCTCCTATTTTTGGCTAGGAGAAACCCTGTATATTCAACAATATGTGCTCTGGGTTAACCTGTAGGAGAACCCGTTTCACCATCACCATCTAGTGACAATGATGGATCTATGGCTAGGGCAAACTACATGAAAGCTTCATCTATAATTAATTAATGAATTTTAAGTGGATCTATGTCCCCCGTATATTCAACAATATGCGCTCCGGGTTAACCTGCAGGAGAACCCGTTTCACCATCACTATCTACTGATGACGATGGATCTATGGCCAGGTCAAACTACATGAAAGGTTCATCTATAATTAATTAATGCATTTTAAGTGGATTGTTGGGGTCAACCAAGTTGTATTGTTCAAACCATAAACATGAGTAATAACACAGATTCCATTAACTTATGTCACACCCTTACTGCTATTCTCAAAGCCATCAACATCATCGTGATCCATCACAAGGATCCAACATTACTTGATACCACTTGGCCTCTTGCCAATCATCTAGATCCATCACAAGGATCAACATCACTGGGACTCAATCCCATCATCAAAGTATTCCATACCATTCCATGGGTAACACCCATCACATATTACCAGATTCATCATAACCCATGATATTCCACATCATGTTACAATCATGCCATTACCATGGCCTCATCGTACAATTGTTACCTGCATGGTTAGTGAAATCACAAAGGAGCAATGATACTTGTACTTTATTATGAGAGTTAACCATGCAACATAGATGAGTGTATCAAAGCATAGCATTCTTATACATATATATCAAAGCATAACAACCTCATATACCAAAGCATAACAAGCATTAGCATTGCCAACCGAATACAAGGTACACCCTCACTATAGGTGTATCGGGTAAGGAACATCCTTCACCAAAAGCATCTCGGGTAAGGGATAGCCCTCACCAAAGGCACATTGTCTCTCACCAAAGAGTGTGATGCCCAACACTTTATCAGTTAACTATGCAACTTTTCACCACCTACTGTATCGGCCAGCACCCATCTAGGGCTACAACCATATCAGCCAAACACTATTATCGGGCAGCATCAAGCAAGAAGATATCAACCAAGGAATAGGGTAAGCTTCATAGAGCCTAAGGCAACAAACCCTAACGTCCACATCATATCGCCCAAGTCACTAAGGCACCATGCCGAGCAACACCACAAGTATAAGGTGAAAGGTACAATCCATATCGTCCAACACAAGATCATACCCAGCCAAAGAAAACAAAGAGGTGGTAAGCTACCCTATCACCCAAGGCACATCTTTGCCGTCCAAGCTAGGGTTAGGGCTCTCTATCGGTCAACACACTATATCATCCAACTAGGGTTACATCGACCAAGACTCCATATTGGGCAACGTCATATTGGCGGAAGGTTAGAGCTCACCTCACAACTCAAGGAAGGAGGGGTGTTGCTAATGAAATTTATATAGCATCTTTTAAGTAAACAAATTTATATTTTTCTTTCTTCCTTTTGAGTTTTTTTTTTAGATTGTTTGTTTAGTGCCTTTGTTCAACATTAGGGTTTTCCCAAGGAATGAAATTCACTTTGGCCAGGTCGGTATGTATAGTGAGGTAACCCCCCACCACCTAAATGGATTGGGAGTAATTATGCCAAAACCTTCATTATACATCCTTCCTTAGACACCTCAGCTCATTCCATTTACATGGTGATGAATTATTATAATTTATTAGGTAGATTTTTTTTATCAAATTTTAATAATGTTCATGATTTAGGTTGAAATTTTCATATGTTCATATGACTTTAGGGTTATATCATATATCCATTATATATATATATATATATATATATATATATATATATATATATATATATATATATATGTATATATATATATATATATTCATATTTGTGAGTGTTAGAATCTATAGAGAAACCATTTGTATACCTATGTTATTTCTTTTTACATCTTAATAATCTAAATGTAAAATTACACACATGTATCTCAAACACCTCTTTCTCAACAATATCTTCATGTAAATCCATGACTATAGAAGTTCAAAATCTAGTAGTTTAACTAGGTATGTCTCATAAATTTCTAGTTTAGGGTACATGTCTCACATCCTAGGCTAGTGTGTTTTCTACTTGTATCCCATGTACTTCCTAATAACAAGGTCAATGATACTAGGATTCATGGTCTATCTATTTTTTTCTATGTTCTACTACTCCATTTGTGTTCCTACTTAACCCTAATTTCCGCGAGACATGCATGAGTGTCGACCATTTATGGCTCTGATACCACATTGTAAAGACTCGATCTTTACAGTCGAATATTTACAAAATAATATCACAATCATAAACAATCTTTATTACATTCGTGCTTGTACATCGGAGTCATGGAAGCTTACAAATATGATTACAAGTTTAAAAAATAAAATTCATGCTTATCTAGTCTTCAACGAAGGACTACCCAGTACATTTCTCTTCATGCTTATCTAGACCCCATTGAAGGGAATAATAAGGTCAGCAAAGCTGGTACTAAATCCAAATAATTGAACCATGTACGAAATAGGTTTAGATGTATAATAAAAGTTAGGAAAGGACTATTTGGTGGGCTAAAAGCTAACAAAAAGAAATTCCAATATCAACTTCAAGATATCAAATCTTTCACAAGAATATCATTAAGCAAGATTTAATAATTCAAGTATGAAAACTTTATCCAAGCTATTCACAAGGTATATCAATTTCAAAATATTCTATTTGGCAAGTTTTGGCACCTTCATATCATATCTTTTCTAGGGATAAGTGCCTTGTGTTCTCACACTCTAGGAGAGAATGACACTAGTGCCTTATTAGCTATTCCAGTTAATTGGGAGACAACTAATCCCTATCCACTGCGCAGGGTTGTGGGGTACTTGGCCCACTCAAGTGAGCCAAAGCTCTATAGGGACAAAGCCCAAGGGACTAAAGTCCATAGGGAGTCAAAACTCCAATAGATCAAGTCCAGTGCTAAAATTATTATCAACAATGTTTCATCAATTGCAAAATGAGAGTGGTGAACTTTCAATAATAAATAAGGACTTAAAAACTATATGGAAATCACCACAAATCAAGATATATGTGTATCTATCAAGAGGGAAAATAGTTCAGTAATAAAATAGAAGATTTAATACCTTAATTTATTCAAGTCTTCATATGTTGAATAATCACCATGAATGGCTCCAAGAGCAAGAGATCTACAAAGTGTTTTAAAATTTTGTTATGATTGGGCATGGAACCAATTACTTGTTCAATCTTTTCTATTTAGTGTTTCCTTTCCAAGTCAGGGCTATATTTATCATATTTTTCTCTATGGTTATCTATATTAGATTCCCAACTAGGTTATATATATATATATATATATATATCCAATGTTACATACTTAGTTGTTTTATCGTGTTGTCTCTATGTTAGATCTAGAATATCATTATGTTTGTCATATATATTACAACTACATTTAGTCACTAGGATCATATATGTCTATTTACTAATATACCTTACTAGGGATATTTAGGGTTTAATTCCACATACCTCTATACATACTATTCATATGCTAGTACCTTGATCTTGATTTCTTATATGTATACAAGTAGTAATATGTCTTAGGCATTACATAATTGCATATTGTTCCTTAATGATAAGATAACTAGTGGCTTCATAATTCAAAATATTATATCCAAGTGTATCGATTAGTATACATAGCTTCAAGGTTTGGATTTATCACAAGGTTAGATCATTCATAATGGTCTAAACTACTACATTATAGCTTATTAGCTTATCAACACGTAGATATATATACACATTGCTAGGTAACCAATAGGCCTAGTCATATGATTTAGTTGATACAACAATTACTTATATATTATGATTATCTTTATTGCTATTTGTATGTGTGTTGATTAACTAATTTATCCATCTAATGTTTGGGAGAAGTATGTACGTATAGGAGTAAGGGTGTAGGATTTACCTATTCATTGATGAGAGGGAATTGACCCCACACGATCAGGTTGTTGCTCACCCTTCTAAGGGATTGAGGGTTCCTTCTTGTCATGCTTTTAAACATTCTTTGTCCCTCGCTCTTTCCTGGAGTTAAGATCAACATTGTCTTCATGGCTTGAGGGTGGTGTATCCTCCTTCTCAAGGTTTTTGTATGTGTCTTCTCCATTCCAACATGGTAGCCTGACTCCTTGTGTTGATTCATCTGTGATCATCATTTGCATGCTAACCATTGGAGTTTGTTGGAGAGGATGTAGAAGGAAAATAGACCTATAGATCAGGTGGTTACTAGTATGTCTTACAGGTGTTCTAGGCTCTAGGATTGAGCAAGTTGTCGTGGTTGTAGCTGCTACACACATATGATCTAGAGGCGAGATCATCTATCAATCTGAGGTATGGGTGTTGTTGCCTGAAGATGGGAGGAGCCTGACTATTGTTGCAGGTGATGGAGGTTGCAAGGTTGCAAGGGATCTGGTAGATGGCAGTGGACATTTCTGGATGACACTATAGGTACCAGGGAGGTAGTAGTGATGAGGTTGGTCTGAAGAAATCTGTAGCGGTGATCTGTAATTGTAGGTCTACATTGCAGATATGTGATGGCTTGCTGCAGATGGTCAAGTTATCTGTGAGGCGGCGAGTTGGCATGCAGGTTTTTGTCGAGTGGCAGGTTGGGTAGAGGTGAAAAGGTAGATGACGATCCGACTTGGAAGAGTCGAACAGGGCGACGCATACGCGATTGTGGTGCTGGTCGTTGTGTGCTGACGAGGTGATCTTCTATTGGCGAGGGACAATGTTAGTGGCGGCACTAGTCTCAAACACCATGGAGCCTACTAGGCAGTGCAGTCAGGAGTAGGGACGGTGAGCTCACATGCTTAGGAATGATCTGCAGCTACAGCCCATCCTCACTGGTGCTGCTGCGATCTGCAAGGGTTCTTCATCCTTTCTTCAGCCATCGCAGGTATGTTGTTGGCGAGTCCAGTCTATAAGGAGGGAGGGGCTACATGTCCTTATGGGAGAGAGTAGGAGGCAACAAGCCCATGGGGTATGGGGGCAGATTGTAGGGCGAGGGGCAGGTGTGTGGGCAGCGCCAATGATCAATAGACGAGGAGGACTTGCTGGTCTGCTGCTGGAGAGGGGTTGTCAAACTACGTCTGCTGATCTCAACCTCCAACGCCCAGATCCGTGGGGAGGTCAGAACTCTGTGGTGGTGGAGGCGTAGGAAATAGTCGTGTGGAGACCGACGGCAGCGAGGAGGAGGAGAGGATATCGGGCTGCCACTGTGTCGAGTAGTTGTAGGGTGGCGAGTCTCCTTTAGGTTAATGTTATCATTTGGTTACAACAGGTGTGATGGTGGTCTATAAACGGCGAGGAGTGATGGAGAGTGGTGGAAGATGATGGAGATTGAGGCCTATCTACAAACCATTGCTCATTAGCAGTGAAGGAGGGGACTCGCGGTTGTAAGCAGTGGCTTCACTCTGTGGCTCTAGGTTGTGTTGTAGTGGGTCTAAGAACGATGGTGTAAACAGATATGTGGATGTTGCTCTGACTCATGATGGTCGAGGGTGCTAAGAGATTATATAGCATGAAGGGAGATGCTAGGGTTATGAGAAAAGGATAGGGGAGGAGGAGATGGCCAGTGACACATTGCAAATCTGAACGGCGCATCCGATTTTTGAGTTTGTAGAGTCCAAGTGTTATTGCGGCAGCTAGGGTCCGAGATAACATCCTGAGCGTCATTAAAACTATTTCTTTTGATTGTGAGAAGGTATGGCGGAGTCAATTAGATCACGAAAGGGAGAAAAATAGAAGGAAAGGCAGGGAAACGGTCATCATTATCCCTGCAACGGCCGTCGAGCTGGAGATCAGTTGTGATCATTAGTAACAGGGATCACGGAAGAGGGTAGCACCCTATGAATTCACTTTGGTCAATTTGTTTATTAAGATGCTATATATATTTATATTTTCTAGTTACCCCACTAATTTATAACTCCTAAGAAAAAAAATTCATTGCCACAAGATTTTGAACAAAAGTCTAATTACCAGACAACTAAATATACAAAATATTAGAGCCATTATTTATTAATTAACTGCGTAATCACTAAGTATTATGATTGATTCTGAAGCCTCTTATGTGTGAGATTGAGTGTGTTAGTTTCATGAAAGTCAAATCAAGGTACTTAAGCTCAAATAGTTTAAATTTGCACTTGGTGATGCTTGTATGGCTTACTAGGTAAAAATGGAGGAACCATTTGGGAAATATTTCTCTAAAAGGAGGATCAATTTATTTATACAAGAGAAATACAATCAAAGACTAGTTACCTTAAATAATATGACATTTGATGAAAATGGTTGAATGAGACATCAAATGAAGAACTTATTTGTAAATGTGATCAAGTTTAGGGAAAATTGTGCATCATGGTTCGAAATGGAATTGTTCCTAAAATTCAGTATGTTACACTCACAAACTGATACACCATAACCCAACACACTAATAAACTAATACACAACCTATCCAAGGCTCTCTAACCCGAGATAACACATCTAGGTGCAAGATACACCTCACTCATGTGTTCAAAACATCACCAAGGATGTTACCACACAACCAAGACCCAAACAAGGCACCCATCTCTCTCTCCTCTAGATGATGCCAAGAGAGACAAGGAACATTCTAGAGGTGGAAACCTTGCACATCAACCCCTAATCTGGGTGAGTTGCAATTTGCACCAAAACACACCACAAAACACATGCATCATCCTAACAAGTTCAAACAAGAAACTTAAGCTCTATTCATGCCCTAATTACATATCAGATGATTAGAGAAAGGTTCTAAGCAACATACTCAGGAAAAACAAATAGGGTTATCCCAAAATGTGGGTCAGTGTCCTTACAGATTACATATAAGATTATGCACAATTTGAGCCGTAGCTTGCACTATGGTTTCCTTTATTTGTGAAATGCCTATTTCTTGACTCCCAAGCATTTGTATCCCCACACCTATAGGGCTCATGATTGTATATTATAAATATTACCTTTCCAGGGGGTTCTCCTCATCATGAATGTTAGTTCTCTGGTCTCAATTTGTGAGGGGTTTAGAATTCATTATCATGGAGCTCCTCTCCTCCCTTCTGGCTTGTGGTGTCGCACATGAGCAACTGTCTCTACTAGCATTTAATTGTAGTTTGGGTACATTTTCCCATTCTCTATTATTCACCTTCATGCTTTTAGATCCATGATTCATCAGCCCTATCAAATCCCCTAATCTGGCCAAGTTCTAGCCCAGCAACTTCTCACGGGCATGGCAAGGAGCCTAGGGGGGATGATTCCGCAACGCGATTTCTCTTCCTTACCCCTTTGTTTTCTCTTCGGATGTTGTAATGTCCTCGAATTCTGCCACCTCAAGACTTAGAAGGCTCGAGAGGACAAATCCAAAAATATTAGACAATCGTTTCAGAGAGCGACGCGGAAGCATAATACGCATACATGAACATACAACCATAACATTTCTCAACAATAACATGTATATTTAGAACATGAATTATTACAGCTTGGATTACATTTACATATTGAAAAATAGAAAATTACACAGTCTAAACATGTATGCTAACCAGGATCCTAGACAATAGGTAACCTGAACAACTTGCTCACACCCTATTCTTTTTCTCCCATGCTATCTCTGAACTTAAAACATACGTGAAACAAACGAATCAACAAAAGTTGGTACGTGGTAAAAGATACACTAGTAAGGTTGCATAAAGAAAAATACTTGAAGAAGGTAGACAGAGAGAAAAACCATTTCTTAAGGTGAAAATCAGGTAAACATCCTTTTTATTACATTTATTTGATGCGGTTGTACTACACTTATCTGCACTTGACTTACATACAATATGGGAAAAAATTATATCATCATACATCTAACATGGGACAAAGCTTCAAACATCCGTGTTAAGCAACATACATCCATACCGGGCTAGGTGCACTAGTAGCTACAACCAATCCATATCCTTTTATGTTATATTAGATTTTGGTGAAGTATAACTCATAATAGTTCAGCCAAGCAATGAATATCCAAATAATAGCATTCATGATATTACATATCATAAGCAACCAAGAAATCTAGTCTTATACTTATAAGACCATGTACCTGAGTTCAGATATTCTTAACTTATCCTTGATCATCTAGAAGTCTGGTCATTACCTGATTAATAACAAATTAATCATCATTAATACATGGTTTACTATGTCATTGATATTTTAGGTCTAAGTTAGGGTTTAGGCCAAACCTAAGTTTAAACTGATCTAAGCTATTCTCTGATATTTTTCTACTGACCTACATGTCAAAATTAGGGTCTGGTTCCAATTTCATAATTTTCTGATGCTTAGTCTATTTTCTAGAAATAAAATGAGTTAAAAGGCATATAACCAGTCTTTGCTAGAAAAAGACCTATTATTATGAATATTATTCCATTTAGAGTTCAAATATGGGTTTCAATCATCATTAGGGATCGAGAAGAATTTTTAGGAGAATTAATATCAACTGGATATAATTTATTTCATTTAACGAATTGCAAAAAGGAGCATTATACTCTAAATTATTATCATCATTATTTGTTATTTAAAAGCCTGATCTAAGGATCTAGCAATGTAGAGGATATTTTTTTGAGTCTGGGGGTATTTTTGGGGCATTTATTGGCCAAGGGAGCTATTATTAATCGTATTTCTAAGATCTATACATTAAATGAGGTATTTACCTTTTTGGGCCAGTCAGCATCCGCCACGTTGCACCTAGTTTGTTCCATTTGCACGACACATTTCCTCTTGGGTCTGGCTACTGAACCCACTGGTTCTAGAAGAACTGGCCTCAGCACGATGGGCGAGTCGGTAGGTCTGGGAATGGACCGGACCATTCCCTTTCTCCTTCACGTCGTGTGCGATCCATCGCGGATGGAAGTATGGTTCTCCATCATCTAGAGCATGGTGTCACTAGTGCTATTCTCTGATGAGAAAATCAAGATGGCACATGTCCTTGTTGCCTTCTTGGCCTCCCTCTCTTGCTTCATCAGTCCTCGTTGCCCCTCAGGAGTGGTATCGCCTTCGGTGGTAGTAAGAGGACTATCGTGGCTGGTCTTCTCATTACTGGGAGATGTGCAACCTTTCCTCTAATTGCTCTACAAATCCTCGACCATTTCCCTCCTCAGCATGATACCATTGTGGAAGACTACATCTGGACAATGAGGTGTAGTGATATACTTCTCCAGGAAGCCTCCCCGCTTCACAAAAGAGTTCCGACACACACAATAGGTCGAGCGTGGCTTAAGGTCAGCAGCAGCCCTAGAGCCGACGCTACTACAGGGAATATGGAACATGAAGGAGGAAGGTCTCCCATTTGATAATCGGGGAAGACACAACGCCCAAGCTCTGATCTCCACCATCCTTGATAACCCGACGTTGCTGCAAGTGAGTTCTTCAGGAACCAGATCCCCGCTGATGTCTCAGATGATGGCGGCAGCTGTGAAGCAGGTTGTTGGGGCCCATGAGCCCAACCTCTTCCTACATCAAGTGGGTCTGGATGTTGCCGCCGCGAGGCCTAGATCTGACTAGAGATCGATGGTGCAGAGATTGTCTTCCTCCTCTCCTAAAGCCATGATTGGGTTCACACTTCACCTGAGGTTGATGGTGTACAACTTAACAAGACGCATCTCCCTCACAAAAGCTTCAGCATTGTGGTGATGGTGGGCAATAGAGGCATGTCCAATGGTCGGTCCCTGAGGTCAGTGTCTCTAGCCAGTGGTGGTGAGCTCTCTTGTAGCTAGGACTTGCCAAGTCCTTCTGCTCCTCTCTCACACCTTTCAATGAGAAGGATGGAGACACGCTAGTGAGAGAGAGAGAGTGGAGTCGTCTGGTGTTATGTTGATCAACATGAAACACAATGACTTCTGTAGATTATGTAGGAACGTCACGATGACTAGTTCCTCAAGAGTCCAGATTATGGCAACCTTCTTGGCCACCTGCTCCTTAGTTCTCAGATCTAGGAGACTATCAAATATGTACAACTAGGCTCATGTGATACAAAGTTAATATATCCTTGTTTAATTCTTGATCTCAATAAGTTAAATCAACCAAAGATATAAAACTTCAATCTGTATTTATTTGACATCAAAGTCTAACGTTGATTCATATGTACATAATTCCTCAAAAGAAATTATTTCACTACTCACTGGATCACTAAATGAATGATTGGTCTCATGTGAGCTTAATCAATTAGTAAGGGTATCAATTTATAATTGAATTCAATTAGGCATCATAGGCCTCTATCGTATCTCAAAACACCTAATTTGGGTGAAGGAATCCATGATTGTATTACAAATTCCTCAATTTGGTATTTGTCCTCTACATAGAATGCTTGTTTCTCAAATATTATATTATTTATTAAAACTCAAAAATCTAGGTTATCACATTCACCCCACCTTAGATGGAATTTCGTCCTCGAAATTCAACTAATCTCATCCTTCAGAGGTTATTTAGGAGTTCAGCTTCATATACATCATCATTGATTAGGTTCTAAGACCACCATAATTGCATGCACTCTAAGTTGTCATCTTAGGGTCTAGAGATTCTTGGGTGTGTCCACCCCACCTTATATATATGTGGAAGCATCACTAAATGTCATAGCCATAACATGACCTTATGATATCTTAGGGTTACTTCACCCCTAAGGGTACATGTTTTATTCATACTTTTAAATTTCAAGAGGAATTTGTTTATATGCCATGGTATTCATATCATTCAAATCTAACATCATTAACATCTTACAATGATTTCAACATTAGAGGAGATTTATCTTCATCCTTGATATTATATTTTTTCTACTTAAGCAGGGCTTACGAAACATGTTTGACCATTAGGGTTTCACCCTATGGTGTGATATTCATACTCAACTTAGAAGCATACATTGAGAAGGATCAAAGTTACGAACTATATTTCTAATCATATATCCTATGATTCAAAAAAAATATCTTTATATAACGTTCATGAGTTCAACTTTTTATGTCTTGCATGTATTATGTCAAGGGAAAAAGAGAATATACTAATTTTATCCCATGATCTCAGCATCATATCTTTCATGTTTCATATGAAGGGGAAAAGAATATTTTACAGACAAACTTATCATGATTTCAATCATGGGTACTACGTGTATGATATGGGGGGGGACATAGAATAGGTCAAGCTTATACGAGTGACACCTCATATATAAATCATCTATATAGCTCAATTGAGGCTTCTATCATTGTATATTAAGAAGGAGAAGAAGAAGGGACAACATGTATTTTGAGTATCTTTTGCACAAAGCATCATACTCTCATAACTAGAGTTCATATATTACCTCACTTGCAACTAATGATGAGATTCACAAAATACGTCACTCTAGCTAGGACCTAACTCAGCCAAAGGATTGACTTTATCATATGGGTCATCTACCCATCCTTTTCTTTTACCCAATTCTCACATATAGATTTGAATCATGCATAAGGACTCAACACTCAATAGTAATCTAGTGTAGGACATTTTTGAACACATATCTCATATACTGGAGGCTAGGTCCTATGACCTTCTCCCTGTGGGTCTTACTCTCTCTATTGTTCACCACATATCTCATCCTACCACTAGACATCCTCCTTGTATAAGAGCTTGAGGCTCATGCACACTCATCTCTATCTTAACTTAGCTTATCTTAAAGTAGGAAAAGGGAATGTACTTTCATCATCACAACTTAGCATAGATCCTCTAAGAGTGGATTCGGCTCATATACAACTCAAATCTTAATAAGGAAACTTATACCATCATGGATTAAAGTTAGATAAGATTCTATATGCTTATTTCCTTCATCTTTATTTTGTCTATCTATGTATCACATAACCTTATGAGGCTCTAGACGTCTAACCTAGATCTATTCTCTCTTCTAGACTGATGTCATTCCCTTTCACTTGGATTGCATGAACACCCACTACTCTCCTGTGTGAGGGACACATTTTTATATTTACATATATCTAATAAAATATTATATAGTTTTTCTCTGAGAAATAAGATGTCAGAGAAAACTATCAAGGTGCGATCCAGTTGAGAAACAAAACCAAACCAACAAACTCAAGTGTCCAACACGTAGTAGATAGTCTGGTGCCATGTAACCTAGTGAAATGGTGAGAACATGGTGTAGACTAGTGTAGCTACCCAATACATATGAGCTCTATATGCAAAGGGTTTTAGACACTTGTCTAAACCTAGTTCTCGAACATCTAGGTTCTAACCTAGAGGCTAAGTCAAACCAAGTTCCTATAGAACAACTTGCTATGTTTTTAGGGTTTAAAGTGAAAGGTGAAATAGTTTTATGTTTCACATTGAGCAATGGTCATGTGAAGCTATTGTTCAAGCTCTGATACCAACTGTAACATCCCCAGATTCTACCGCCTCGAGACTTAGAAGGCACAAGAGGACAAATCTGAAAATGTTAGATAATCATTTCAGAGAGCGATGCGGAAGCATAATACGCATACATGAACATACAACTATAACATTTCTCAACAATAACATGTATATTTACAACATGAATTATTACAGCTTGGATTACATTTACATATTGAAAAATAGGAAATTACACAGTCTAAACATGTATGCTAACCAGGATCCTAGACAATAGGTAACGTGAACAACTTGCTCACACCCTGTTCTTTTTCTCCCATGCTATCTTTGAACCTAAAACATATGTGAAACAAACGAACCAACAACAGTTAGTACATGGCAAAAGATATACTAGTAAGGTTGCATAAACAAAAATACTTAAAGAAGGAAGAAAGAGAGAAAAACCATTTCTTAAGGTGAAAATCAGGTAAACATCCTTTTTATTACATTTATTTGATGTGGTTGTACTACACTTATCTGCACTTGACTTACATCCTGTATGGGAAAACAATATATCATCATACATCTAACATGGGCCAAAGCATCATACATCCATGTTAGGAAACATACATCCATACCGGGCTAGGTGCACTAGTAGCTACAACCCATCCATATCCTTTGATGTTATATTAGATTTTGGCGAAGTATAACTCATAATAGTTCAACCAAGCAATGAATATCCAAATAATTGCATTCATGATATTACATATTATAAGCAACCAAGAAATCTAGTCTTATACTTATAAGACCACATACCGAAGTTCAAAGATTCTTAACTTATCCTTGATCATCTAGAAGTCTGGACATCACCTGATTAATAACAAATTAATCATCATTAATACATGGTTCATTATGTTATTGATATTTTAGGTCTAAGTTAGGGTTTAGGCCAAACCTAGGTTTAAACTGACCTAATCTTGTCTCTGATATTTTTCTACTAACCTACATGTCATAATTAGGGTCTGGTTCCAATTTCATAATTTTTTGATGCTTAGTCTATTTTCTAGAAATAAAATGAGTTAAAAGGCATATAACTAGTCTTTGCTAGAAAAAGACCTATTATTATGAATATTATTCCAATTAGATTTCAAATATGGGTTGCAATCATCATTAGGTATCTAGAAGAATTTTTAGGAGAATTAATATCAACTAGATATAATTTATTTCATTTAATGAATTGCAAAAAATGGCACTATACTCTAAATTATTATCATCATTATTTGTTCTTTAAAAGCGTGATCTAAGGGTCTAGTAATGTAGATGATATTTTTCTGAGTCTGGGGGTATTTTTGGGGCATTTATTGGCAAAGGGAGATATTCTTAATTATATTTCTAACATCTATACATTAAATGAGGTATATACCATTTTGGGCCAGTCAGCATCTGCCACGTTGCACCTAGTTTATTCCATTTGCATGAAGAATTGCCTCTTGGGTTTGGCTACTGAACCCACCAGTTCTAGAAGAATGGAGATGACTATTCTCTTTCTCCTTCGTGTCGCATGCGATCCATCGCAGACGGAAGTCTGGTTCTCTATCATCTAGAGCATGGCAACACCTGTATTATTCTTCGACGAGAAAATCTAGATGGCACATGTCCTCATCGCCCTCTTGGCCTCCCTCTCTTGCTTCAACAATCCTCATTTCCCCTCAGGAGTGGTATCACATGCGGTGGTAGTAAGAGGACTATCGTGGCTGGTCTTCTGGTTACTGCGAGATGTGCAACCTTTCCTCTATTTGCTCTGCAAATCCGTGACCATTTCCCTCCTCAGCACGACGCCACTGCTGAAGACAACATCTCGACAATGAGTTGTAGTGATCTACTTCTCCAGGAAGCCTCCCAGCTTCACAAAAGTGTTCTGATGCACACAATAGGTCGAGCATGGCTTAAGGTCAGCAATAGCCCTAGAGCCGATGCTACTACAGGGAAGACGGAACATGAAGGAGGAAGGTCTCCTAGTTGATAATCGGGAAAACACCACACCCAAGCTCCGATCTCCACCTTCCTTGATAACTCAACACTGCTGCAAGTGAGTTCTCCAGGAACCAGATCCCCACTGATGTCTCAGATGATGGCGGCGGCGGTGAAGCAGGTTGTTGGGGTCCATGAGCCCAACCTCTTACTACATCAAGTGGGTCTGGATGTTTCCGTCGCGAGGCCTAGATCTGACCAGAGATCGATGGAGTAGAAGTTGTCTTCCTCCACTCCCAAAGCCACGATTGGGTTCACATTGCACCTGAGGTTGATCATGGACAACTTAATAAGACACATTTCCCTCACAAAAGCTTCAACATCGTAGTGATGGTGGACAATAGAGGCATGTCCATTGACCGGTCCCTGAGGTCAGTGTCTCTGGCCAGTAGTGGTGAGCTCTCTTGTATCAAGGACTTGCTAAGTCCTCCTCTCTCTTCCCTTTCTATGAGAAGGATGGAGATGTGCTAGTGAGAGAGGGAGTGGAGTCATCTGGTGTTATGTTGATCAATGTGAAACACAACGACTTCCGTAGATTATGCAGGAACATCGCGATGACTAGTTCCTCAAGAGTCCAGATTGTGGCAACCTTCTTGGCCACCTGCTCCTTAGTTCTTGGATCTAGGAGACTATCACATATGTACAACTAGGCTCATGTGATACAAAGTTAATATATCCTAGTATAATTCTTGATCTCAATAAGTCAAATCAACCAAAGATCTAAAACTTCAATATGTATTTATTTGACATCAAACTCTAACGTTGATTCATATGTACATAATTCCTCAAAAGAAATTAGTTCACTACTCACTGGATCACTAAATGAATGATTGGTCTCATGAGAGCTTAATCAATTAGTAAGGGTATCAATTCACAATTGGATTCAATTAGGCATCATAGGCCTCTATCGTATCTCAAAACACCTAATTTGGGTGAAGGAATCCATGATTGTATTACCAATTCCTTAATTTGGTATTTGTCCCCTACATAGAATGCTTGTTTCTCAAATATTGTATTAGATATTAAAACTCAAAAATCTAGGTTATCACAGTTGCTTTTTCTGATTAGGGGTATAACAAACATTTCACCTTATTTCTCTCCTTGTTTTTGCACCAAGTGAGTTGCTAGGTTGGTGATGGGGTCATCTGAGTTGGTCCATTGTGATTGGTCTAACTCAGTGTGCGCACCCACTCCCTCTCTCTTCTCCTCTCTCACAGTTTGTCTTCTTGTTTGGATTTTTGGATTTTTTTTATTGATCAATCTATGAAAATTCATAACTAATTCTCTTTTTTTTAAGCTCAATAGCTTACTTATTCATCCTATTTTGTGAGACAGGCCAACTATCAAAGTTTACATTTACATCAATGTTAAGCCATGTGGCTTAATTGAATTGAACTGAATTTTTAGGTTGGAAGAAAGTGCTTGTTTTGCTATGGCGTCTGAAACTAGGTGCAACTCGCGAGGGATGAATTTTAGTCCTATGCCTTGTATGTGTGAGCAATCATCCTTGAATTGTCTCCACATCGCTTGAAATCTTGGGGCAGGTGGCTGGTCTCCTGACAGTAATTGTATTACTTTATGGGCATCTGAGAGGATGGTTGCATGCGGGAAACCATTGAGATGACATACTTTGGTTTATTGAACGACCCCATGGATCTCATCTTGAAAGGAAGATCGGACAAGTGTTGTGTATCCTTCCCCCATGAACGTATTTCCTATTTTTGAGACAATGTGAATTCCCACTCCGGCTAATATGTTGTTAGGTTGAAATGAGGCATCCGTGAAGATAAGCATATCAGTCTCTGGTCTCTGGACCACTTGGCTATTGGTCTTGGCAGCTATGTTGTTTATTTGATGGTGCATTGTTGTGTTAATAGTATGTGCACGTTCTTTTATGAAGGCAATTCTGAACTCGATGTGGGGAGGTTTTCCAGTGTGAACAAGTTCATTTCAAACCTACTACGCATGCCAACATCCCACTAGAAGTAGTACTGAAGGTTGCATCTGGTGAGGTGGTGAGATGATAGTAGAGATCCATGGGTCTTCCTCGAGCTCCAGCAATCCTCTTGGAACGTTAAGACCTCGCCAGATAGGACTTATCATATCGCAATCTCGAATATTATGGAGTAGGGAATCTGGTGCATCATGACAAGCTAGACAGATGATATCCACATGAATATGTCACCTTAGTTTCTCAACATTATTAAGGAGTGCCTTGTATTGCAGAATCCAATCAAAGATCTTCAAGCGCTTTGGTACTCTTAGATTCTAGATGCATGCCCAGTTCCTTTCGAGACTAATGTCTTTAGCTACCTTTAACCAGTGATAAGAAAATTTTGCAGTGAGTTTTCCTTGTTCTTCATGTGGCCAGTCCCACATGTCTGGTCCTACATTGGGATCAAGTTGTGGGGTGTTGATGATTTGTTCATCCACCATTGGGGTGAGATATGAATTGATGAAGTCGTGTTCCCAATCACCAAAAGTAGTGACCATCAAACTTGCAGTGAGGTCTTCACTGGGATGCATAATGCATGATGGGTCAGTTTTGATGGGTCTCAGTCTTGAGATCCTTTTATCCTCCCAGACATTGGTGGATTTCCCTAAGTGAATGATTTTTTAGCATTCTTCTTGGATAGCGGGCAGGTTCTTTTTTATAAATGACCATGTTGGAGAACATGGTTTGTTGATAAAATGTTTGTTCATCATGTATTTGCATGTCATGACTCTAACCCATAAAAGGGTGGGGTTATTGAGGAAACTCCAAACATTCTCCAACATCAAGGCCTGGTTGAGATCCCATGCATCCTTCAGTCCAAGTCCTCCTCTCAGCTTGGACGAGGTGATCTTCTTTCAATAGACTAGTGATAACTTTTTGTTCTGTCTGCCTCCTGATCATATGAAGTTCTTCACATGCCTATTAATGCCATCACAGAGTCTCAGAGAGAGTCTCACAGATTGCATTGCATATGCTGGTATTTCTTGGAGAGTAGATTTGGCCAATGTGATATGACCTATGAGGGACAACTGGAAAGCAGACCAACTATTCATCCTTTCCTATAGAGTACTCATGATGACTCCATGGGTGCATTGGTTCAACTGTTGGTGAAGTAGAGGCACTCCCAAGTATCGGCCAAGGTCCTTAGTGTACCCGATTCCCAGGGTGTTACATAAGGCTACCTTAGTAGCACGTGGTGTGTTCGAGGAGAAGTAGCATTTGGATTTTTCTTTGGAAACTACATGTCCAGAGACTGCTTCAAAGTTTGCCAGTACCTTGGCAATGACTTCTGCTTGAGATCGGGATGCTTCATCCATGAGAATAATATCATCCACAAAGAGAACATGAGATAGAGGGGTGCCATTACGTGAGAGCTTGATTTGTTTCCACTGCTTCAGGTGAACCTCATTTGCAATTGATTGGCTCAGCCATTCCATGCATAAAATTAAAATATAAGGGCCGATAGGGTCCCCTTGGTGAACACCTTGGGTTGATTTGAATGGCGGTAGGGGATGCCCTCCCATAGAATGGAGGTAGTCCCACTGGAGATGATATCCATAATTAGTCGAATGATGTTGTCTGGAAAACCAACTTTCTGAAGAGTATAAAGAATAAAAGGATGATGCATCCGATCGAATGCCTTTGAGAGTTCTAGCTTCATACACACCCAATGTTTCCATGAGATTTTGCTTTTAACCGAGTGGATGACCTCCTGGATAAGAAGGATGTTATCAGTAATGTGCCTCCCTGATATGAAGTTGGATTGTGTTTCAGAAATCCATTCTGGGAGGAGTGGTTTGAAGCGCTCGATGATGATTTTGGAAATCAGCTTGAAGCATATGTTGTTAAGAGAAATTGACCTGAAGTTGCTGCAGCGTTGTGGCTTTCACACATTTTCAATGAGCACCATGTATGAGTCAGTCAGCATGTTATCTACCATTCTAGTATTGAAGGCTTTTTGTACTATGAGGACCAGAGAGTTTCCCACTTCTTGCCAATTGTATTATATGAATTCACCATGAATTCCATCTAGTCATGTTGCTTTTTTAGGCTCCATAGAGGATGCGACTTTGTGTTCCTCTTCATGTCCATGCATGCGAGCAATGAAATTTTTTGTTTAGTGAGGGATACCAGGGAAACTGCCAATGTACTCTTGAATATCGGTTGCATTGATGGTCTGTGAGGATTGGGTGGACATCAGGTTGTAAAAGTATTCAAGCACTTCATGTTGGATAGCTGTTGGTTTAGAGACCCACTCACTTTTAGTGTTACGGATGTGGGTAATCTTATTCATATGCCACTTTGCTTTAACATAGGTTTGGGAAAAAAATTTGTTACCATCACCTTCCTTGAGCCAGGTGATGTGGGAATTTTATCTCTAGCCCACCTCCTCACGGAAAATGTGGTGGTATTGTTCTTATAGTGCAATGATAGATAGATCATTAGAAGACGACTGACAAGAGTTGGTGATTACTTGGCTTCTATCGAGCCTCTTGAGGACCTTGTTTTTCACTTTGTGTTGGAGATGGAGATGTTTAGATTCCCAATCTAGAGCTTCTTTTTAAAAGGATGGCAGGGCCTCAGTGAAAGTTTTATGTTTGTCCCATTTTGTAAGCAGGTCATCCTTGAACTCTGACATTAAGCTCCAACTAGCTTTATATTAAAAACCCTTGGCAGATTTCCCATTGGGGGGTAGTGTTGATGAGCAGTGGGTTGTGATCGGAATACAACTGAGGCAGCACCAAGACATAGGTGTCTATGGCTATTGTGAGCCAAGCCATATTGGTTATAACTCTATCCAACTTCTCACACATGTTTAGTCTTTTAAAGGTGAAAAAGTGAACCTTGGCCTTGATTTTAGCTAAGACAACATATAGAAGTGTGTCTTTTAATAGGTTGAAAGCTCTCTTGTCGAAGTATTTGCTGCCCTTTTTCTCTATTGGGTCGAGCATTGTGTTGAAGTCGCCCATTATCACCTAGGCTCTATTGATGTTATGGGAGATTTCCTTTAGATGTTTCCATAAGAGAGACCTTTCAGTTGGGTTCTGAGTGCCATATACAAAGGTAAGATGACAGATCTGATTAACTTTGTAATGGATCAATTGTCTGTGATAAACCAAGTCCTCAAGATCGTAATGACTAGAGTCCCAGAGTAGCCAAATGACACCCGAGAAGCCTAGAGCTTCAATACAGTGTGAGGTTCTATAGCCAAGCTTACGGATGATGGAGAGAGAAACGTCTCCACTACAACAAGTTTCAACTAGGGCAATAATGTGAATCTTATACATTTATTTGTATTCTTTCAGAAGGTGGATTTTGACCTGGGAGTTTTGGACGTTCCAGCAAAGGATGTTCACCATCTGAGACCATGAGAAGAGGACTAGTTGATTGCAGCCCCAAGTCTTATGGACTGGCCTCCCTCACTAGGATGGGTTTCCTCCATTACCTAACTCACCTCTGAGAAATTAAGTAAGTGTTTGGCTTCATTGGTGTCATTTACAATAGTAAACAAATATGCTATTTTCCCCTTTTTCCGTTCCCTACCAAGACTGACTTGAACTGGATGGTAGATTACCTTCATGTTCCTCATAAGAACACCACTACTGCATGTCCCCTTCTCCCCTCAATTGAAGTTTGGAGTAGCTTGGTTAGGAATTGCAATTCCGCTTCCAAACTGGAAGTGAATAATGGCTTCACGACCTTCACTCATTTCATCGTCTACCAGAATTATCACCGTATCTTGCGGAACTGGGGGGTGTTGTCTAGTTGACCCTTTGGTGGAGGTTGATTACTGTCCTTGAGTGGATGGATTCTTTTTAACTCCCTTTTTCTTATGTTTACAATTTGTCACAGTCTTATAATAATCATCATCGGTCTCGGGCTCCTTAGGGGGTCAGTCGTTGGTCTCGGCTCCCATTGGGGGGTTAAAGGAGATGGTTTTGTGGCCTTCTTTCCTAGTTTCTTGTGGGGTTGTCTCCTTTCTGTTTTCTTGGAATGGATCTCTTGAGAGTAGGGAGTTGATACTACCACAAGTTGTACCATCTGTGTGGTAGTATCTAGAGTTGAGAAGTTGGGGATAAAGGAACATTCTTTATCAGCATGGCCCACCCACCCACATCCAATGCATATGATGGGAATATTCTTGTATTCAATACATAATTGTTCCCCATTCACCATGACTACCAATAGAAGTGACTTGGAGGTATCCACCTCCACAGTGATCCATGCAAATTTCCCTCTATTACCTACTATTGTAGTATCATCAATCTTGATAGTCTTCCCTATCAGGCTGCCTATGCTCCCCAAAAGTTGTGTTTGGTAGAGATAGACTGAGAGGTCAGGGACTCTCAACCAAACTACTAGTTTATGAGATATATGATTTGATGGCCTAAAGTCAGTGGTCCAGGATTGGATGGAGAGGTAATTGCCAAAGATAGTCCATGAACTGCTTGTCATGGCCACAATGAAATCTGTCTGGTTTTCTAATTATATAATGTAATACCCATCTCCAAGTCAATGGCTCTGAAGATCTCCGTAGGGTTCCAGAGTACTTGGAGTCTGTTGATGAGGGCCTAAAATTCAATGCTTATCCCAAGGACCTTCACCATTACTACGAACCTCGATGGTTCCAGTAGCAGTTGGTTGGTTTCTGGATTCACGGTGATCACTGGAATAGGTCTACTACGGTCGACTAGGATGTATTCTACCCTGATCGTGTCTGGTGATACCCGTTTGATAGATAGGGGTACCTTGGGATCAGCACATGTGGTGGTTGTAGTGTAGGAACATGGTTGGCCTTGCACCTGTGTGTTGTCTTGTACTGGAGTCAAAGATGATTCACCTCAAACTTTTGTTGAAGTGCTGATAGCGGGGTCATTGGGATCTTGCAACAGGATGCTGGGAGTTGTGGAACTAGGACACTGTGGAATCCTGGACTGGACAGTTCCTCCCCAGCCTCCAGAGCGACTTCCGCATCCATCGTCGCCGTCGTCTCCTCTCCCAGCCAACACCATAGGCTAGGGTTTTGGATGGGTGGTAACTTTTTTGGAATAAAACATGTTCCATCTTATAAATAATTCTCTACTTATCCAAAAATTACAAATAAATAGTCATTAGATTCAGAAAAAAAAGATCTATCTAATGGTACTAGTTTTATCTCCTAAATCTAATGTTTTATAAAGGGTTTTTTTGATTGATTAATCTAAGTAGACAATGGCTTGCAAAATTTATAACTTATAATTTAAAAGTCAGAAAAATATAATAAAATTTGTTTTGAACTCAAAAAAAGATAATCTAAAACATGGTGTGGTTTTGGTAACCTAATTCACTAATATTAAAAAGTCTATTTTTAGGGTATTGAATAATTAATGAAAACCTAACCCTAATTCTACATATATGCATCATAGGTGTTTTGGAGATCTAGGATTGGATCTAGGACTGTCTTTTTACTTTTTAGATTCTTGAGTAAGGTATGTTTGCAAACTATATTATTTCTTTTGAGAAAATAACCTACATTCTTATTTCTTTTGGTCCTATGGACATTTGCCTACATATATCTTGTTCTTTTGGAAAATATGCTTCATGTGAAGTACCTTTTATTTTTTACTGATCTTGTGATCATATTATCATGTTTGGACATTCTCTTGGTTCTTTCTTATGATTTATTCATGATGGAACTCTAAATGATGACATGTGATGTCTTTTGCCCACTTGTGAGGTGGATGTTTATATTGTCATTTATGAGGTGACAATTTTGTATAGTCTGACTATACTTTTTGCTTGCCTCTCAATTAAGCATGTTATGTGGTTCAGTTTCCCTAGAGTAATGTAATTGCGGGTTATGTGCACTTATTATTTTTTTCGGATGAAGGTTATGTGCCCATACCTGGGTATCAAATTTATGAGGTTTGGCCCACATTTTTATTTATTGGGAGTTTGGTTATGTGCCAATCTCTATCACATTTCAAGTTTATGAGACTTGATCGCCATTGTTATTTATATTGTTCTAGTGCTATGCTTATCTCACATACGTGCATGTTGTTATTATGTGGATGGGTTTTGTGCCCAAATAATTATCTATGCTTTTGTGGAACCCCTTTTATTATGGATTTTATGGAAAGTATTTCCTTTATCATATGATGGTGATTCTTTCCTCTTATGCTTGTTTGGGAAGTCCTTACCTCTTTTATGGGAAGCCCTTTATACTTGATGTCCCTCTTTCTTAATATATTGATCAATTTCTTTGTAGCATGCACATACGAGCTTTTTTTTATATTCTCTTTTCTTTTCCTTTTGTGGGGTACGCTTCCAACCCCAGTTGGACAAGGAGAGGTCAATCAAGGTAGACATGGACCACAACAAGTGTATCTGACCTCGTGGGAGACATTGCTTGAAGTTGTTAGTTGATGTTCAGCTAGTCCTATGTGTAGTTAGTTTTTCCTTTATATCAACCTGTGTGGTGAAAGACTAGTAATGATAAGAAGCTTTCTAATTGTTAGATACATCATTAAATTCCACTGCTACTTTGGTGTTATGATACTTGCATGTTGAATTATTGGTTTCATCCCATTTGAAAAAAAAATTATGTTGGTGTTTGGTTTGGTATGTTGCCTTTTTATTTTAGTAGGGAACGGTTCCCCTTTGTGATCCCACTCCTTATACATTGGTATCATATCCAGTCATTGTTGGTTATCTAACTATTTCAATATTTTCTCCCTTAGGATGTTTACCTTCTTCCATAGGTTGCTTATAGGTAGTATCCTTGCCTTGTGCAAGAAAAAACCTCATGGTGGGAGATAACTCAACTTTTGACAACCAATATGGTTACGAGACATCTGATAACCCTAGGTTTGAGATGCGAAATATGGATCCACCCTTTACCCCTCCAGTTAATCAGGATACTTCTCTAACTGGATGTGGACCATCGGTAAGTCAGAAAACCCCAGCTTCTACTAGAATCGGTGTAGTCATCTCTCTAGATCAAGGGTTGGCCATGTTTTGACAACTTTTTGCTACAACTATGGTAGGTAAGATGAAAGACATGTCTATTCCTGAAAAGCCTAACGGGTATTCCATAATGGAATTCATGAAGAATCAACCACCCTCCTTCAAGGGAAAAGGTGAAATAGAGATGATCGACAAAGCTAATGATTGGGTTCTAGCCATAGTGAGGACCTGACCGGCCTAAATCGTGCGTCCAAAATTGGAGGCGGATTTGAGGTAGTCGAGCTTTTACATTTATAAACCTGAATCCTTCTAGGCCCCCGCAACTTTGCTCATGGGGTCGAAGTAGTCATACGGGGTCGAACACAGGGACAAGGGGGTAGTGTTGAGAACCATAAATCGACACGCTACACTCCGGTAGGTATAAAGAGATATAAATTCCCGAAAGGGAACGGTAAGATGTCACGAAATAAATAAGAAAACTATCTCCAAATGGAGCTACAAGAGAGATTTAAGGTTTTAGTCATTTAGCAGTTTTTAGGGGTTTTCATGCAACAGAAGTAGAAAGATAAAGACTAGAGCTCAGGAAAGGTTCGGAGGATAAGACTGTAGTAAAACAAGAGGTAGCGGTAACACCCTGCACCCCTCCTCTCAGAGCGGGTACCTCTAACCTCTACATCAACACCCCTCTCGAGGTTGCTGGGCTTCAATTAGAGTGGAATGTTACAGAAAACAGCTCCGTTCCAGGCACTCTCGTACTCCAGAATCAGACCAAACGCTAGAGCCGCAACACAACTCTCAAAGTTGTTGCGATGGGAAAACGGTTCGGTAGCTAATCAAAACGTGATCCAAATCATGCAAGCTAGGGTTCGGATATTAAACAGAGCAGTCATCCAACATTGTACACCAAGCATAGAGCAACAAGTAATTGAATCTTTCCATTTCCATAAACATTTAAAGGTCTTAATTCATTGCATAAACAAAGAATTAAATAACAGAATTAAAAGATAGGTGTCGCCTCCTTGATGTAGAACAGCGACAGGGTGCTGTAGCTCTCCTGCCCGATATCGATCAGAGGCCTAGCCCGATACAGAGGTGTCGAGCGACACACCCTCTCGGGCGGCACGCGCCGACTGGCGACTGCATCGGTCAAGGGCTCTGGCCGATACGCTCATGTCAGACGACACACCCTCTCGGGCGGCACGTTCGATAGACTAAGCGTATCGGGTTGATATCATGTCGGGCTGAGAGCTAAGCATTATTGATGTCGGTCACTTGTGCCGGGCAGTGATGTCGGCCGATATCGGCCCGCAGTATCGCCCGGGACGGTCCTAAGTGAACTGTCCCCTCCCTCTCGGGATGAGGAGAAGCTCACGTAGTGTCGCCCAAGACGAACACTGGGGCACGATACGGGTGCTCTTGGAGTTTCCTCGCTCAAGCTCCCAACTATCTAACTGTCAGTTGTCCGAGTGAGAGCCGTGCCGTAGTTGCTATTTATAGTCAGCTGTTTGGTGGGAAGACATGGTGCTCGAAGCGCCGCGTAGCTCCCTTGTACGCCGGTCGATGGAGATGGACGGCCGATACAAGCATTTCTCGACGCAAGGTGCTGGCTATTGGTCACATGGCGGGCGGCACGCCTGCCGGTGGGTGGCTGTGTCGCCCGACGAGCTAGGTCGTCGAGGCGGCTTTGGCTCCCTGTCGGGTAGAAGGTGTGTCGGCCAGCACGTTCCTGTCACGCGACATCTCCTCGTCAAGCATCTTTGTGTTACCCAGCCCGTGTCGGGCAGAGGCTGTATCGGGCGTCAGGGAGGCCAAGACGGGTCTGGACTTATTCATGGGCCGGAATCAGCCTTATTGCACAAAATCGAGGAAAATTCTGTAAAAGATAGGAAAATCGGAGTAAGAGCATTGCTTGGCCAATTATTCCGAAAATGCTAATAAAATAGAGGAAAATAGCAGAAAAAGGGCAGTTTTGATAACAAAATAAAGGGCAAAAATGTCATAAAAACTGATGTTATCAACCCCCCCAAACTTAGCGTTTTGATTGTCCTCAATCAATATTTAAACTATATTTTTGTGATGCTTCTTTTTGCTCGGATAACTTTCAGGCCAAGAGGTAAAACAAGTGTAGTAATGCCTTTAGAGATAATGCTGCTTCACTCAAACAAAAGACTATGCATTTCCTAGACTTATTATTTCAATAAATTTTTTCTCTACAGCTTCAGCGAGACTTTGTTGTATGATTCTGAAGTTAGCTTACGCACCAAACAGCTTTATTTTCGGGGCAGAAAGTTGTGTATAGGGTAGGCTAAGGCTTTTTGGGTTTTTCATTCTTGTTTCCCATCAGTCCATCCAGGTAAGGGTCTGTTAACGGGCAAATGGTCCCTGCAGTCCAAGCCAGTTGGCTTTAGAGCAGTGATTTCACATCCTACGTACCACTGCCTCGGATCTACCATGCCTAAAGATGGGTACTTTTGGAAAACAAGAGGTGTATATATATATATATATATATATATATATATATATATATATATATATATATATATATATATTTCTTTTATTGGGCACAACTCTCATGCTTTTATTCACTCTCTCGAGGCTTCTCTCTCTTTTTTTTGGGATTTTGTTGGGTGAGGGAAACAAAGAGATTTCCGCTGTTTGGGCATCTTTTTCCTTCTCCATACTTATCTCTTAGCTGTTCGCGAGATTATTATATTTTTGAAATTTTTGACATGGCAAAGTATACTCTTTTGTTTGTTTGGAGCAGCATTATCAAAAAGATATAACATGACTTGCATCACATTTAGCACAAAGAAAATAAACTTTGCAAAAAGTAACAACAGTTTTTTTTTCATTATTATTACAGCAACTTTGTACATATGCATAAGGGTGATATAGACAAAAGAATTTTTCAAAATTTTCAAAATTTTGGTATGAAAACGTATATGTACAAAACTAAAAGTGTATATGTACGTAAAAGAATAACGAATATGGGACAAAAAGAATGAAAGAACAAAGTTGAAGAGGAAGGAAATTTGTACCTCCCTCACTGGAACATGGTACCCCCCCCAAACTTACTCCACACTCTGTCCCCAGAGTTGTGAAGTAGATAAGGTGAGGTGATGTTTATTCCAGTGAGGTCGCGCCTGCGTTAGAGAGGAGCTCCCACACATATTCTCCTCATTTGTTGTGGTATCCTATGTGTTGGAGTTGGTCAGGTGTCGCTTCATTTGCCATCCACTCCAGGACAAAAATGACGCAGTTGTTGGATAAGGCAACTTGCTGCGGACTGCGGTGGCAGAACTGGAGTCAGTGCCATGTGCCTCCCTGTATGTTCAAGAATGGATCGATCATATTTGACACTTCGTCATAATATTTTTGAACTATGCGTTCGACGGGTGTCAAAGGTTCCGATGTACACGGCACCGGATGATTCTTGTTCCCCGGCATTCCTAGGAGCGTAGGCATTCCTTCTGCCAGGTAGCTCCTCAGGGGAACCTTGCGCAGACTCCCAAACGTCTGCATGTCTTTGTTCTCCTTCTGCTGGATCTGCACCCTCAGGCCTTTGCGCAGGCTCGGGCCTGGCTTCATCAGGGCGCTCCAGCGTCCTTCCAGACCTCAGAACTGCCATTACAGCAGATCCAGGGTGTAGGAGTGCTTTTATTGCAGGATTCTTCATCAGAGAAGCCATCTAGGTCAGTCGCTGATCAACCTCGCGCTGGCGCGTCTGCAAGCTGGCCATCTGGCACTGCATTGAATCCATATCCCCAGGGCTAGGGAGCGTGTTCTGCACCAGTCGGTTGATGATGGCATCCTGTCTCTTTATATAGGCAGAAAGCTGGCCAACCAAGTTAGGCTGGCTTGACCTCTTGCCCTTGCCCTAACATTCATCCACAGAAAGGACTGCTCACAGCGAGACATGTCTCAAAGCTTGGCGGAACAAGTCGCAGATCTTCAGAGTTTCTGAAAAGGCATGGAAAATCAAGTTTAGAAAATTGAAATTTTTATTTAAAGCAAAGTATAATGCTATGAAAAGAAAAAGGAAAAAGAGTGTTGTCAAGCTTATCTCTAAGCTTGAGGCACAGGAGTGTAGTTAGTGGATTCAGGTTCGTCTTACAGTACCTCTATTGCCTTGTCCCCGGCAACGGCGCCAAAAAGTTAACCGGCCTAAATCACACGTCCAAAATTGGAGGCGGATTTGAGGTAGTCGAGCTTTTACATTTATAAACCCGAATCCTTCTAAGCCCCCGCCACTTTGCTCACGGGGTCGAAGTAGTCATAAGGGGTCGAACACAGGGACAAGGGGGTAATGTTGAGAACCATAAATCGACACGCTACACTCTGGTAGGTATAAAGAGATATAAATTCCCGAAAGGGAACGGTAAGATGTCACGAAATAAACAAGAAAACTATCTCCAAATGGAGCTACAAGAGAGATTTAAGGTTTTATTCATTTAGCAGTTTTTAGGGGTTTTCATGCAACAGAAGCAGAAAGATAAAGACTAGAGCTCAGGTAAGGTTCGGAGGATAAGACTATAGTAAAACAAGCGGTAGAGGTAACACCCTGCACCCCTCCTCTCAGAGCGGGTACCTCTAACCTCTACATCAACACCCCTCTCGAGGTTGCTAGGCTTCAGTTAGAGTGGAATGTTACAGAAAACAGCTCCGTTCCAGGCACTCTCATACTCCAGAATTGGACCAAACGCTAGAGTCGCAACACAACTCTTGAAGTTGTTGCGACGGGAAAACGGTTCGGTAGCTAATCGAAACGCGATCCAAATCATGCAAGCTAGGGTTCGGATATTAAACAGAGCAGTCATCCAACATTGTACACCAAGCATAGAGAAACAAGTAATTGAATCTTTCCATTTCCATAAACATTTAAAGGTCTTAATTCATTGCATAAACAAAGAATTAAATAATAGAATTAAAAGATAGGTGTCGCCTCCTTGATGTAGAACGGCGACAGGGTGTTGTATCTCTCCTGCCCGATATCGGTCAGAGGCCTAGCCTGATACAGAGGTGTCGGGCGACACACCCTCTCGGGCGGCATGCGCCGACTGGCGACTGCATCGGTCAAGGGCTCTGGCCGATACGCTCATGTCAGACGACACACCCTCTCGGGCGGCACGTTCGATAGACTAAGCGTATCGGGTTGATATCGTGTCGGGCTAAGAGCTAAGAATTATTGATGTCGGTCACTTGTGCTGGGCAGTGATGTCGGCCGATATCGGCCCACAGTGTCACTCGGGACGGTCCTAAGTGAACTGTCCCCTCCCTCTCGGGATGAGGAGAAGCTCACCTAGTGTCGCCCGAGACGAACACTGGGGCACGATACGGGTGCTCTCAGAGTTTCCTCGCTCAAGCTCCCAACTGTCTAACTGTCAGTTGTCCGAGTGTGAGCCGTGCCGTAGCTGCTATTTATAGTCAGCTGGTTGGTGGGAAGACATGGTGCTCGAAGCGCCACGTAGCTCCCTTGTACGCCGGTCGATGGAGATGGACGGCCGATACAAGCATTTCTCGGCGCAAGGTGCTGGCTATTGGTCACGTGGCGGGCGGCACGCCTACCGGTGGGTGGCTGTGTCGCCCGACGAGCTGGGTCATCGAGGTGGCTTTGGCTCCCTGTCGGGTAGAAGGTGTGTCGGTCGGCACGTTCCTGTCGCGTGGCATCTCCTCGTCAAGCATCTTTGTGTCACCCAGCCCGTGTCGGGCAGAGGCTATATCGGGCGTCAGGGAGGCCGAGACGGGTCTGGACTTATTCATGGGCCGGAATCAGCCTTATTGCACAAAAGCGAGGAAAATTCTATAAAAGATAGGAAAATCGGAGTAAGAGCATTGCTTGGCCAATTATTGCGAAAATGCTAATAAAATAGAGGAAAATAGCAGAAAAAGGGAAGTTTTGATAACAAAATAAAGGGCAAAAACGTCACAAAAACTGATGTTATCAGGACCTTTGATGATATGGCATGTCCTCCCCACTAGAAGTTTAGATTTGCTTCATACGATCTAGATGGACCAAGAATACACTAGAGTGTATAGACCGGATCATACACCACAATGGTCTTAGACTATCTAGACCATTTTTACAAAATCCAATGTGTTGATCTTCATTGTGATAATAATAATCGGCCACATACAAAATATGACCCAATTTGGATGAGTGTAAGTCACTCACTCAAGATCAACAAAATTAACTCACATAACTAATTTGAAATGCATTATTTTTGCTCTCTTTATATACATTGACTTATAAGTGACCAAATGAGATCAAATATTATTTATAATTTATTCATAAGGTGTTTGAGAGTATTGTGTAATCTATACACTTGAGAGTATTTTAGTATGACTCTCTCTCTCTATATATATATATATTGAATTGTTAATCTTATACATACACTATTGCATTACAAATGTCATTGAAAATTGAATTTTATTCAACTTTTAACTAGAACAATATATCTCTCTCTAGTTGAGCTTTGTTCCATCTCTTCCTGCTGGGAAAACCATGTCAGGCGCCTCCAAGGGTGGGGTAGGCTCCTCTGCCTCGTCCTCCACTGGAAGGGGTCCTGAGGGGAGGTGGGATGATCCCACGACGGATATGATGGTCGGCAAAGGATAGACTCATACTCTCTCAAAGCCTATGGTTGTTCAACACAACTTTGAATCAGTCGAAGTTCTAGGCGACCCTAAAGCCCCTTCTTTTAGGAAGGACGATGAAAGACTATGGATGAATATTTCTCCAACGGTGGTGGTAGAAATGGACCAGTTCCACAGGTTTTCTGTTATTGTGTAAGTTATGGGGAGAAAATGCATTGGAGAACAACTATATGGCTGGATGATCAGGAGAAAGCATTCCAAAGGAGAACTCCAATGCTCCCCCATCATTGGAGGCCTTTTTCTGGCACAGTTTACTTTTCAGGATGACATGAAGGTGGCCCTAGAGAAAGGGCCATGGTTCTTCAATCAGAAACTATCACTCACGAGGAAATGGTCCCCAAAAGCCGACATTCGGAGGTCTTCTCTTACCTCGACACCGGTGTGGGTGACTTACCTGATGTGGGTCACCACTAGTCGAGATGAGTGATAACAATATAATCTATGGCATTGGAGTCCCTAAGGTCATTGACTTCCATCCAATAGGGAGGTACGTCGAGGTTGCACATGTCTGTGTGGAGCTCAAAGCAGACGTCAATCTGTCACTGGTGGTTATTCTAGAGATGTCGAATGGAAAATAATTGGAGATAAAAGTTATATATGATGCTCTCTCTCTAAGAGAGGTGAGGGGTGTATGGTGTTCAATCACTCATCAGGCCTCTACTTGGGGGAAAGATCAACATTTCCTGAACCTCTACTTCTGAGAGGGCATGAAAGGACCAGGAAATCCAATAGCTAAAATAAGAACAATAGGAGCAACCGAAAGTCTATACTGACATACCACAATGGTGATAAGACAACTGCCCAGGTGGTGAATGAGACTGGCATTGATAATGATGGGCTCAAGCCAGTGGCGAGCTCCTCGTCGGTGCATTACCAAAGACTGATGTGGTTACTCCCCAAAAGGAAAAATAGGTTATGGAGGTCAACCAGGCTATGGAAGTGATCCTGGAGGAATGAATACATTTAGTCTTAGCAATGTTTATATCCATACTCTTGTTCTTGAATGCTTCACTTTCATGATTAGCTACCATCTTGTGATGTTTGATTTTTAATACCTTGAAATTGTAGTATTAGTTTAGGTCTATAGTTGAGGAGTAATATGAATGCATGAAAGTATTGGAGTACTATAGAGATAAGATCATATGTTTGTATTTTCAATTGTATATATGCGATCTTAAGAGAGAGAGAGACATGCTTCTTATCTAGATCTAACCCAATCTCAAAAGACGATGGAAGAGACACTAGTGGCGTATGATCATAATCTATATAAAGGGTATATGATGGGTGTGAGTATTGCATATTTTTTAGAGTTCTTATTTGGTGAAACCCAATAAAAAATTTATAAATTAAATAAAACATACCAATAAGATCTATACATGTTAATTCTATGTATTAGATTAGTTTCATTCTTGTTTTATAATTTCTTATTTGGTCACTTTGTTTTGTACAGAACACCTTATCTACCTTTTGAGTCGAACTAGATAAGATAATATCTCTAATCATAAACAATGTGTCACCCTTGTCCACGAGTTTGACCCTGTAGACTACATAGGGTCCCATATTATCAATGGATATCTAAGTATCAAGTATAAATTTGAAGTCGGATTACTCTTGATCTTCCTCCATTTTGGATGCATGATCATAGGCGTCACTAGCTCATGTTCAGATGGTGATTGGATGACTCAAATTTTCAATAATGAGACTTTAGGGAATTTGATCTCATATTTAGAGATGATGAATAACATAATCCTTTGATGAATTTGCAGCCCCTCCCCTCCATCTCGTCCTATTTTTAGATCCTAGGGAACAACTATTCAGATGAATATCTTGAAGGATACCCTTGGGATGTCAAGCTGAGGAATTCATTCCAATGCAATCCAAGTCAATCCCAACACACAAATGAATCCACCAAGTTGCCATACTTCATTTCTCATTTTTAGTCATAGCAAGTCCAACCTACTTGCTTTTTCTACTCTTGTAGGACAGACACTGCCTGCAATACACATGTAACACATGCCCCAAAACATAGAAATATGGAACCTAAGTGTAGGAATTATGGGTAAGCCACCCCCTCTCCCCTAAAAAACTTATTTATTCTCTTAGTATTAATTTTTTATTTAATTTGTAGATCAATTTAAGTTTCCTCTAATCATCTAGATACAATTATGTATACATGAATTTTAGAATTTTGTGTATAGTTCGTTGTCTCTCATACATTCATTTTCTCTCTATTACATACAACCAATTTTGACTAACAATTCAAAAGGTAAATTCATTTTATATTCTTGTGTAAGCCATGTTTGAATGAATGGATTTGCATTTTAATTCCTTGGTCATTTGTGTTTTCTGTCCCGACCGAGGCTGAAACCAACCAACTTTTGTTTAACATGGGCTAGTTTTGGCATGTCCCTTGTGACCACCTTATTCCTAGCATGAAAAGATCCAGTGCTAATAGGGTATTTGTCAGGACATCCTGAATCCAATCCCAGCCCCTGAAAAAGGCTACTTTTCAGCAGATAGGTGGATTAAACCCAGAGGCATTTCTGGGATGGGGATTGTATATTTTTGGCACTAGGGATTTGGAAATTGTTTGACAACTCTATCCATGCATATGAAAACATTTTCCCTCACTTGCTCCTACTCCCTTCCTATCCTCTCCCTCTCAATTTCCCTCTATGAACGAAATCTAGATCCATCTACGCTCTCCGACAGCATTGGCGAGATACATCAACACTGATCATTGGCTCTGTTGGTTATTTTAGGATTTATTTCTATCAACAATGAGTTTAGCCTAACCCAATGACCTTCTACACCTCAAGCGATACTTGTATTTGCTATTGCTATGTGATTATGCAAATACTATCTTGTTGTTTGCTTCTCCCTACTTAACATCCTCTTGATCGCTTCTCCCTTCCCTACTTCTCATAAAAATATATTGTTTCTTTTATTTTGCATCTACACTAAAAATTTGACTTTCCTTTTGGTGAAAGGAAGCACTTTTATTCATAGTGTCAGTGAAAGGAAGCTCTTTTATTCATAGTGTAGCTAGTTACATCTGTAAAAGAGTGATTTTTAATATCATGTAAAATATTTTTTCAAATTTTTGCCAGATTATATACTTTCCAGAGGAAATATATCATGGGTGCGGCTGTGGACGAATGGATAGGAGATGGACATGGTTTTAATGGAACTTCAAAAAGGTTTAATCGTTGGTGTGTCATCACCAGTGCACCAACATACTCACCAAGGTTCTATCATTTGTGTGCCATCGTCACCTCATCAAGATGATACTCAACAAGGTTCAACACACCAAGATATCCAATAGAGATATTATGTCAATAAGACATCTGTGTTTGACATAGATATGAATGAGATTGACGTGTATTTTACTACGCGCTTAAACGCAAGTATACGCGTCGAGTAATATAGGCCTTGTGAGGCCCGAATCGAACTCAGGGATACGTGAATTATTGGAGACTTCTACTAACTAATCGCAATCAGCTAGACCGATTAACAAAGTAGGGTTTGTTGTCGAAATTAAAAGAAAATAAAAATAAAACAAAGAAAACAATCGATTAAAGGTTAATTTAATCAATTAAAAGGATATCTTTAGGATGGCGGTTTCACCGCGGGTCAACATTGTATTAGATTTCATGTAATTCCTCACACTTCTCTCTCTATTCGGGTAGTGGCCTGAAATGAGAATTACCCACTGTCGTGGTGTAATCCACTACTTAGATTTAGGTTGATTCCATCATCATAGTAATCATTCCCCTAAACTAAGCGCATTAAGATCGGTCCCTCAGTTCCCACCATTAATTTTACAACTCCTTTGTCAAGGGTTTTATTAATTAATGTAGAATTCGTCTCTTTTCAACCGTTAATTCTTCTGTCGAAGTGATTAAGGGCATTAAGTTATTATTATGGTGATCAAACATAACAATATCAATAGAGAAAACGAATTTATACCACGGATATGAGAGAAAAATATGAATTATCAATATAAAATCATCATACAATGTATCCCCGGGCTACTCCCGGTCCTAAAGATTGAGGGTTTTAGCCTCTCATGTTCATCTTACACGAATACATGGTAGAAATTGGGGAATTCATAAGAAAAACGTGAAATAACTGGGAAAACCCCTGAACGGAGAAGAACCGGTGGATCCTTGGCGTAGAACACAAGCTTTCCCCGCCTGTCGGTGGTGGAAATCGTCTTCGGCAGCGTCCGAATCACCCGGGATGAGCTTCTCGGCCTCCGTTCTCCTTTCTCTCCTCCTCGGCACTCGTGCAATCCAAAAATTAGATCCTCTCTCTGTCTGGGCGGCCGTCATTAGGTATAAGTCCCTAATTAGGTCGTCAAATAATGACAGCCGTCCGATTGATATCAAAACAGATCCAACGCATATCTGCCGGAGTCGATACCATCGACGTGCGTCGATGGTATCGACACAGCGGATTAGCGGCAGCTTTCCTTTCTTTTATTCTGAGCGCCTGTCATGATCTCGATACCATCGACTTGGGTGTCGATGGTATCGACTCCTTTAGCGTCGGTTGTTGTCGTTTAGCGACGCTGTAGCTCTCCTTGAGTCGATGGCATCGACTTGTGTCGATGGTATCGACTTCATCCTCGCCAGCAGCCTGGAGACATCTCGATGCCATCGACATGGGTGTCGATGGTATCGACTCTATATTGCTCTTCTCGGCTGACAACCTGTGGCTTGGTCGATGGTATCGACATCCGTCGATGGTATCGACGGATGTAGATATTTGTTCTTCCTGAAATTGCACAACAGGACCAAGTAAATCCACACGATTTATGATAAGATGATCAATAATGCTTAAAGTAGTGAAACAAAGGGGATTTAATATAAAATGATGGCAAAGACCAAATAAAGTGAATTATGCAATAATATCCATGAAAATGAGTAATTAAGGCACAAAACACATATGAAATAGGTCTCTAAATGCGACTCAAAATCATCGCATCAAACTCCCCTAAGCTTAAACATTGCTCGCCCTCGAGCAACTAATCCTTAGAATAGAATTGCAGATGTCAACTAACAATCAACACATCACCCCACATCCCACATGACTCCCACTGGACGTTCTCAAACCGGCCTACCCTAATCACAGAACAGTAATTACCCTACAGGCGACAATAATCATCAATAAAAGAAATTATCCTTCAAACCGATGAACACTATCACATAAGGCAGTTAACATAATAAAGTTCGCCGATTCAGCCATGGTGCATCTTGTGATCGCCTAACTACGTTGCTCGCCCTAACTACCATCTACATGGAAGCAGTCCTCCTTATAATCATGAATGAGGAGAAAACCACGGTGGCCTACCAATTCAAGCAACGGGTGGATGGACTGGGTGGTTCATGGAAGAATTTGGAAGTATTACACAGTTTCAAAATGCATATACAAAATGCCCTAAATAATGCAAATGCACATTAAGAATGCCCTAATGCCTAAAAGTGGGTGGAATGATGCATGCACTAACCTTCTACCTCAAAATGAGATAGAAATCTACTCAAGCCACATCATGTATTCAATTCCCCTGTTATACAAGTGATGTCATTCCTTTTTCCCTCTTATTCCATTTCCTTCTAAATTCTCTTCTTTTTTTTTCTTTTTTTTCCAAAATTTTTTTTTTCAGATTTTTTCTTTTCCTCTTAGCCCACATATCCATAATTGCTTAGAGATACATGTGTTAGGCTATTTCCTTCATGATTGGAAATCTTTGTACTAATGCGAGGGTATGGAACAATTTAGATCACTTTTCAGGTCAACTGAGATACATGGTGTACTTATGCATGAAAATCATGAAAGTATGAGTGCAACTACATGACATGCACCTAAAGGTAATGTGCATGAATCACTATACATTTTTCCGTTTTATGCAAAAGTATGAAAATAACAATGCAAATTCTATCTACATGCTATGCACACAAAAGAAATTGAAACTGCACTTTACTTCCAATTCTTGGGTGGATTATAGAAAATGGGGTGGAATGATCACAAGATTAAGTGACTGAACCTTAGAAGAAAATTATGTGTCCCTCCTTACTGACATGTGTAGTAGTTTAAAGGGTTCTTTCTCTTACATCTGATTAAGGTCTCATTACCATTTGATTAGTTAGGCTCAAACAACCGTTACTATCCACTTTTCATGAGTCAATGGGGGTGTGAGTATGACATATTGCTTCAAAGTTGACATAATCAATCATTTTCATAGAACAAGTTCCCCAAGGACAACCAAGTAAAGCTATCCAAATGACACAGAAAAATTTTAAATTCCCTTAATTTCCCATGAAAACAGCAAGATGACAATTTTTAAGACATCCACGATTACACTAGATAGATGTGGATCCTAAATAAAAATTTAAAATTGCAAAAACAAATAACAAAGCAGAAACTAAAAACAACTTAAGAAAAGATAAAAGATAGAGCTGTTCCAGCCACCCCCCTAAGCTTGAATTCAACTATGGCCTCATAGTCAAAAACCAACTTAAGGGTGGAACAGTGATACCCTGATCAATCTTGCAGAGGCGGTGGTGGATATTGTGGTGTTGTAGGATCCCAAGACGGGTACTCCCCCTGGAAGCTTGGATCATATTGGGTCCTCGGCGGAGGCTGTGGATAACCTCCAAAGTAGTCTCGACTCCAGTAGTGGTCGAAGAAGGGCTCCTGCTGCGTCTCTATCCGCTGCAACCGGGTGTGCATTTGCTCCTGGTTGGCGAGGATGAGCTACTCATTCTCGAACATAGCCCATTGGTTGTCAAGTACCCGGCTCGTAGTCTCATGAATGTCGGTATACATACCCATGTGCTGCAGCTGAGTCTGCTGTATGTCCTGCAGCATGGTGTACATCCCTTGCATGGAGTAGGGATCCGCAGCTGGCTGCTCTTGCTGTGGTGATGGCGGCGGGGGCTGAGATGATGAAGATGCACCTGGATGCATCCTAGGACGCTTCCGTGGTGCCACGCGTGCTCGAAGAGGTGTGAAAGCCTCCTCGTCTTCCTCGGCCTCACCTTCTTGGTCTTCACCTCCACCTTCTTCTTCGGAGGACTCGATGGCTATGATGGGCCATCGAAAATGCTGCTTGCCCTCGATGTGGAAGACGTCGTCCGGCAGGGATGCCTCCTGGTAAGCTTGGTTGACGTGGCAATGAGCGTACGCCAACCCGTCTCGGATAAGAATGAGGTTTGAACGGTGCAAGTGTTGCACGTTCACCTTACTCCGTGCAGAAATCGGAGTCATGGACTGAAAGTTCAGCCCCAAGTACAGCGCCAACCTGGTGACAAGACCACCAAAGTGTATTGGAGCCTTCCTTGTGCTCCGCTTCACCGCCATGACGCGTTGTAGCCAGAATGCTCCCCAGTTGCACTCTTGACATTTCAGGAGTGCATAGAGAAAGAACAGGTCACTCTCCTGAAACTTGCTCAAAGCAAGATCGCTCCGAGCGAAGAAGGTCAAGCTCAGCATCCTATGCAAGACCCGGACGAACGGGTGCTCAAAATCCGCTACCGCGGCATTGTGGTAGCTCACGGTCTTCCCTGCCGGCACTGTAACTAGCTCGGCGAAGATTTTGTCGTAGTCGGTGCGGGCGTCGGGGCGTCGGTGATCGTGGCGGCTGTGGTTCCAGTTGAAGATGTTGTTAAACTGCTTCAACGTGATGTTGTAATTGTTGTTGAAGAGTCGGAAGGACACCCTTCCCTGGATCCACGTCTGGTCCGATGGTACCACGTCATTTGGTACGACGCAGATATCAAGAGACGCCATGAACTCGGCCACCAGTTCCTTGTATGTGGGCCATTCGCCGAAAAACAGCTGCCCATCCGCATGACAGTCCATCTCATAGAAGTGATTGGTGTGCCGCGCTTGCCCGGCCAACACATAGGCCAAGTTGGCCTCGAATCCCAACTCCCTGATCATTCCCCGGTCCACATACCGGGTTGCCTCGAACTTCCGCTTCATTATCTCCTCGTATACCTTCCTTACATCCATGTTGGCATGAATGAGGCATGGACGAGAGATGGAAGCGGTTGGAGGAGGAACAAACTCCTCGATCTCCCTGGGGTGCGTGCTTGATGAAGATGCTCCGCCTGTATGCACCATGATTGCGAGAAGAATGAGATTGGGAGAAAAGAGCTCGGTGAAGATGGAGAGAAATTCTCCGCTCGGTGAAGATCTTCGCTCGATGACGCTTCTCCGCAGGTGTAGAAGGCTCGGGGGAGTGCTCTGCGCAATGGGAGATACTTGCTCTGAGGGTGTGATGTCATATGACGTTGCAAGTCCCCTTAAATAGACTTGATCGGCGCCCCTGTTGACCCGTCGATACCATCGACGCGGGTCGATGGTATCGACACGTCTCGCGGGTAGCCACATCTGTCGCTGGTATCGACGGCTGATGTTTGCTGGATCGAGAAACCCGGATCGCTGACGGGTCGATACCATCGACAGAATTTGATGGTATCGACGTAGCACCCGGATCGCTGATGTGGCTGAAGTGATCGTCGTCGATGTCTTCATGCGGATCGGTGACATGTCCGTCGATGCCATCGACGGGTGTCGATGGTATCGACTTGCTTTTATTGCGACACCTCCGTTTATTGCATTCAACCTGTGATGATGTCGATACCATCGACGAGGCCGTCGATGATATCGAGTTGACTGAGCAAAATTCATCTGAATATCTCCAGAGATCTCGATGGTATCGACTGGGGTGTCGATACCATCGACACTTTTATTGCGACCTGCCTGTGACCATGTCGATGCCATCGACGGGGCCGTCGATGGTATCGACGCAGTGCGATATCTGCTGGTGTCAACCTGAACCCATGTCGATACCATCGACTGATGTGTCGATGGTATCGACCCTGCCTGTTCCTGCACATTTAACAAACGGATCAAGGTATCATTTTTAAACTAAAAAGTAAACAAAATAAAAGCAAACTACACCTAACATTAAACTATCCTAATGTACCAATGGTTGGGTTGCCTCCCAACAAGCGCCCTTCTTTAGCATCTTAGGCTAGACGTTGGTCCTTCTTCTCATTCATGTACAAGTGAAATGAGTTTAACCTCATTCACTTTCCTCTTATAGTTCTCACCAAAGTACAGCTTCAAGCGTTGCCCGTTCACCAAGAACGTGGCCTCTCCATCTCGCACGAGAATCGCTCCGTGTGGTCTCACTTCTTCCACCTCGAAGGGTCCACTCCATCGGGATTTCAGTTTCCCGGGATGCAATTTGAGACGAGAGTTGAACAATAGGACACTGTCTCCTTTCTTGAACGTGCGCATCTCAATGTGGCGATCGTGGACCAGCTTTGTGCGCTCCTTATAAATATGGGCATTCTCATATGCCGTCATGCGTAGCTCCTCCAATTCATTCAATTCAAACATTCTTTTCCTCCCGGCCTCGTCATAGCGCAAGTTCAGCCTTCTTAACGCCCAATGGGCCTTGTGCTCCAATTCTACCGGAAGATGGCACGCCCGGCCATACGCCAACCTAAAAGGTGTAGTGCCTATAGGTGTTTTGTACGCCGTTCGATAAGCCCAAAGTGCATCCGGTAGCAATGCACTCCAATTCTTCCGTGTAGATGCTACGGTCCTTTCTAAAATCTTCTTGATTTCCCTGTTTGATACCTCCACCTGTCCTTGCGTTTGTGGATGATATGGGGTGCCAATGTTGTGCTTGACCCCATATTTCTTCAAAAGTGAAGCAAATTTCTGATTTCGGAAGTGTGTGCCTCCGTCACTAATGATCATTCGAGGAATCCCGAACCTGCAGAAAATATTCTCTTTGACGAACCTGCACACTACATTCAAATCATTAGTCCTTGTGGGGATTGCCTCTACCCACTTCGACACATAATCCACAGCAAGCAAAATATAAAGATTTGAATTTGAGGACACAAAGGGTCCCATGAAGTCAATGCCCCATAAATCAAATACCTCGACTTCCTGAAACACATTCAGGGGCATTTCTTGTCTCCTTGAGATATTACCTGTACGCTGGCACGGGTCACACTGCCTAACAAAATCATAGGCATCCCGGAACAAAGTGGGCCAATAAAGGCCGCTCTCCAACACCTTAGCTGTTGTCCGTGAGCTAGCATGATGTCCTCCTGTAGGCGACGCATGACAATGATGTAGAACACTTTCGTACTCTACCTCCGGCACGCACCTGCGAAGAATACCATCCCTGCATTGCTTCAACAATATTGGGTCATCCCAAAAATAGTATCTCAATGAATGGAAGAATTTCTTCTTCTCTTGATAAGACCAATCTTCCGGGATGATCCCGCAAGCCAGATAATTCACAATTTCCGCAAACCATGGTTCTTTAGAATCAATTTTTAAAAGTTGTTCGTCGGGAAAAGTCTCGGTAATGGGTATATGCAAACCTTGTTCATCCACCCTCTCTAACCTAGACAAGTGGTCAGCCACCACATTTTCAATTCCCGACTTGTCCTTGATTTCAATATCGAATTCTTGTAGGAGCAAAATCCACCTAATTAGTCTAGGCTTCGCATCCTTCTTCTCCATCAAATATTTTATTGCGGCGTGATCCGTCCACACAACCACCTTAGAACCCACTAAGTATTGCCGAAATTTCTCAAAAGCAAAAACAACAGCAAGTAACTCTTTTTCCGTGGTTGTGTAATTTAATTGAGCATCATTAAGTGTTTTTGAGGCGTAGAAAATCACAGCAGGCTTGTTATCTACCCTTTGCCCCAAAACAGCCCCCACAGCATAGTCAGACGCATCACACATCAACTCGAAAGGCTTTGTCCAATCCGGCGTTTGAACAACCGGAGCCGAAATCAGCTTTTCCTTCAAAACCTCGAATGCGTGAAGACATTTCTCATTGAAATCAAAAACTGCGTCTTTCTCCAACAATTCCGATAATGGCTTTGCGATTTTTGAAAAATCCTTGATAAAGCGCCGATAAAACCCAGCGTGTCCTAAAAAGCTTCTCACCCCTTTTATAGAATTTGGTGGGGGTAGCTTAGAAATCACTTCAATTTTTACGGGGTCTACCTCTAGACCCTTGCTAGACACCTTGTGTCCTAGCACAATTCCTTCTGTCACCATCATGTGACATTTCTCCCAATTGAGGACCAAGTGTGTGTCCTCGCACCGCTGCAAAACCTTATCTAAATTATAAAGGCATTCATCAAAAGACGCTCCATAAACCGAGAAGTCGTCCATGAAGACTTCGAGACACCGCTCCACCATGTCAGAGAAAATGGCGAGCATGCAGCGTTGAAAAGTCGCCGGCGCATTGCATAAACCAAACGGCATACGGCGGTAGGCGAAAGTCCCATAGGGACATGTAAATGTAGACTTCTCTTGATCCAAAGGATCAATAGAAATCTGGTTGTACCCCGAGTAACCATCTAGGAAACAAAAATGTGACCGACCGGCTAAGCGTTCCAAAATCTGATCAATGAATGGCAATGGAAAATGATCTTTCAGAGTTGCGGCGTTCAATCGGCGGTAATCAATGCATACACGCCACCCGGTTACCAATCGGGTGGTGACAGGTTCATTTAGAAGATTTGTAGTGACTGTGATTCCCCCCTTTTTAGGGACTACCTGTGTGGGGCTCACCCACGTCGAATCAGATATGGCAAAAATAATCCCTGCAGCAAGCAACTTAATGACTTCCTTTTTGACAACCTCCATCATGCTTGGATTTAGACGTCTTTGAGGCTGTATGATTGACTTGGCTCCTTCCTCAAGCCGAATCTTATGTTGACAAAGTGTAGGGGAGATCCCCTTGATGTCCGTCACTGACCACCCAAAGGCTCCACGGTGGTTCTTGAGCACTATCAATAGCTACTCCTCCTCATCCGCACTCAAGTATGCAGAAACAATCACTGGCAACTTGTCCTCCTCAGCTAGAAAGACGTACTTCAGGTGCGGGGGCAATGGCTTTAACTCCAGATCAGGTGGGCAGATAAGGGATGATTGTAGCGGTGGGGGCAGTGTACCCAAATCTTCATAGTGCCTCGTGTAGAAACATGGAAGCATTTGAAGCATTTTGGCGCACTCCTTGAGTGAAGTACTCTGCATCCAATCATAAGTGACATTAAGCAAGCACGCCTCTAGAGGCAATTCCGGATATGCATCACAGACAGAAGTAATTATCACATCATCCTCCCACGAAGGTGGAATGTCCTCATTCTCATCATTTGGAAACCCGACAGCCTTGCATAAAGAGACAGCTTTTGTTTGCTCCATAAGGTCTACCGCCAAAGTCCCATTGTCTATCCTGCTCATCACATGGGCCATATCTAAAAATGGCTTCCCGAGACAAAGTGAGATATTGCTTTCCACATGCTTCACCATGTTGCACTGTGTCTTTGCTTTAGTAGATGTATTGCTGTTGGGCATGACCATCTCAAAGCGATCATTCGCAATGCCTAAGGTCAAGCGACCTCTCCCCATCTCCAAGATCATGTCAGTTGTAGCTTGAAATGGGCGACTAAGAAGTAACTCATTGCCGTGTTCGTCCTGCATCTCCATCACAACAAAATCAGCGGGAAAAACAAAGCGGTCTACCTTTACCAAAACATCCTCACAGATTCCATATGGTTTCACCACAGAATTATCGGCCAATTGGATAGTCATATTGCTTGGCCTTGACTACTTCAATCCAAGTTTCTTGAATGTAGAAAGGGGCATCAGATTGATGCTTGCCCCGGAATCACAAAGCGCTTCGCCAAATTTGAACTTCCCGATAAAGCATGAAATATTGAAACACCCGGGATCCTGTCGCTTTGGCGGCAAAGTGCCCATAATAAAAGCACTCACTTGCTCCTTCAATACCACAACCTCAGTGTCGGGTATCTTCCTCTTCTTGGTGATTACATCTTTAAGGAACTTTCCATAAGACGGGATTTGTTCAATTGCCTCTAACAAGGGAATATTCACAGATAACTTTCTAAAGCTGTCCAGAAATTTTTTAAACTGTGCATCCACCTTTCTTGCTTTTGCACTATTGGGATAGGGAACCGGAACGGTATGTGCCCTTTGATGAGGTGGCACATAGGGAGTTAATTTCTGTGGTTCCTCCTCAGTGGCTTGTCCTTCCTTACCATCTTCGGTTGTGTCATCAATTTGCTCTATGACTGGTGCGGGCTGCTCCTTAGCGGTTGCTTCTTCGACTGTGTCCTGCGGTGTGCTTGTGTCATCCGCCCTTGGATTAAGCACCTTCTTACCGCTCCTCAACAATATGGCCTTTTCCTGTTGGTTTCCCCCGGGAACATTGGTGTTCCCCGGAAAACCCGGATGTGCCGGCTTCTTCAAGCTTGCAATCTCCGCTGCCATCTGTGCCATGGAAGTCTCTATAGTCCGCATCAGAGCCCCGTGGCTCTGCAACGTCTGCCCGAACTGGTTCATGAATTCACCCTGCTGCTTTATTTGCTGCCCAAAAGTGTTCATCAACTCTTGATTTTGCTTTATGACTTGATTGAGCAACTCCGTGCTCTTGTCCTCCGTGACCGGTGCAGGTTTGGCGTCCGGATCTTGCAGGAAGTTGTTTGGATCCTTCCATGAAAATTTCTTGTCCTTCCGCCATGAGTAATCGTTGTTCCTATACCCTTGCTGTTGCCTCATATACTTGACCTGAGCCTCATCCTCGGACTCATTGTCTTCCTTCTGCAGCAACTTCTTTGCGAGAAGATCCATCTTCTCATTCAGCTCTCTCATTGCCTTTGACTCACTGGAAACTCTTGCTTGCTCAACTGGGCCTCTTTCTCTTTCTCCCCAAGATTGCTTTCGTGCCATATTCTTCAGTATTTCCCAGCATCTTGTATCAGTGTTATTTAGAAAGAATCCAGAACCGGCCGAGTCCAAGTTGCTTCTATCATGCTCGGAGAGAGCAAAGTAGAAGATCTTCACTTGGGTTTCCTTGTCCAATCCATGATGTGGACATCTCCTCAACATGACTTGAAATCGCTCCCAAGTCTCAGAATAGGTTTCACCCGCCTGTTGGGTGAAATTGTGGATCTTCCGGATCATATCATTGGTCTTCTCAGGAGGAAAGAACCTCTCGAAGAAAACCTCCACCATGTGATCCCATGATTCAACAAACTCGTCGTCGAGGTTATGAAGCCACTCTCTTGCTACTCCAGCCAAGGAACTCGGGAATAACTTGAGATAGAGCACATCCTGCGGAAATCGATCTATCTTCACCATATCGCAGTTTTCCACAAACTGACTAATGTGTGCCACTGGATCTTCATTTTTTAGTCTGTGAAATGCATTGGATTTGACCAAATTAATCAGTGCTAGGTCGATCTTGTATGTAGGTATGTTTAGCCCCTGTTTCTTTATAGGCCCCTTTGATGCCGAGGAAGAAGACGCCTTGATCTTCTCCCATATTGTCTGTGCTTCAGCCATTACTTCTTCTTGTTCTGGCTCAGATTCAGAATGTATATCACTGTGGTGTTCCTCCTCGTAGTAGCCCTCATCCTCTGGTCCCGCAGATGGAACCTCAGGTGTGCGATTCACGTAGTGTCGACTACGTGTGTGCACCATGCAAAGCACCTGAAATATGGAAATAGAGGTTCAGTACAATGCTTTGAACGAGTCAACACAATTATAGAGAAATAAAGGAATTTTTGAAATTGTTTTAAAATTAATAAAAAAAAATGTGGCCTAGAATGGCCGCTCTTAGCACTCAAAGTGCCAATAATTCGCCGTATCCCCGGCAACGGCGCCAAAAACTTGACGTGTATTTTACTACGTGCTTAAACACAAGTATACGCGTCGAGTAATATAGGCCTTGTGAGGCCCGAATCGAACTCAGGGATACGTGAATTATTGGAGACTTCTACTAACTAATCGCAATCAGCTAGACCGATTAACAAAGTAGGGTTTGTTGTCGAAATTAAAAGAAAATAAAAATAAAACAAAGAAAACAATCGATTAAAGGTTAATTTAATCAATTAAAAGGATATCTTTAGGATGGCGGTTTCACCGCGGGTCAACATTGTATTAGATTTCATGTAATTCCTCACACTTCTCTCTCTATCCGGGTAGTGGCCTGAAATGAGAATTACCCACTGTCGTGGTGTAATCCACTACTTAGATTTAGGTTGATTCCATCGTCATAGTAATCATTCCCCTAAACTAAGCGCATTAAGATCGGTCCCTCAGTTCCCACCATTAATTTTACAACTCCTTTGTCAAGGGTTTTATTAATTAATGTAGATTCGTCTCTTTTCAACCGTTAATCCTTCTGTCGAAGTGATTAAGGGCATTAAGTTATTATTATGGTGATCAAACATAACAATATCAATAGAGAAAACGAATTTATACCACGGATATGAGAGAAAAATATGAATTATCAATATAAAATCATCATACAATGTATCCCCGGGCTACTCCCGGTCCTAAAGATTGAGGGTTTTAGCCTCTCATGTTCATCTTACACGAATACATGGTAGAAATTGGGGAATTCATAAGAAAAACGTGAAATAACTGGGAAAACCCCTGAACGGAGAAGAACCGGTGGATCCTTGGCGTAGAACACAAGCTTTCCCCGCCTGTCGGTGGTGGAAATCGTCTTCGGCAGCGTCCGAATCACCCGGGATGAGCTTCTCGGCCTCCGTTCTCCTTTCTCTCCTCCTCGGCACTCGTGCAATCCAAAAATTAGATCCTCTCTCTGTCTGGGCGGCCGTCATTAGGTATAAGTCCCTAATTAGGTCGTCAAATAATGACAGCCGTCCGATTGATATCAAAACAGATCCAACGCATATCTGCCGGAGTCGATACCATCGACGTGCGTCGATGGTATCGACACAGCGGATTAGCGGCAGCTTTCCTTTCTTTTATTCTGAGCGCCTGTCATGATCTCGATACCATCGACTTGGGTGTCGATGGTATCGACTCCTTTAGCATCGGTTGTTGTCGTTTAGCGACGTTGTAGCTCTCCTTGAGTCGATGGCATCGACTTGCGTCGATGGTATCGACTTCATCCTCGCCAGCAGCCTGGAGACATCTCGATGCCATCGACATGGGTGTCGATGGTATCGACTCTATATTGCTCTTCTCGGCTGACAACATGTGGCTTGGTCGATGGTATCGACATCCGTCGATGGTATCGACGGATGCAGATATTTGTTCTTCCTGAAATTGCACAACAGGACCAAGTAAATCCACACGATTTATGATAAGATGATCAATAATGCTTAAAGTAGTGAAACAAAGGGGATTTAATATAAAATGATGGCAAAGACCAAATAAAGTGAATTATGCAATAATATCCATGAAAATGAGTAATTAAGGCACAAAACACATATGAAATAGGTCTCTAAATGCGACTCAAAATCATCGCATCAGAGATCCTTTCTCAAGAATAGGGCTAGGAAGGAATATCACAGGAAGTTCCATTGGTTTCTAATTATAAGAATGCTTACTTAGAGAATCCAGAAGAAATTGGTTTTGAAGATCAGACATATTTTGATTTCTCACAAAGAGGTTTCTCAAAAAGATACACTACTTACTCAAAGAATTTGGAAGAACTTGATTTTGAAGATCAAATGTATGTTGATTCCTCACAGAGATATTTCTCATAAAGAGACACCTCTTTTGCACATTAGTACTATGTAAACATTCCTAATATGGAGTCACATGATGTTGAGAGGACTCAAATAGATCTGAATGAGGCATGTGCCTCTTTTGAAAGCACCAAAGAGGAAATTGGTTTCAAAGATGATCATATAAATGTCTCATATAGTTAGTCCATAAATTGTCCTTTATTTATAATGTCATTCCCTTTTTTCTTATTTGACTATCCATTTCTCCATCTCATTGTTCCTATTGTCCTATTCATTCTTCCTCTTATCCGTATCATTGGTGATTTTCTCATGCTCCCAACTAATTCTTCCTTTTATCCCTATCCTTGTACCTTTTCACCTCTTCCTTACTAATTTTCTCAAGCTTTGTGTTCCTCTTCTTCGTAACACATCGTTCCTTTTCTTCTGTATTCGAGTTCACCATTCTTCCTTTTCACCTTCTCCTTACTCCTTTTCTCATGCTCGTTCTTTCTTTTCTCCCTATCCTTGTTCCTTTTCTCCCTAAGCTTGTTCTTCCTTTTCTCTCTATCCCCATTCCTTTTTACCTCCTCCTTACTCTTTTTCTCCCTATCCTCATTCCTTTTCACCTCCTCCTTATTCCTTTTCTCAAACTCTATGTTCCTCTTCTCCATGGCACTTCATTCCTTTTCTTCTATATTCGGGATCACCTTTCTTCCTTTTCACCTTCTTCTTACTCTTTGTCTCAACCTTGTTCTTCTTTTTCTACCTATCCTTGTTCCTTTTCTCCCTAAGCTCATTCTTCCTTTTCTACCTATCCTTGTTCCTTTTCTCCCTAAGTTTGTTCTTCCTTTTCTCCCAATCCTCATTTCTTTTAACCTCCTATGTATTCCTTTTCTCCCTATCCTTATTCCTTTTCTCCCTATCCTCATTCCTTTTCATCCTCCTTATTCCTTTTCTCCTTAAGAACATTATTCCTTTTTTCCCTATCCTCATTCATTTTCACCTCCTCCTTGTTTCTTTTCTCAAGCTATGTGTTCCTCTTCTCTGTAACACCACGTTCCTTATCTTCAATATTTGGGTTCCCCTTTCTTCCTTTTCACCTTGTCCTTACTTCTTTTCTCAAGCTCATTCTTCCTTTTATCCCTATCCTTGTTCTTTTTATCCCTAAGCTAGTTTTTTCTTTTCTCTCATTCCTCATTCCTTTTCGCCTCCTCCTTATTCCTTTTGTCCCTATCCTTGTTCCTTTTCACATCCTCCTTATTCCTTCTCTCAAGCTTTGTGTTCCTCTTCTCTGTAACACCTCATTCCTTTTCTTCTGTATTTGGGTTCACCTTTCTTCCTTTTCACCTTCTCCTTATTCCTTTTCTCAAGCCTGTTCTTACTTTTCTCCCTATCCTCATTCCTTTTCTCACTAAGCTCGTCTTCCTTTTCTCCCTATCCTTGCTCCTTTTCACCTCCTCCTTATTTCTTTTCTCTCTATCCTTGTTCCTTTTCTTCGTATCCTCATTCATTTTCACATCCTCCTTTTCCTTTTCTCCCTAAGCACATTCTTTCTTTTCTCCCTATCCTCATGCCTTGTCACCTCCTCCTTATTCCTTTTCTCAAGCTTTGTGTTCTTCTTCTCAGTAACACCTTATTCCTTTTTTTCTATATTCGGGTTCCCCGTCCTTTCTTTTCACCTTCTCCTTACTCCTTTTCTCAAGCTCGTTCTTCCTTTTCTCCCTAAGTACGTTCTTTCTTTTCTTCCTATCCTCATTCCTTTTCACCTCATCTTTATTCCTTTTCTCAGGTTATGTGTTCCTCTTATCCGTAACATCTCATTCCTTTTCTTCTATATTTGGGTTCCCCTTTCTTCCTTTTCACCTTCTCCTTAGTCTTTTTCTCAAGCTTGTTCTTCCTTTTCTCCCTATCCTCATTCTTTTTCTCCCTAAGCTTATTCTTCCTTTTCTCCCTATCCTCATTCCTTTTCACACCCTCCTTATTCCTTTTCTCAAACTCCATGTTCCTCTTCTCCGTAAATAGGGATGAGCATCGGGCTGGGTCACCCCAGGTTTTGGCAAGTCCATGCCCAAACCCATATTTTTAACTAGGTTCCTGGCCGGGTTTAGGCCCGGGTAGTTTAGAAAACACAGACCATACCCGACCCACATAATAGAGTTGGGTTTCAGGTCAAATTCGGGCCAGAACATATATAATATTACATGAAGATATTTTCAACATATTCATAGAATAAATTCTAATATAGTTTTGTGGTGTATCACTAGGTACATGTAGTCTATATGTATCCTCTTAGAAACTAATATACTTATAAATTATTACATAATCCAAATTATGAAAAGAATACAATCTAGATAAGATGTTTAAAATTACAGTCATATCTCATTTATTTATAATATTACTAAAATCATCCAACCATTAATGGTAGTTCTACAATTTATATGAATTATAAGATGCATATTTTTATAATGAATAGTGTAGTAATGTCCCACAAAGGTGTTTTTGAAACACATCTAATGTAAGAAGTGTTAATCCAATATCTAAGAATTGTACTTTTTGTGAATTGCTACAAACACATTCAATACAATGTGCACACACATACCTTAGATTTAGTCTACTGCATTAGCCTTTTAGTATTATATACATAATTGACTTAATATGTTTTAGACCACATGTAGTCAAATGTATCTTACAAAAGATGCATATTGTATACCAACTTGTGGTTATGCATATACAGGTATATAGATAATCCGAGTATTTGGGTTTTTGGGCCTAGGATTATCTTGGCCCTGACCTGACCCATATAAAATTTTGTGTCAAAATATTAGGCCGAACTCACCCATATAAATTACATGGATCATGCTTGGATTGGGTTATGTGGGTCAGGCCATTGGTCCAATTGGACCGGCCCGGTCAGATGCTCATCTCTATCTGTAACATCTCAATTCTTTTCTTCTATATTCGGGCTCCCCTTTCTTCCTTTACACCTTCTCCTTACTCCTTTTCTCAAACTTGTTCTTCCTTTTCTCCCTATTCTCCTTCCTTTTCTCCCTAAGATCATTCTTCCTTTTCTCCCTATCCTCATTCCTTTTTACATCCTCCTTATTCTTTATCTCGAGCTCTGTGTTCCTCTTCTCCATAGCACCTCATTCCTTTTCTTTTGTATTTAGGTTCCCCTTTCTTCCTTTTCACCTTCTCCTTACTCCTTTTCTCAAGCTCGTTCTTGTTTTTCTCCCTATCCTCATTCCTTTTCTCCCTAAGATCATTCTTCCTTTTCTCCCTATCCTCATTCCTTTTCACATCCTCCTTATTCCTTTTCTCCCTAAGCATGTTCTTCCTTTTATCCCTATCTTCATTCCTTTTCACCTCCTCCTTATTCCTTTTCTCAATCTCTATGTTCCTCTTCTCCAAACACCTCATTCCTTTTCTTATGTATTCATGTTCCCCTTTCTTCTTTTTCACCTTCTCCTTACTCTTTTTCTCAAGATCATTCTTTCTTTTCTCCCTATCCTCGTTCCATTTCTCCCTAAGCACATTCTTATTTTTCTCCCTATCCTCATTCCTTTTCACCTCCTCCTTATTCATTTTTCAATCTCTATGCTCCTTTTCTCTGTAACACCTTGTTCCTTTTCTTTTGTATTCAGGTTCTCCTTTCTTCCTTTTCACTTCTCCTTACTCTTTATCTCAATCTCATTCTTCCTTTTCTACCAATCCTTGTTCCTTTTCTCCCTAAGCTCATTCTTCCTTTCCACCCTATCCTCATTCCTTTTCACATCCTCCTTATTCCTTTTCTCAAGCTTTATGTTCCTCTTCTCTGTAACACTTTGTTCCTTTTCTTCTATATTTGGGTTACCCTTTCTTGTATTTCACCTTCTCCTTGCTCCTTTTCTCAAGATTTCTCTCCCATTTGTCCCTATGTGTGTTCCTTTTCTCCTTAAGCTTGTTCTTCCTTTTCTTTCTAACCTTGTTCCTTTTCACCTCCTCCTTATTCCTTTTCTTAAGCTTTGTGTTCTCTTCTCCCCAACCTCATTCCTTTTCTTCTGTATCTAGGTTCCCCTTTCTTCCTTTCCACCTTATCCTTACTCCTTTTCTCAAGATCGTTATTCCTTTATTCTTTTTTTCTTTCTCATTTACTCTAGTTACATTAATCATTTTTCCTAAGGATTATTAGAAAAACCTTGAATTTGGCTCTCCACAGGAAGCTCATCAATTTTATATAATGACTATGCTCATTAGAAAGGGTTTGCAACCATGCTTTACTGGGAGAAGAAGTGTAAAGGCAAGAACATAGATCATGGAAAGATGTAGTATTTGCAATATGTCTGTAATAAATAAGGATATCGTAAGGGAAGTTTACTAAATCAAATTCATATTGAAATAATAGAAGAATTAGTAGATTGTCGAACTGGAATAGAGTGGCACCATAGAGAAGAAAGGACCGGGTGCAAATCACACATTAATCTAATTCTTAATTGCCCGCTTAATCTCTATAAGATAAATTACTGAATTGTTGATCATAGCCATGCACTTCACTCGAAAGAATATGCTCACCTTCTCAGATCCAACCACATTGTTTCAAACATGCAAGGAGTTGTAGAAGAGATTAATGAAGATGTTGGAATTTAATTAAGAAATTCCTACGATGCAATGTCTTTGGTCACCGGTGGATGTGAGAGCATTGAGTTTCTTTGACTAAATTTAAAGAACCATTTGAGGTGTAGGAGATAGAAGACAATGATATATGGTGAACCCACTACTCATACAACAACCCATCATTTAACTACAAGTTTGAGGTTGATAATGAAGAGAGAATTGCAAACATCTTCTGGGCCGATGGGAGGATGAAGCTTGATTACTACTTATTCAGAGACACCATTTCCTTTGATACAACATTTCAGATAAACAAGATATGTTGACCATTAGGTACTCAATAGATTCATGTGTTCCAGTATTCAACATATCATATTGCATTACTCATCACTTGTGCTTCAATATTCAATATATTATGTTCCATTACTCAATAGGATCCTATTGTATAGTGTTTGATATAATGTGTTCAAATATTTATTATGTCCCAATACTCAACACTTGTGTTCTACTTGTTACACCCCAATCTCACAATTACCACTAATCATGAGATTAGGGCATAAATTGAGGATTTAATGTAATACAAAGATCACCCTTAACTTTTTTTCTTCTTTCTCAAACTCTTTGTTTTCTCACATTGAATCACATAAACAAACTTTACAAGAGAATTAAACCTTGATTACTCTAATATGATCTCAACATTAATGATACACATCCATACATTCATTCTGTTTCTCACACTTCCATGTGCATACGACATGATAATCAATGCATTCTCTCTTATTAAGGAAACAAAGATGCAAACATCATTTACAACTATCTCACATCTATACAAGGACCTAGAGTGACAGGGACCGACTGAACTTAACTATACTCAGACTTAACTCTTGTGGCAGATCTACTCTGATGCAATGATATCTTCAAATCCATGTGATATCCCTAAAACATTGTGAGTAGAGGGGTGAGCCTACTCGCTCAGTGAATGAGTACTTCAAAGATACAGTCTAAAGAATTGATATAATTACATATATACTTTTGAGAAACTGATATCAATTATAGTAGCAGTAAGCTTTAAAGAGATTGATCATTTACAATCATAAATATGGCATGATACTCTAGATATCAACAAGAGTAAATAAATATATGAGCATGCTTGATTAATTTCAGTGAGAACTAATGATTCAGAAACATACAAAGAATAATTCCTGGGAAACTGTACTCAAATATTTCTTAGCCTTTCTTACTTATTAGAAACTCTTTAAACCTATATAAACATATTTTAGCTTATGCCTTAATCATATGCCGTGTACTCTACATATGAAGACTCGTAGAGAACTACGATCTCACCATACAAGACTTAGCTGACACACCTGGGAATGCTAAGCCTGACTATGTCACTAGTCTGCAACAAGAAAATGTCTCTCTGGCCTCGAAACACCTATTATCCTATAAAAACTGGACTCCTCCTCTAACCTGAGCACACAGGTGGAGAGTCAAACCACCTATTGGCTTTTCTGTACTCTAGTGCCACCAGGACCTCTGGTTGATGTTGGAAACTACATGCTATATATTAAGGAGACTTTCACTAGGGCTTCGTCCCCCGTACCACCTGTTAGTACGTTCCGACCCCCGTATACTGGACACTTCCAGGGCTAGGTTGTTTCATCCCTATGGCGCAGACCTCTCATAGGGAATCTACGGTGTTCAGGGATCTTAAGTCTATTATTTTATTTTTCTTAGAAAGCTCTTACTATATTGTATCTTTTCCCTTACTTATACTTGACTCTGGTATCTCTATGGCCTAGTCTCTCCTAAACTCCTCTGATTGAACAATTGACGTGTCTATTTATTTGAAGTTTATAATACAACATGTATATCATCCTTAACTTGGCAGAGCAGTATATTCAAACATTGTAATATACTGAGAAATCAACATACTATACATGCATGTAGACTAAAATACTTAAATAAACATAATGCATGTCCATTTGGCACTTATACACTAGAATCATGCAATTAATCATATTAATATATTGATAAGAGATAATTACTTGACATACAAGTAATCGTCATTTGCACCCATAAATTATTTGCACTTTCTTGGAAAACGTGCATATTGACCCAAATCCTGGGTTGTGCATCTCATACTGAGAACATAGTAATCAAAATTCTTAATACATTGAACACCCTATCCTTAGGGTTTCATTTAACTCATTCCCTTATCACATGGCTCTCATAAGGATTTAATATGTCATAAACATCCACTAAATACATATTGCTTTAAACATGTCATATACAATCAACATATGTATGAAATCCTCGAATTGAGCTAAATTAGGGTTTCCATGTCATTCATTGAGATATTATGAATCAGGAATAACATTGCATAAATAGAGTCTATGATGCCAAGAAAAACACTTCAAATGGATTTCACCATATTTATTCACAAATTTCCAACTTTCCACTCATATAGGGCTTCACCCTTTTTACGAAGATATCAAGAAAACACTATTCACATCACATGAAATCCAAAATAGTATCTAACATATATGTACTACGCATTCAGATAAATAATCATTCATAACGAAGGGGATCCAGATAAACAAATTTCTCAATTTAATTATACAACAATTTCACTCACAGACAAATTCAATATATTTCAGTTTACTCTTATAACCTTTATGAATACTTAGGGAATTCTCACTAGGATTTATTTTATACATTTCTAATGTGAATTTATCATCAGAAATTCAAACAAACATAGGAAGAATCCATTTCATATCATTTTGTAACAACTTAGATCAAACAGACAATTCATGGTTTGTAGTCGCATACTAAGCAATTAAAGATTATGGATGATTTAACCAATTTTCATGCAATATACTATTTAAAGGAAGTTCCCACTCACCCTAAGGTGTGAAAACACCTTAAAAACGCATCTCATCCCTGAAAATCTTGATCTCATATCAAATCCCTAGCAATTCACCCGATTCTTCTTCCTTTCAACTCGAAAACCCTAGAAATGAGGGATTATGAAGAAAGAGTGAGAAAAGGGAAAATTTTGACACCATTTCGGATCAAATCAGAGGAGGGATGGAATCTTGACATGTGAGAGAAGATTCACCAGGAAAGGCTATGCAAAGAAGCTAAACTTACATGATTGCATCATTCCTCAGACCGCAAAACCCTAGGTCAGCATCTCCATCACTTTCTCCTCTCAAACCCTAACTCTCCCTCTCTCTCTAGGATTTCGTTTCTCTAGATTGAATCACAAATTATGATAGATCCTTGTGTGTTAGGTTGACCATATAGAGCAATTAAGCTGCTTGGGTCAATTGCACATTGACCCCTCACTATACTTTTTCTTATTTTAGCTGAATTTTTTGTCATAAAAATATTATCGTAATTCATCTACTGATAAGGTCTAAGAGCATCCAAAAATTATGAAACTTTTACATGTCATTTATGATTGAGCTTTAGATCACTATTTAAAATTTTAGATCATTTGGATTTACCAATAAATAAATAAAAATAAAACATTACACTACTAAAAAGCACTCTGTCAACATTTTGGTCAAAGTATAGTTCGACCAAGAACTACATTCAAAGAACACTCAAATATTCTGAAATTTTTCTCCAATATGCATGATTGAGTTATCCATATCATATCCAAAATTCAATTAAATTAAAAAATTTTAGAAAATACGAAAAATCATTTACCACACTTCTATCTTGATCAAATTCCATATTCATGTACTATCAAAACCCTATTTTTTTGTCGATTAGGGTTTACATTTCTCAAACCCTAATTCTTCAAACAAAAATCATAGTTAGAGTTTCTTCTTAGGTTTGAAACATCACAATTGATCTGCTATCATTAATCAAGTCTAAACGATGTTCAATCTAATCAAGCATGTAATCATTCAGGTAAACCCTAGTTTACGAATTAAGCACAAATGTGGTCATTACACTACTAGTGAACTATATGTGTTCCAATTCTGAACTACATGTTCTAGTAATAAACCATTTTTCCCATTATTCTGAACCGGCATGTTAATTTTTCTATGCAACTTTATTTGTTGGTTTTAACAACCACCATCGGGGTGTCATAATCATTGTAGCCCTCATCAACAATGAAACTATTGATCCTTTGAATGGTTATTCTGGACATTTCTTAAATGCATGTTAGAAAAAGCACCTATAACTATTTGCACAGATCAAGACACTGCAATGGATTTGGCTATAAGAAAAGTTCTCCCTAATGCATTCCACACACTGTGTACATGTAATATATTACAAAATGCACAGAAGAACCTCACTCAACTATTCACTCTTATTTTCCACAACCATCTTACTCTCCTCATGTATGACGTAAAAATGAAACATGCATTTGTTTTTCTTTGGACAAATATGATTCAAGAATGCTTCCCTGCTAGACCAAACCATTGGATTGAGAGAATATATGGTCATAGAAAAAATGGTCCTCGTCTTGGGTAAAACAACATTTTACTACTAGAATGAAAACAACCTAGCTCACTGAGTCATGAAATGTTGTTATGAGGCTCTTCCTCCAACCAAATCACAACTTGATTTAGTTCTTCACAAACTTTAATAGAATCTTTTCAAGAAGGAGGGGTAATGAAAAAGAACTAGAGCTTCAAGCTGCTGATAAATTTACAAACAATACCTTTTCCTACACCCCTATTGCAATAAGGGTCGTCGAGGTGTATACGCCTAATATGTTTGCAATCTTCAAATCAGAGTTCAAAAAGATGATGAAGTATGTAATCAAGTTCACACTAGAAAATAACATTGGTTGTAAGCATGCATACATTGTTTTCAAAAGCAGTACTGACAATAGAGTAGATGAGAAGATTGTGTTACCTTAAATGGATGATATGAAGTTTGAATGTTCCTTCCATATGTACGAAAGCATGGAAATGTTCTGTAGACACATTCTCAAAGTTAATATCACTAGACCCTCTGGTTCATTTGACTTCACCAACCTTTGGAGCAATCTAGGTCACATCGACTACTCATAGACATGCATGCAGTGGGAGCTACAACATTCGTGCCACCCTCTATATGATATGTACCTAATATAGTAGGTGCATCACTAGTGGCACACCATCCAAGGTGTCTATCACGATACATACCCACACTATGAGGATCACAATACACATTATACATATCCATCACCCACTTCTTCTTATTGGGAAGATTTTATGCATAATCATCATATCATCCCGACCCTACATCGCTGATGATGTACCAAGGTCGAGGTAGTAAGAAATTTTAGTTCTCCTACCAAACAAAATTCTATCTGCCACCACCACAGCTACAAGAGCCACCTCTAGAGGGCAATCATGTCAACTGGTGTCCATGGTAGCATCCTACTTTCCCTTCATTCCAAATTTAGTGTTTGCTTGAGGATGAGAAATTTTTTATGCTTCGGATGGAGGGTGGGTGGTAGTAGCTCACTCCACCCATGTTTAGCTTTCTTTCTACTATTTTGATTGCTTTAATATCTATCTCATTCATGAACACATCCATTCATTGCATTTACCTTAAGTTTATAATTTTTATACTAATGCATTTCCAAATAATGAATCCAATACCAGCCGACTTCGTACATACCTTTTTCTTACCATTGCTTGCATGCACATTCATTTCATTGAATACACTTCTTAAAATTATGTAAATCCGCATCAGGAGCATTATTATGAGAAGTTTCCAATGCTTAGAATTCACCCCATAAGCTAATGACATTAATCAATTTGTTCTCTGAAAAATGGCAAGATCTACAGAATTGATAAGAATCAAATACAATGTTCCTTTTTGCCAAATAGCATGCATGTGTGCAAAAATGTGAATAATTCCACATTTTGCATTGTTTGAATGAACGGAATGTGAGGAATAAGTCAATACAAAAACATGATTCCCACTAGGCCATTGACCCTAGAGACACATTTTATATTTCTCACAATTTTTCTCTACTTTATTTGGTAAAGAAAAACTTAACTTTGTCTACAACCATATATTTAAATGGCTTTAGATGTGTGAATGTAGGGATTGAAGGTTGTCCAACAGAGTCCCATACTAATTTTCTTTTACCATGTATTCTTCATGCCCTTGTATTTCCCTTATCATTGCTTTTGTGTCATATTGCTAAAACTCATGATCCAACCCCTTTTCTACACTTCTCCCTCCGTCTTATTACCATTCATCCACTAAAAATATATAAAATGTCAAAAAGTGCCAAATTCTAAGTTTGGGTGGCACAACCCCCTAACTATCTAACCACTTCTTCCATTCATGTGTTATATTTTCAAAAAATAAAGAAAAGATGCCATGGGGCACAATGATAAAAAATTGCAATATATGTAGTTGACCAATAAAATGCAATCTCAAGCTGAAATGAATAGAGAATTTTCTCTCAATACCCCCTTTCATTATATTTTCCACCTAGTGGAACAAATTATACCCCATTGCATGCATTCTAACTGCCCAATATTGGTTTATGTGCAAAATCACATATTATGCAGGTCTCTTTAGTTTTACTTGTAATTCTTATGTATACTTGATGTTAATAATTTTGATATTGAAGAAGATAATGTGAAATGAAGTTGGGAATGAGGACAAAGAAATCTTCATTATGTGATTTCAAGAAGATAGGGTTGTTTGGCTCATGTTTGGGGTAGGGATGAATGCATGCTTGAGAGAGAGAGGATTGAGTGTGGTGTTAGTACCATTTGGTGTCTTCCTCTAATTTTGTGCTACTTGAAGATGAGCAACATATAAGTTTGGGGTTTTTTAATGAATGCATATTCATCTAGAATTTGTTGTATATTTTGGAGGGAATTTAGTGCCAGTTGGCTTGGCTAGACGGATGGTTCGCTAATCAAGGGAAATTTACTAGGAAGATAAAAAAATATGAGAATTTTTGAGTCACCCAATTCACTGTCCAATTGACTATTGGCCAATCTATGTTGCCTCCATGCAGTATGTCAGTCAACCAATGAAGTGACTAAGTCAATCGATTGAGACTGCGTTCAGAGAATCTTATTAGTAGTCGACTGGCTAGTTTTCCAGTGAGTCTGTCAATTTAGAATTTCTCCACCACACTTTAGGAACTTCACATTCATCCAGTCAGTAGACTCATCAGCGAGTGACTCGAATTCGAATACTTTTCTCAGCAAACACTTGAAGCCATTCGCCCGACTGGAGGGAGTCCAACACATAGAATAAAAGGCTTCCAAGACAATTTTCAACTTAACTAATGGAAACAACAATGCCCTATAAAAGATATTTCTGTCTAACCCCCCCCCCAAATCAAACCCATCGAGACAATTAGAGTCCTAGGAAGTAGAAGAGAAGAACATACACTTACCCCCTCTTTGAATTTTCTTGGACTACTGACTATTCTGGAGCATTTCTCATTCGTCGTAGATCATGACTTTGACCCCTTCTACTCCAATGAAATGGACCCTACATAATCTTGTACTTTATTCTCCATCATGAGTGATTAAACATTCTCGTCGGTGATGGAGGAATAAACCCATCATTTTTATCTTGTATCTCACATTATAAATCATTGTTTGAATAAATATCTTGATTAATGGTCAATTGTAAATTGTGTGTTTGTTGTATTGATCATATTGCTTGCCTATTTATTATGATCTTAGACAACAATATTCAAATATAAGGTTAGAACGCTAATTGATGTTGTTGAACTTTGAATGAGACCATTGAAGGAAGTTCAATGGGGCAAAAAATCGAGTATATGTGGGTAAAGAAACCTTGACCGCACGGGAAAATATGTTCCTATGGAATTAATGCTCCAAAAGGATGTGAATTTCCTTGGCCACAATCTAGATAGCCATGATAATGAGTGATGTAATGTGAGGGAATAGACAGATATGTGGTGGTGGTGAAACCCAATCCACCCTAGTTCTTTTTCTTACTTTCTTTGAATTTCCAATTCTATTCATATAATCGTCATGCTTGAAGTCAAGAACTCCTAGTGACAAACCAAGGATGTAACCACTTGGTTGTCCCTTCATGGACAATGATTTTCTATAATCAAATTCAATCTTCCTCTTTTTTAGTTCTCTTTAACTAGTTAATAATAAAACTCTATCGGTTCTTAGTTTTAAATATTGACCTCAACATATTTAGATATGATAAATGATTCTTAAAAATGTTGTGTCTAGGTTTTAATTATAAACTAGACTACAATAAGATTTATCTATCTGCATGTGATGATTATTGAACAGAGAATCGGTAAAAGTTTAAAGATTAATTCCTAGATGAATTTCTTATGATATTGTTATGACCCACATTTCGTTTTACCAGTAAGTACCTTGGTTAGCGCGTAATTGAACTAGTTATGTCGAGATAAGTACTTGCTTTTGTTAATAGTGTTTTGAGCTTTGAGCTAGTGTTAATGTATCATTAGCTTGTTCTCTTGTCCTGAGGTTGAGGACAAGTTTGTGCTTAATCCGTTGCCGAAGAAATCATGTGAAACTGACCTACGAGTAAAAAGTTATGAGCTTTTTAGTGTGCAGGGACCTATGTGTAATTTCGGAAAGTTTCTGGGAAATTTGCATCCGGCCCCCTGGGCGCCCTTCCTTATCCTTTCCTTCAGTTTTTCCTTTTTAACTCTTTTAACCGACTTGGGAATGAACGATAGTTCATTTCCTTCGGTTGCCGCTTGGGAGAAACAGAGAAGGAGAAAGGGAGAAAGAGCAAGCTAGAGGAGAAGCTAGGCAACCAAGCTCCTTCCTTCTCCGTCCTCCTTCGATTTCTTCATCTTCTCCAGCCAAACCAACCGGCTGCATCATCTTCTTCTTCCTCACCTTCTTCTTCCTCCTGCAGCCATGAAGAAGACGACCATGGAGATGGTCTAGGGAGCGAACGGTGCTTCCCCCTCCGTTCTTTCTGCTTGCCAAGTGCTTGCTAGGTCAATCCGAAGCTATAGGAGTGATTCGGGTAAGAATCGTCCACTGAATCGACCCCAATCGTCTCTTTTAATTCTGCAATTTCCGCCCCTGCGCAGGTTGCACGGCGTGCAAATCCGTTTTGCACGGCGTGCAACATTGCAGAAAGCTGATTTAGGGGATTTCTATTTCTGCACAGGTGCACGGCGTGCAAAGTCAGTTTGCACGGCGTGCAAAGTTATAGATAGCGGAACGAGTTTCAGCCCAGGTGCACGGCGTGCAAATCAGTTTGCACGGCATGCAAGGTCAGTTTGCACGGCGTGCAAAGGTGCAGAAAAGTAGAACAGAAGTGCACTGAAGGTGCACGGCGTGCAGTCTGGGTGCACGGCGTGCACGCTGCTGTAAAGGGCAGAATTAGGCGTGTTTGTGGACGTTTTTCGGTGTATACGAACACACCGAAGTGGGTGAGTAATAGTTCATTTAGAAATCATTATTTAACTCATTTTAAATACTTATTTGCTTCAGTATCAGTTAATATGATTCCTGAACAATGTAGCATGTACTTCAGTATGATAAGTTCAGTGGAATTTGAATTGCGTGATGTAAATGATGAAAAAGAGGAAATTCTATATCTTATAGTTGCCATATGATATTTCTGTTTAAATGTTTATTTGTTAATCAAGTATAGACCTAGATGCCCTAACACCGTAGAACCCCTAAATGAAGGTCTGTTTCTTAGGGGTGAAACTCGTGTCCAACATCAACCGGTTGAGTAATTCTGGTGGCACGAGGAGAGAAAGAAAGGCAGTGTCTAACAACAATCGTGCGTGTGTCACGATGGCACTGGGGAAAAGAAAAAGAAAACACGGTTATCTAACACCATTCGTGCGTGTGTCACGAAGGTAACCCTGTGACTCTCCGCCGGTGTACTCCGGTTAAAGGAGGAGTCGGGAGCACACGTGGTTGTGCATTGAGGCCGTAGAGCCTATGTTCTGGCCGGAGAGCCAGGGGTCCTGTAGCAGAGCAGGGCTGGCGTCAGACTTAGCATTTCCCGGGTGTGTCGCTAAGTCTTGTACGGTGGGACCGTAGCATGGACTTGTTGCGGATCTTTATATGCAGAGTACACTGCATATATTTAGGGCATAATAATAAAATGGATAAATAATCGAGTAGGTTCACAGTAAATTTATATAACTGTTTTATTACCTGAAATACCTGTTAATGCTTAGAAGTGTGGTTATTGTCTGTATATTTGTTATGCTAATAGAACTGCCCTGCTTGAACTGTATATTTGTTTATTTCAGTTTATAAACCTGACGAGTTGTTTAATGATAGCTAAGTGAAATGTTATTCACTGAGCGAGTAGGCTCATACCTCTACTCAAAACAATTTCAGGTCAGCATCAGCATCAGGAATCAGAAGGATCGTTTCACCCTAACACTTAGTCGATAGAAGGTTTGTTGCTAGTCTAGATAGAGGTCTCTTAGTCCATTCCCCTCGATCCTCGGGACAAGGTGTGAGTGAGAGAGAGAATGTGTACACAGATGTAAATTAATGTTATGCTTCCTTTATGTTAATCAATGTATTATGCCGTAAACCTTGATTGTATCTCTATCAGTGTAACTGAGAAGTTTCTGCAGTTTGTTTAGTTCTTGTTTGCAGCTTAAACTTGATTATCATTTAAATGCCTTGAATTGTGTTAAAAAGTGAAGATTGGTTGGTTATGTGATAATCCCACCTGTCGTGCCTTAATCTCGTGGTTTGTGTTTAATGTGGGATTGGGGCGCGACAACTCTTGGTATCAGAGCTTAGGTTGAGTACATAGTTACTCAGAGTCCAGGTCAGGGGACGATAAGAGACCAATAGAATTAAGGTTTAGGTGTCTTTCTTCTATCTGTAGTTTTCTAACAGGAAATATTCTGTTATATCATTGCAGATGGCAGGAAGAGGCTTTGATCGTGATGATCAGGCCGAGAGCCATGTTGGCCCTGATCCTTTGTACTTGGGTCCAGGTGGTGGTGACCACGTGGATGAAGCATCCCGGATGTACAGGATGTTTCTGGAAACCAAAGAAAAGTACAAGGCTGATAGGCGAGATTCTTCTTCTACCAGCAGTAAAGATCTGATGCGATCTTATGAGCTTGTGAAGAAGCTTGGTGGCATAGAGTTTAGTGGCACTACAGATCCCGCCAAAGCTGATGAGTGGTTTAGACAGATAGAAAAGGTCTTTCGTCTGATGGGGCTTCCAGAAGATAAGAAGATCAATCATGCGGTCTACCTTTTGACAGGCGATGCAGAGTTGTGGTGGCGCGGTGTGGAAGAAAAGAGGAGAGGTACAGAGCTTTCCTGGCAGGATTTCTCTGAGGAGTTTCATCTCAAATTCTATCCACCCACTTTTCTTAATGAGAAAATCAGGCAGTTACAGAATATCAAGCAGGGGAACATGACAGTTACAGAATATGAAGCGCTTTTCACACGGTTAGCGAACTTCTGTCCACAGCTTGTTCCCGATAACATAGAGAGATGTAGAAGGTTTCAGGAAGGACTAAGGCCAGAGATTCGGCATACAGTTTCTGCTACTAGTAGGAGGAACAGAGAGAACTTTGGTGAGTTTGTCGAGGCCGCTAGACAGGTTGAAGAATCTGTGAATGCTGACAAGGTGCCTGAGTCTAAGAAGAGATCTGCAGACTTCAGTAGAGGGCAATCCAGTAGTGGATACAGAGGTGGAGGCAGAGGTTTCGTTTCTAAACTTGGGCGTGGTTTTGGTTGTTTCAGCAGGCAAAGATCTGAGGATGTCACTACTTCTAGAGGCAGAGGAGGATACAACCCAGGAAGATGGGGCAGTGCCGATAGTGGACAGTCTTCTGGGTCGTCAATGTCAGTGACAGGTCCTCAGAGGCAAGAGATACCACCATGTGACAAATGTGGAAGGCCACATACTGGTCAGTGTTGGGGTGCAAATTCTCGAGGTTGTTTTATCTTTGGACAAGTAGGACATTTCAAAAAGGAATGTCCTCAGCTTCGACAAGCAACATCGCAAGCTTTCCAGCCTCAATACCATGATGTTCCAAGTTCTTCTGTGGCTTCTGGATCTAGAGGTGGTGGAATGTCTAGTGGCAAGAGTGGTCAGAAAGGACAGTGTGGCAGAGGGAGAGCTTCAGCACATTTCTTCTCTTTGACACCTCAGGAAGGTATAATTTCTTCACAAGTTGTTACAGGAGAGATGCTTTTGTTTAATAGTATACCAGTTTCAGTTTTGATAGATCCGGGTGCTACTCATTCTTTTATACGACGTTCTTTAGATGGTAAACTTAATCTGTTAACTCAAGAGTTGGCAGATGAGTTAGTGTTGAGGGTTCCACTAGGTGGGCCAACAGTTTTATCCAAGTCTTGTCCCGGATGCTTGTTATCTTTTGGAGGTTTTACCTTTGCTGCTAATCTCATACCCCTGGATGTAAATACCTTTCAAGTCATCTTGGGTATGGATTGTCTTGAAACATATCGAGTGCAACTCGATTGTTGGAAGAAGGAAGCTACCTTTCAACTAGGAGAATTTTCTTGTGTCTTTACTGGAGACAGGAATGTTCTACCTACGTGCATAATATCAGCTGTTGTAGCTGATAAGATGTTACAGAAGGGATGTGAAGCGTTCCTTGCTCATGTGGTTGACACCAGAGCAGAGAAGAGCACCGCCAGTGTTTATGATGTGCCTGTGGTTTGTGAGTTTTCTGATGTTTTTCCAGAAGATTTGCCAGGCCTACCTCCTGTCAGAGACTTGGATTTTGAAATTCAGATATATCCAGGTAGTCATCCAGTAGCACTGCCAGCCTACAGAATGGCACCTGCAGAGTTGAAAGAACTCAAGGTGCAGTTGCAGGAGTTGCTAGATAAGGGTTTCATTAGACCCAGTTCTTCACCGTGGGGTGCTCCAGTCCTGTTTGTTAAGAAAAAGGATGGTACCATGCGTCTCTGTATAGATTACAGGCAACTGAACAAAATCACTATAAAGAACAAGTATCCATTGCCGAGAATAGATGATCTGTTTGATCAGTTGCATGGAGCGACGATCTTTTCTAAAATTGATTTGAGATCTGGATATCATCAGCTTAGAATAAAGGCTTCTGATATTCCCAAAACAGCTTTCAGAGTCAGGTATGGGCATTATGAGTTTTTGGTCATGTCGTTTGGGTTGACCAATGCCCCAGCAGCCTTTATGGATATGATGAACCGGATTTTCAAACCGTTCCTAGATCAGTTTATTGTAGTCTTTATAGATGATATTCTGATCTATTCCAGAGATGATGAGCAGCATGAACAACACCTGAGAGTAGTGTTGCAGTTGTTGAGACAACACCAATTGTTTGCTAAATTCAGCAAATGCGAGTTCTGGTTGGCCGAGGTAGCATTTCTTGGACATGTTATCTCGAGAGGTGGAGTTAGCGTTGACCCTAAGAAAGTTGATTCTGTACTTCAGTGGGAACAACCTAAGACTCCTACGGAGATCAGAAGTTTCTTGGGTTTAGCAGGTTATTACAGAAGGTTCATACAGAACTTCAGTGTGTTAGCATCACCTTTGACACGCTTGACGAGGAAGAATGCACCGTTTGTTTGGTCTGATAACTGTGAGAGAAGTTTTCAGATTTTGAAGAAAAGGTTGACTTCAGCACCAGTGTTGGTTTTGCCTGAAGCAGAAAAGGTTATACAGTGTTCTGTGATGCTTCCAGGAGAGGTTTGGGCTGTGTACTGATGCAGGAAGGCAAAGTGGTGGCTTACGCATCTAGACAGCTTAAGAAGAATGAAGAGAATTATCCTTTTCATGATCTGGAATTAGCTGCTATAGTTCATGCTCTTAAGACATGGCGTCACTACCTGTATGGTGAGACATGTCAGGTGTTTACAGACCATAAGAGCCTGAAATATATCTTCACTCAGAGAGACTTGAATTTGAGACAGCGCAGATGGCTTGAGCTGATTAAAGACTATGATGTGACAATCGATTACCATCCTGGTAAGGCGAATGTTGTAGCTGATGCTTTGAGTAGAAAGTCAAGTTCAACAGCAAATGCATTTTCTATGGCATGTTTCAAGAGAGACTTGCTTGTAGATATGCGAAAATTGAACTTGGACTTGGATGTGACTAGACAGAGTGGGTTGATTGCTCAGATGCAAGTCAGACCTACTTTCTATAATCAGATTAAGGAACTACAGCAGAGTGATGATGAGTTGTGGCAAATCATGCAGGATATGTCAGAAGGTAAGAGAACAGAGTTCAGGTTTTCTGATGAAGGTGTGTTGTATCTTCATGATAGGTTGTGTGTACCTGGAAACAGTGAGTTGAAAGAGGATATTCTTGAGGAAGCACATACTTCTATGTATGCTATGCATCCAGGTAACACAAAGATGTACAGGAATCTCAAGGAGCTGTACTGGTGGTCTGGTATGAAAAAGGATGTGGCTGAATACGTGGCTAGGTGCGGGGTGTGTCAGCAGGTTAAGGCTGAGCATCAGAAACCTGCTGGTACTTTGTAGTCGCTTCCTATACCAGAATGGAAATGGGAACACATCGCGATGGACTTTGTAGTAGGATTACCCAGGACGCCTAAGGGTTCAGACTCGATATGGGTGATTGTGGATAGACTAACTAAGTCTGCTCACTTTCTTCCTGTCAAGACAACCTTTGACGTTTCAAAGTTGGCCAAAGTTTATGTGGATGAAGTAGTCAGGCTGCATGGGATTCCAGTTTCCATTATTTCTGACAGAGATCCAAAGTTTACATCTAGATTCTGGAATCAGTTACATCGTGCGTTGGGCACAAGGCTGAAGTTCAGTACAGCGTTTCACCCACAGACAGATGGTCAATCTGAGAGGACCATTCAGACCCTTGAAGACATGCTGAGAGCATGCGTGCGACAGTTCAGAGGTAACCGGGAAGAACACTTAAGCCTAATGGAGTTTGCATATAATAACAGTTACCATTCTAGTCTTGGAATGGCTCCATATGAAGCTCTTTATGGCAGGAAGTGTAGATCGCCAGTTTGTTGGTACGAGGTGGGTGAGAAGGAAATTATTGGACCTGAGCTAGTTGATGTGACTACAGAAAAGATATATGTGATCAGGGATCAGTTAAAAGCTGCTCAGGATAGACAGAAAAGTTATGCAGAAAGACGACGTCGACCTCTTGAGTTCGAGGTTGGTGACGAGGTTTACTTGAAGGTTTCTCCGTGGAAAGGAGTGTTGAGGTTTGGCAAGAGGGGTAAGTTGACCCCTAGGTATATGGGTCCATATCCTATTGTTGAGAGGATTGGACCTGTAGCTTACAGGTTGGATTTGCCGTCTGAGTTGGCAAATCTTCATGATGTCTTCCACGTGTCTATGCTGAAAAAGTGTCATCCCGGTACAGAAAAGATTGTAGATCCAGAACCGGCGCAACTTAGAACAGATGTGTCCTATGTAGAAGGACCAGTGCAGATAGTTGATCACCGGATCAAAAAGCTTAAGAACCGTGAGTTATCTTTAGTGAAGGTTTTGTGGAGGAATCACAATATAGAGGAAGCTACGTGGGAGCTTGAATCAGAAATGCGTAACAAGTTTCCTTTTCTCTTTTAGGAATTTCGGGACGAAATTCTTATAAGGGAGGGAGATTGTTATGACCCACATTTCGTTTTACCAGTAAGTACCTTGGTTAGCGCGTAATTGAACTAGTTATGTCGAGATAAGTACTTGCTTTTGTTAATAGTGTTTTGAGCTTTCAGCTAGTGTTAATGTATCATTAGCTTGTTCTCTTGTCCTGAGGTTGAGGACAAGTTTGTGCTTAATCCGTTGCCGAAGAAATCATGTGAAACCGACCTACGAGTAAAAAGTTATGAGCTTTTTAGTATGCAGGGACCTATGTGTAATTTCGGAAAGTTTCTGGGCAATTTGCATCCGGCCCCCTGGGCGCCCTTCCTTATCCTTTCCTTCAGTTTTTCCTTTTTAACTCTTTTAACCGACTTGGGAATGAACGATAGTTCATTTCCTTCGGTTGCCGCTTGGGAGAAACAGAGAAGGAGAAAGGGAGAAAGAGCAAGCTAGAGGAGAAGCTAGGCAACCAAGCTCCTTCCTTCTCCGTCCTCCTTCGATTTCTTCATCTTCTCCAGCCAAACCAACCGGCTGCATCATCTTCTTCTTCCTCACCTTCTTCTTCCTCCTGCAGCCATGAAGAAGACGACCATGGAGATGGTCTAGGGAGAGAACGGTGCTTCCCCCTCCGTTCTTTCTGCTTGCCAAGTGCTTGCTAGGTCAATCTGAAGCTATAGGAGTGATTCGGGTAAGAATCGTCCACCGAATCGACCCCAATCGTCTCTTTTAATTCTACAATTTCCGCCCCTGCGCAGGTTGCACGGCGTGCAAATCCGTTTTGCACGGCGTGCAACATTGCAGAAAGCTGATTTAGGGGATTTCTGTTTCTGCGCAGGTGCACGGCGTGCAAAGTCAGTTTGCACGGCGTGCAAAGTTACAAATAGTGGAACGAGTTTCAGCCCAGGTGCACGGCGTGCAAATCAGTTTGCACGGCGTGCAAGGTCAGTTTGCACGGCGTGCAAAGGTGCAGAAAAGTAGAACAGAAGTGCACTGAAGGTGCACGGCGTGCAGTCTGGGTGCAATGCGTGCACGCTGCTGTAAAGGGAAGAATTAGGCGTGTTTGTGGACGTTTTTCGGTGTATACGAACACACCGAAGTGGGTGAGTAATAGTTCATTTAGAAATCATTATTTAACTCATTTTAAATACTTATTTGCTTCAGTATCAGTTAATATGATTCCTGAACAGTGTAGCATGTACTTCAGTATGATAAGTTTAGTGGAACTTGAATTGCGTGATGTAAATGATGAAAAAGAGGAAATTCTATATCTTACAGTTGCCATATGATATTTCTGTTTAAATGTTTATTTGTTAATCAAGTATAGACCTAGATGCCCTAACACCGTAGAACCCCTAAATGAAGGTCTGTTTCTTAGGGGTGAAACTCGTGTCCAACATCAACCGGTTGAGTAATTCTGGTGGCACGAGGAGAGAAAGAAAGGCAGTGTCTAACAACAATCGTGTGTGTGTCACGATGGCACTGGGGAAAAGAAAAAGAAAACACGGTTATCTAACACCATTCGTGCGTGTGTCACGAAGGTAACCCTGTGACTCTCCGCCGGTGTACTCCGGTTAAAGGAGGAGTCGGGAGCACACGTGGTTGTGCATTGAGGCCGTAGAGCCTATGTTCTGGCCGGAGAGCCAGGGGTCCTGTAGCAGAGCAGGGCTGGCGTCAGACTTAGCATTTCCCGGGTGTGTCGCTAAGTCTTGTACGGTGGGACCGTAGCATGGACTTGTTGCGGATCTTTATATGCAGAGTGCACTGCATATATTTAGGGCATAATAATAAAATGGATAAATAATCGAGTAGGTTCACAGTAAATTTATATAACTGTTTTATTACCTGAAATACCTGTTAATGCTTAGAAGTGTGGTTATTGTCTGTATATTTGTTATGCTAATAGAACTGCCCTGCTTGAACTGTATATTTGTTTATTTCAGTTTATAAACCTGACGAGTTGTTTAATGATAGCTAAGTGAAATGTTATTCACTGAGCGAGTAGGCTCATACCTCTACTCAAAACAATTTCAGGTCAGCATCAGCATCAGGAATCAGAAGGATCGTTTCACCCTAACACTTAGTCGATAGAAGGTTCGTTGTTAGTCTAGATAGAGGTCTCTTAGTCCATTTCCCTCGATCCTCGGGACAAGGTGTGAGTGAGAGAGAGAATGTGTACACAGATGTAAATTAATGTTATGCTTCCTTTATGTTAATCAATGTATTATGCCGTAAACCTTGCTTGTATCTCTATCAGTGTAACTGAGAAGTTTCTGCAGTTTGTTTAGTTCTTGTTTGCAGCTTAAACTTGATTATCATTTAAATGCCTTGAATTGTGTTAAAAAGTGAAGATTGGTTGGTTATGTGATAATCCCACCTGTCGTGCCTTAATCTCGTGGTTTGTGTTTAATGTGGGATTGGGGCGCGACAGATATAATCTATCACATCAAAAAGGTTGGAAGGAGTCTAATGCAGTATTCATATTTTTAAAATTAGAATCTTTTTGTTGTGTGTTTGAATAATGATGTGAGCCAACTCCCACTAATCTTTATACCACATCACACTATCTTTTGTTGATAGTTAGTGTTGAGAGTGAGGGGAAACCAAGGCCAGGGGAGGAAGAAGACATGATTGTTCCAATTAACAATGGGTGATGATCAACATATAGGAAAGTGTATGAGAGGAGTTCAATGTGACTTTTTCTTTATTTTTAATTATAAATTTGTCCTTGTACTCTAATAAGTCAGCCATATAATACACATATTTATATAATATATGCACTTATGAATTGTCCTTTTTGTATCATCTATATTATATATTGAAAAGTAGGGGAGGGGTATGATAGAATATTTGCATTAGGATTTTCTAATTAGAAATTATGTCTATCCTGATACGACTGTGAGCCGACTCCCATCGGTCTTCACACTGCATCATACTATTTTTTATGGTTGTTAAGATCACGAGTTTGAGGAGAACCAAGGATGGAGAAAGTAGCGAACGGTGTTGCTCCAATTGACACCGAGAATGATCTATGCAATGTTGTGGATGTTGAGTAAAACTCATCGTTATCTTGAACAAGGTGGGAGTCAAAAGTTGGTTTTCTTTTTTTCCTTTCTTTTCATTTTATTGATCTTATTCTTCATCTTCATTAACATTGTGTATGGTATAACACCATTCAACCTTTTTATTATCAAGATTACCTATGAACCTTCTTGTAGGAAAAAGAGGATCGGACGGGTTAGCCAAACAAGGAACCCGATAAATCAATAACGTGATGCATGGTCACATTTGCAGTCCTCAAAGTAGTCTAATATGTTTCAATCCATGTAGTATTAAATATTCTAAAGTTGGTACATCACATGTATTATTGCCCAATTAAGATAGAGATAGTTTATGTATGAACATGTTTTCATACTTGATTGATATAAATAAATAAACATGTTTCACACTCATAAATGAAACAAATTAAGGGTCAAATAACAACTATGTCTGAAGATGTACAGTTATGTCTAACAATAAGTACTATTAGGTAGAATGAGTTTTTTTTTTGGTGAAACAAGCTCATCTATTGATACCAAAACTTTGGGCATTTACAAGAAGGAACACCGCTTGACCATACAGAAAGAAACAAAAGAAGATGCCACACAAGGGATCCAACACCTCCAACTAGTAGGACCACACACAACCATGGAATATGCTCATAGACACAACAGAGAGAAAGGAAAGATATAGAAAATGACTAACACAGCAACCCAGCCAACAGCCCTGACACAAGCATTAAACCAAACCTAAAAAAAATTGCTCAAGCCGCCAGCTAGAAAGCCACTTCAACAAAGCCTGCAAAAACCAAACCCTACTGTAGTATTAATCACCATAAACCCTGGGAATGTAGCCTACTAACTGGCAACCCATGAAAGAAAGCCTCTGCGAAGAAGAATCTTTGAATCGATTCAAATAGAATCAATTAGTTGTTCTAGATCACAACTGGGAACTTGGTTATCCTTCCTTGCTTTCCTTCTTTTCCTTTTTGGTTTTGAACTCTCCAATCTAACTTTTAGACAACTAAAGGATCAGGGGAATCAAAGTCTTCAGAACAGACATCGTCACCCCACTGTTGTTTCCTTCTTTGTTTGTAGTTAAAGGAAAGTCCACAACTCTCCCATATCTTCTCTACATTCAGCTGATTGTTGTCTCCAAACTCAAATTGAGGTCAAGTATTAATCTCAAGCTCCCAATCTAAGTTGAGACTTTCAACTAGATCAATTTGAAGAAGATTGTTGCCCATATCTGGTTCCCCTAAAGGAGCAACTTCCAACAAAGGTTTAACCCCTGAACTAAAATCTGCATAAGACAGAGAAGAAGGAACTTCACCCAGATCAATGATTTGAGATTCACCAACCTGCAACTAGTTCCCAGCCTCATCTGTCTCTTGAAGGTCGGTAGACTAACTGCTTAAAATACCAGCCTCATCAATTTCAGTAGAAGTGTTCGCTTTTTTACTTTTGTTCTCCTTGGCATTGGGTCGAACAACTGGAGCCTTACCAAAGAGAAGCCGAATTTCATCTAGTGAACCTACCTTCCTTGCCACTGATGGGCATGAGTTCAATCTGTGACCATAGTGTTTGCAACCTCTACAAACAGCCGGCTTAGCAATGACGTCCACCTTCAGAGCTTTAAGAACTCCATAGACTTCAACCATTGCTACCTTAGGAAAAGGATCTGAATATCTCAGTTCCACACACACCTTGGCATCCTGGAGATAGCCTGCTATAATGGAGGAGTCCTCATAGTCAAGCGGCTTCCCAACAGTACTAGCAATACGGTCCAATCTGACCAGACTCCATGGCACGCCTGGGTTCTCAATCCTAAGCTAAACTGGAGCAGAGTTGAAGGAAAGAGGAAGAAGCCTGGAACCCGGCTCCCAAGGCTGAACAATCAGCAATGATCCATCCATCATCCAAGGTGCTTCGTCTAAGATTCGTTCTCTCTCAGTGGAGGAAGGCATTGAAACAATGAACCTCTCTATTTCTTCAGCTACTAGATCAAAGACACACTGTTGGGCCGCCAGTTTCTTCTAATCCACCCTTGCAATTGGCTCTTGAAGGGCTTGCGTCCAAGAAAACAGATACAAAGGTAGGAACTCCAGTCCGATTCTGATTCACCTTAGCTTGAAATGGAAGCACACCGAACTCCATTTCTTAGCTCAGGATCAACGAACTTCAACACTGGCAAATCCCCCACTGCCCGACCAACATGACTGGCGGCGAACCAATCTGCAATTGGGTCAGAGTTGGGAGGAGCCTCTGTATCTTTACGGGAAGGGGAAGGAGGATTAGTTTGAACGGAAGAGGACGGGGCCGAAGCAACACCTCCATCCAACAAAAGAGTCGACGACACAGTTGATTTACCGTGAACATCGACGTCTTGTACATGGACTGTTGGGGGAGAAGAGGCCTGACCGGAAGCAGTCGAATCCACTCCATCATCCGCTCTTGGGCTCAATGGAGTTGCCGATCTGTTGAGCGCATTTGTTGCTTCTTCACCAGAACGTTCTTCTCCTCTAGGGCTCCGTCCACCCCGACCTCTCCCCCTTCCGCGAGCCATCCCCATCACGACCTAATCCTTAAAAAATGAGCATTTTAATATAATAGCTGCTGTAAAATTGAATAAAAAATCCCAGAAATCGTTTATGACCCTGATGTACTTATAATCTATTTTTGAAATTTTGATAGGAAAATGAATGTGTAGTGTTATGTATAATAATGAATATTATGTATAAAAATAAGTACATTTTATGTATAAAAGCGAGTATTGTAATATTATAGCCTTTTATAATTTTTGATGAAAAATGGCTCACACTTTGTGTCCGTAATGCACTTACAGCCATTGTACAACAACGGAGATGAAAAAAAAAACATAATAATCTTAAAATGCACAAGGATACTAAAAAATACATATAACAACAATACTAAAAAAATAGACATAAAAGTACTCACTTTTATATGAGCGCCCGGACTTATTTTGGGCCGTTAAATATACAGTTAGTTAACCGTTCGTTGACCGTCCGAACTTGTTTCGGGATACATCCACCTGCCCTAAAGATTGCTGCTACCTGGACAGTTTCTCCTCTTGTGGGCTGTCCTACTAAAACTCAATAAAGCTAATTCTTTTCCTAATCCTGGCACTATTATGTTTTCCACTAATCCTAGCAGTATTAAGCCACTTATATATATCTACGGGCATTCTATCGTTCATAAGATTGTTTTCTTCGTAACTATCTTATGCGCCTATTTCCCAATCATAGCTTTCCTCAGATTTTTGTGGTTTTCTCTCTTTGAGTTGCTTCAATGTTCCCCAAAAACAGTAGCCGGGACTTCTCCTTCACCTTTCAGAATTAGGGAAGCTGACTACCTTGTATATAGTGAGCTGATTCACAAGGGTCGAATGCCAATGAGGCAAAGCAGTTTTCCCTGTGAAAGCTGGCTTTTGGTATCCGCACAACCTGCTTCGTCATCGGGTTGCAAACAGAATACTGAGGACCAGAAGATGACGGCCCTTTGACAAACAGGAGCAATCCTTTGCATACGTCAAGGAGATCATCTGGAGAAGGCTTGAAAGGTAGCAGAGCGGAATAGGTATACGAATCCTTCATTTTCTGGTTCTCCATCCTCCAACATCGAGGGGTTTGTAGATGCTTCGTCCATACAATCAGGGTCAGCATAGGAAAGATAATCCATAAAGATCTCACATGTGGAGGTATAATGGTTATCCTCAGTACGCAAGATGAAACCGGAGATAGGAGGCAACGAAAAGGAAATCCGCGGGACACACTCATAAGAGATCAGACGGTGCCATAATTTGCACACGCGCTTGTATCTCATCAGATTTTTGACGGGCAACCGGCATAGTAGATATATTTTCTTCTGATACTGGAAGGGAGGTCAGACACCGGATATCTGTAGAAACTTCTGATACCATTGACGACGATAGTTTGGTTCTCCGCCGTTCTTGTTATTTTAATGGGGTGCTGTATAGGTTGGCATTGTCAAAGCGCCTCTTGTCTTTTAACATCAGGAAAGTAACCCGTCAAGCTATTGCTCTGCCTAGGACTGATGGTATGGAAGAGGATCACGGCCTTCTTGGTGTCTCGAATGGGCTTCTACATTATGCCAACAAAGATATATCTGGAATGAAAGTATGGGTCCTCAATGACGCTATGACAAGTACATGCCGTGGAAACAACAGTAATGAGTTTTGGATTCTGAAGCACAGCGTTACATTTAATGATACAATCTATTGGTTCCCAATGGATGGCTACATATATATATACATCCCCAATGGCTGTTGATAAGACTTTTAAGTTGTATGCTATCGACCCAATTTCTGACATCATCTACATTGGAAATTCTAGAGCAATCACTACCTATGATATCAATAGCAAGGTCTTCAAGCTGTTCTACAGCATGCATGCGGATCGTCACAGAAATGTCTTTTTGGGCGAATTTTATGTATACTGTCATTCCCAATGTTATGTCGTCTTGAACCAGTTTACAGATTATGAAGATTCACGCTAGGAACCTAATATCTTGCACAAGGATGCGTTTATTTGGCCTCCGTGTATGTGCTTCAATTTTCTTGTTTTTCCATCCTTCTTTATTCTTTAGTGTATTGTCCAATACTATATTTACTTCATAAAGTTTACAATGCATGCATTTGTGAACCACCTTTTTATCATCCCGGCATCAATTTGTAATTTTAGTGTTCCCCACTTGCTGAACGTTCTAGAGCTTGGTTGGTTTGAAGGGATATCTTTGATATTTGTGTCAAATGCTTATTTGAGACATCCACATTCCATTTTTCGTTTACCTGATCAATAAGACAAAAAATTCTGCTTATTTCAGAAACACATCTATGTAATACATTATGGTCTGGGAAGAATGCAAATATAAACAATATTGTTTCTTGGGGTAAATCTCCATAAAAGGGTATTAAAAGGGTCTTGTATTTTGTTTGTGAACAAGACTATAAAAATGTCTGCTTATCGTTTCCTTTGACTGCTCTGTAAGAAACTTTTGACTCTGTTACCTAGGACAAGACTAGACATCCTAAATGTGAAATGTGGTGCCGCAATGCAACGTACAATGCAGCGTTGAGAGAGGCCATAGGCCTTCTCCCTTTTTATTAATAAGAGAAACTGGGTAATTTACATAGAGGTCCAACACGATATAGAAATTACAAAATAGAATAAATATGAAATATATTAACACTCCCCCTCAAGCTGGAGTGTACACATCATGTAGACCCAGCATGTTTCAAAAACTCTGGAAAGCTGCTGGACTCAATGGCTTTGTAAGAACATCTGCAAGTTGATCTTCAGACTTGACATGTGGAGTCACAACAGTTCCATTCTTGTTCTGGTCTCTGATAAAGTGGTAGTCAACTTCAATGTGCTTAGTACGTTCATGGAAGACTGGATTCTTAGCAATGTATATGGCTGCATGATTGTCACACCTGAGTTCTATATGAGATAAAACATGAATCTTTAATTCAAAAAGTACACATTGAACCCACTGTAACTCACAACATGCATGTGCCATTTCTCTATATGTGACGATACGATCCATACGAAAATAAATCAAACCGTCACTAGTAAATAATTGCGGAATAATCATAAGCAACGGATTAACAAAAATCACTAAAAATTAAAACCATTAGCAAAGAGATCCATTTCCAGGAAACTCTTAAGAGAACCAAAGAACTACATACATCATGGTTCACATTGTACATACCATGTACCATCTCATCTCGAGGATAACATATAACAGTTGCTTTGCCAAACTATACATAAGCAACATAAAACCTAGAGGCATACAAGCCAAAATCTCATGTCGTTCATAAAATCGTTAAGCACTGACTCCAAGAACCTGAAAATACAGAGACGACACATATGACTTATATCTACAAGACACGACAGACAACACACTCAACCTGAGATGCTACTGCTTCCCCTGATGTTGTTGTCCTCCCTCTATTGTATGGTCCCTACCTCCTCGTCCGCATCCACCTAAAAATAGTGGTGACCAACAGAGTGAGACCCATGTCCCAGCGAGAGATATAACTCTCCACCAATAATATTATCATTACAGATAAATAGTAATAAACTGAGCAGAGGATTATTTTATATTAATAAGCAGGATTTAATCATTATTTAAGAAGAATAGAACAATATCATCTGTTTAAGCAGAATACGAGCAATATCATCTTATGAAGCATTATATCTATATTTCATAAAGCAGTAATTCATCTATTCATTTTATAAGGAATACGAAGAACATGTATAACATCTATCCATTTAAGATGTAAATAAATATACACCAACCAATGATTTTCGTATTCCATCCTTAAGCAAATACGCTACACGGCTGATTACATTTAACAATCACACTTATGCCCTGAGGAGATGAGGAATATTGCTCATACTCCAACCAACCACTGTGAAGTCAAAATCGATACCATACAAGGTCAATGGGAGAGCCGGCTGCGATGACCTCTGTTGTCTCGGTCAGTGCGAGACCACAAGTAGGACATCTCATGTCAACTGCTACATAGCTTTCCAGGGTATACTGACAACTTCGCTATAGAGCTACAATGACAACTTCACTCTCTTCGGGATTGAGAGATCTCGTATTTATCTACCATCAATCCCGACATTCATCATCATCAGGAGATTTGTGATACATCCATCCCGACATTTATAATGAAGGAGATCTCACATCAATATCTCATTAGGTCATAAGGATATTCACGCCCATCACCCCCGCATATTAAAAAATACGTGCTCTCCAGGAGATCCTGTGGGAAAACCTATTTCACCATCACCAGCTACTGACGATGATAGATCTATGGTCAGGGCACTACATGATAAGATTCCAGTTGATTAATTAAGCACATTACCGTATTCTTTTAGCATCAGTCAAGATTTCAAACTTGAATTATTATGACAAATGCTACAAAGAAAGGTGCAATACATGTATCAAGTACTTTCCAAATCTTTAAAATACATATAACATTTAGGATCTGAATCCCTTATCTCATTACTGGGAATTCTCATCCCTCAACATTATCATCATCATGATTACTAGATCTGGGTATTCAACCCTTAGTTCATCACTGAACACTGTTACCACTTATCAGGTAACTATTACCTCTAGTTCCTCAGACCAAGGTATACATGATACTTGTTACACAAGCATCTCACATGGCTCACAAAGCCCATTTAAACATATTGTTACCTCTCACTAGGCAACAAATAATCACATTGCTCACAAGGCCCATTAAAATCTTTATCATATAAAACATCATAGCTCATACTTGACTATGCTCATCATCTCATGATACCTGCATGGTTAGTATACATGATAACAGCCATATCAAATACATATCAACACCATGTAATACAAGGGTACTACCTGCAGTTGCAACTGGCAGCAGGAGAGTGTGTTGGCGACTAGTACGTCAACAGGAGGGTGCGACTCCTTCCACTTCCTTGTGGGACAAGGAGTGTGGAGTTCCAGGTGGTCCGTGTGGACTACTTCAGAGGCAGGAGGTTTCTGCCGCTCAGGAGGACAACTGTCATCTGACAGTCCGGTAGGAGGAGGAGTCGTCAGTCCCGGTACGACCAGGAGCTGCAAAGATGCCGTTCAAGACCGGAGTTGAAGACCGCGCATAGCGCGAGGTATTGTCACCAAGCAAGCCTTGGGACAAGGTATGATTCCACAAACCATCATTTCCTATTATATATACGTTGACGTGTTTCCTCATGCTGGGTTTGGGGGAGAAAATTTTTGTTTCCGCTGCCTTCTTTGTCTCCCCTAAAACCCAACAGTGGTATCAGAGCCACGTCAACTGTTCTATATTTTAGGAATATCGATATGATCTATTTTGGTTTGTCGCCTTTATTTATTGCATACGATGCGAATAACATTGGCTTTATGCATGTCCAATCCTAAATCCACAAATCCCAATTACATATATGATATGTATTATTAATGCACTCGATACGTGTCACCCTTAAATGAGTTTTGTGGTGTATGTATAGCGTGGTTATGGCCAATAAACCCTATCTGTGTGTGGTTGTTTGTGGTTGCTTGCATCTTGGTCTGCACACCGATCTTCCTTCTCCTATTCCTGATGTAACTCGAAATAATTCAAGATTGTTTCCTACCTTTGCTCCCCCCGAATGTAACTCGGGGTTTCCCTTTTAAGAAATATAAAATTAGGATATATTTTATTTCTTGTTATGTCGAAGAACAGCGGACATCCAGAAAACAGCTGAGACGATCGATTCAAGGCGTGAACCGATCGGTTGACGTTCAATACAATCGGTTCAAGGAGTGAACCGATCAGTAGATGACCGATTCGAGGAGCGAGATGAGCGGGTGGAGGCCATAGAGATATGTACGACGTCCAGGCGAACCGATCAGTTGGAGGAGCCAACCGATCGGCTGGTGGCACCCAGACGACTGGCCAAAGAGAGCAGATCATTCATGGGATGAGTTGATCAACTCAGATGGCAAGGCACATAATTCATCTTGTACAGGTTGCATGTGATGTAGACCTAGATGACCGTGATTTCTCTTGGCTCGAGGAATCACATTAGGATGGCCATAATCATCGCTTTTATCGTTTGTGCATGTTTTCTGTGGGATATAGCATGTATATGATACGTACTATGTATTGTGGTGATTGGATATGTATATTTATATAAAAACCAAATCCCTCATTAAATATTAAGTTTTAGATGCCTTCCAAATGCGATACACATGAAAAGCTCGATCGACCAAGTGTGGGCACGCCCTAGCGGGTGCACCGTCTATCTCGTGCAAGCGTGAAGGATGAATGTGTGGGTCTGTCCTAGCAGGGTGCATATTCATCGTGTTTGCTTTGGGTCGGACTTAACAAGGTGATCTAGATGGGATCTAGCACCTTGAGGCAGGGAGATGTTCATGGCAAGGAGTTGCATATGACATCTTATTAAGAGTTGCATATGATGCAATTGGCAAAAGTTGCCTACCTAAGAGATCTAAGTTGTGGGCGATCAGCCAAAGCTGACTCATAACTTAGAGGATTTTAGGATCTTGCCCACTAGAAGGTTGTACACTGCAATATTCCGAATTGATGGTGAGGGCTATCAATTTGAAGTAAAATAGTGGTAGTGATAATTAAATAAAGGCCTAATTTTATCGTCAACTTTTCAAATCAATCAAACAAGTCAAAAGAGTTTTGGACTAAAATTGCATATATTTCCTTTTGTTAAAATAAATGGTTAATCAACAAATCACTTTATTTGTGATCGGTCTTTGAGACCAACAAATTAAATGGGAATAATTCCATGACTGGTTAGGATGATGAGAAGTGTTCTCAATCAAAGAGCATAAGCTCTAAGTCCTAGTCATACCAGAACCAGATGAACTCGATCCCACCACATCAATGGATGAAAGTATGCTTATGGAAGCATACCGAGGATGACATTGATGAGGAGTGCTTGATGTTGTGTTCTATGAACTATGAGTTGCAGAGACAACATGAGACATATGATGTCTCAAGGACACTGTCCTAGTATGTCATGACAGAAGGACATCGAGTAAGGTATTCACACACTCAATATGATTGGGTATGTGGAAAACCTGACTAAGAAGGATTCCCTCTGAGCCAAGAGTTGGCTATTGCTATGATACTGCAAATGTTGTGAGAATCATACAGTTCATGATAAACTACAACATGAACAACTTTGACAAGTGTTGACAAAGTTGTTGGACATGTTGAGAACAGTAGAGGCAAAGATGAACCATAATCTTTGATGTGATCAAAGAAAAGGTAATTCTTAAGGGTAAGGACAAGGGCAAAGCAAAGAAGTGTTCTGATGCTAGCCAGCAATCCAAGCCGTCTTCAGCCTCAAGGCACATGGAAAAAGGGTGTATGAGGGATTGCCCTCTATATCTGGAAGAACAAAAGAAGATGAAGGAGGGGATGTAGATCTCCACCTAAGGTATCATGAAATGAACCACTTCTTTATCTGAGGTATATGATACCAAGATATGGATCTATCATATATGATATGCAAGATCCGCAAAGAAGTGATGGCCTTTGTGAAAGGACCAAGAAAGAAGCACCCATCATAGGAGCAAGTGTTACTGCCATAGATAGGAGTATCTTTCAGTTTATTTCAGCCTAAAGGGCACGTAATACAGTTATGAACTGCTATTTCATTTTGCCAATAGATAGAAACACTTTATTTTTGCATATTGTATGACAATGATGGCAATTAATAAAGTTGAGTTTTCAATCTTAAAGATATGATCTTTGTGGCAATGCCTTATTTATCTTGTGGTATTTGATATGCATAAGATAAAATGATACCTAAAAGTTATAGATAACTCAAACAATCAAATTAGCATCAATCATGAGAAATTCATTTCTAGTTTCCATATGATGGATAAATCTAGACTCTTTTGGTTAGAGAACCAGTAAGAGACATGAATATCTTGGACATGATTAATCGATCTTCACTAATGGTAGTGGGAGAATGATTATCCAATTAGGTATAATACATGTGATGTATTTACATACCTACTGGAATAAATGCTAATACTTCTAATGGTGTTTAGAGAAATACCAATATGAATATCTTGAAATGTTCAAGATTATCATAATTGAAGTATAAAATTTGGTAAAGTGTTAATTCTTGATGAGATCAATGAATGAAATACTTAGACCAAATGTTTGAGATCCTTATGAGTGATTATGATAGTGTATCATACTGAACTCATGATTAAGGCATGGTGATGTCTAAATCAAGAAGGAATCATACTCTAAGGAGTTAGAGAATGATTATCGAATAACTGAATTCTTCTTAAAAAAAGAATATTCCACACTAATAAAAGAAGTTAAGAATCACAAGGGTTGTGAGTTCTTATATCTTTAAGAGATACACCTCAATTATCTATGTGATAAGTTGTTCATGTGATGAGTCAACTATCTAGATGAATATGAGGGACCGAATTTTGAGATATGGTTTATGACCATGACATCCTAAATGACATCCATGTCAACTATAAGGTATGACCTTGATGGTAACACTCATTGGATGAAATCCATAAGTGCAAATGAGTCTTAAGTGTTAAGACACATGGATAACATTTTGAGAAGGATGATGCTTGTTGATTGTAACTTAAGGACTAAGGCATTTGGCATATGGATACTAAAACCGCATTCCTATGAGGAATAAAACAAGGATGTGTACGTGACACAATCTATAAGGTTTATGAATCCATTAATGCAAATGAAGTCTATAAGTCACAATGGACTAATCAATGTGATTGATTGAGTATAAGCAACTCGGAATTAGATCTTTACTTTGATGATATAGTCAAAGGGTTTCACTGATATGTCAAAGATAAAGAAGGGATCTGTGATTTAGTGGGAGCGTATTCACATTCCACATGTTGATGTGAAATGGAAATGTTCTAGAATGGAAATCCAAAAGTGGAAATTATCTTTAAGGAAGGTAGATATTTTTCCTATGTGATAGGAATAGAGATCTATAGAGATAGTTCTCGAAAATCTCTTGACCTGAAAAGAGAGAGCATACATTGGCAATCTGTACTGAAGTGTTCAGTGTGCACATATTAAGTGGGAGAAAACATGTCCATGCTACATGGAGTTAGTATCCCAAGGCCAAGTATCCAATTCTTATGAAGAATGTGAACACTAAGAATAGATATGGATCTATCATGTATGTAATCATCCCATTATCTTGCATGGGAAGAAAAAAATTCATTCATCATCTTGAATGTAGGACATGGCAATTTGATATGCTCATCGTGATAACTCGTATGTGAGACATGACGAGTGGATGTCTGTCTGCTTCCAGTAAGGGTTACTGGAACACCATAAGAACTTGATAAGTACTTGTGAAGTACTAGTTCTATGGAGATAAGGAAGAGTTCTATGTAAAAGTTACATTGATGCGAACTTCCGAGAGGATAGAGAATTAAATCGCAAAATATACATAGGATGTATAAAAGGTGAAAGTTTGTTGATAATTGGAAGTGTTCCAATAAAACCATTTAAAAGGAAATGTCGAGTATCTATGCATTAGAGAACATCAGTAGATACTATATGGATCTAGAAGTTCATGAGATGAACTTATAGATATTCCACTCATTGATGACAAGTATGGAATCCTTGATCATGCAGTGTGGCTAAAGGTTAGAAAAGGAATACCAGATCACATATTACGGCAACTCCATCTCATACATATGACGTACATCGAAGAGATGTGAGAAATGCAATTTATACTGACTTTGGCAAGGTGTTGCTATTACTCACTATGATAGCACAAGAGTATAGTAACATGTGGGACATGTTTGAAGATCACTATGAATATGATTCAAGGGTGATTGGCTCACAGTGCAAGTGGGAGTCTTTTGGTATGTATGCCTTGAGAGCCAATCATGGGATGATTGGTGGGATACATTAAGATTGATTTGATAAAACATCAAAGGCAAGCTTCCAATTCTTTTTGGTTCAGTCATATGAGATAGTGATAGAACAGATTGAATGTCTAGAGAATTACAGTACTCAATGACGTATGCTTTCAGGTTGAGGACCTGAACGATGAGATCATACGGATGCTAAGAGTTTGTACATTCTTGTTATGTCCCTAGTCGGATGTCATTGTGGAAGGTAGATAGACAGCAATGACACCTAAGACTAGATTGTGGTGTTGGTTGATGATAGAATCTCATTAGTCATGATATAGAGATATCAAACCAAACACATAGGTACTTGTTAGAGAACAAGTGTACCGGACAGACCCACCATGAGTTTGACACATGGAACCATGACATGGTAGTCACAGTTAGTACTCACAGTGATGGTGGTGAGTGTGATTCTTTGACCTAAAATCACCTTTATAACATGGGTTGTTATAAAGGTGATGATTGGGTGGCTTTGACACATGGGGCTTTTGAGGGGTGAGTGATAGATATGGGATTTGTCCCTCTTGAGGGAGTTTGATATCCAAGGCCACTTCATGAGTAGGATTGAGATAGGCGTGCACACGCATGTGTGAATCAGTATGTGATATTGATGTCATACATATCTCGTTCAATCTACTCTGAGATCAAGAAAGTGAATGAACGTTGACAGGATGACTGTTCCATGCCTCGAGTTCATTCAGGATATCAGTGACAAAGGAATTATACATTCACTATAACACCATTCACATATTGTAGGATTGAAAGTTGTTCTCCAACTTTCTACTTTCACTTGGGTAGCACTGATGTGTGACTAGGCACTGCTGTTTGCTTGTGAAGTCATAAGTGTTATGGACTTTCACTGCCAATGTGAAATGGACCTGCAGGGTCACACACATAGGATTTAACCTGGAAGAGGAGTTTTGTCCACAAGTAATGTTTAGATTGATTACTAAAGGAGTTTAGTAGTTCAATTAAACACTCATTTGATTGATAGCTCAATATCATACTGTTCAAGGTGTTGGACATGTTGATTGGAGTATCGAATTGATTGAAATCGCAATTGACTGATTCTACACAACCTGCACTCCCAACCGATCGGTTCAAGTGTTGAACCGGTCGGCTGAGGTTGCTGAACCGGTCGGCTCAAGTGTTGAACCCATCGGCTCATGTACAGAGTGAAACGAGCGGTTCAAGTGTTGAACCGATCGATTCAACTGGTGCAACGGAGCAACTTGGGAAAGTAGGATTGGTGAGAATTTTCCTTGCGTTTCACTTGCCCAATTTGATTGGAACAAGGATTGGTATTCGATACTAATTAGAAACAAAAGAAGGAAAGTCAATCGGGAACCGACCAGGACCACCAACCGACCGGTTCACTTGTGAACCGACCGGTTCAAGGGTCCCAACCGATCGGTTGAGGTGTCAACCGACTGGTTCAGGTCCCCAACCGACCAGTTCACTTCTTTTGGTATGTATGCCCTGAGAGCCAATCATGGGATGATTGGTGGGATACATTAAGATTGATTTTATAAAACATCAAAGGCAAGCTTCCAATTCTTTCCGGTTCAGTCATATGAGATAGTGATAGAGTAGATTGAATGTCTAGAGAATGACAGTACTCAATGACGTATGCTTCAGGTTGAGGACTTGAACGATGAGATCATACGGATGCTAAGAGTTTGTACATTCTTATTATGTCCCTAGTCGGATGTCATTGTGGAAGGTAGATAGACAGCAATGACACACAAGACTAGATTGTGGTGTTGGTTGATGACAGAATCTCATTAGTCATGATATAGAGATATCAAACCAAACACATAGGTACTTGTTAGAGAAAAAGTGTACCGGACAGACCCACCGTGAGTTTGACACATGGAACCATGACATGTTAGTCACAGTGATGGTGGTGAGTGTGATTCTTTGACCTAAAATCACTACACTCAACACATGTCGTTGGGCACACTTTGACATCATCAAACACAGTCCTGAAACATGGGTTGTTATAAAGGTGATGATTGGGTGGCTTTGACACATGGGGCTTTTGAGGGGTGAGTGATAGATATGGGATTTGTCCCTCCTGAGGGAGTTTGATATCCAAGGCCACTTGATGAGTAGGATTGAGATAGGCGTGCGCACACATGTGTGAATCAGTACGTGATATTGATGTCATACATATCTTGTTCAATCTACTCTTAGATCAAGAAAGTGAATGAACGTTGACAGGAAGACTTTTCCATGCCTCGAGTTCATTTGGGATATCAGTGACAAAGGAATTATACATTCACTATAACACCATTGACAGATTGTAGGATTGAAAGTTGTTCTCCAACTTTCTACTTTCACTTGGGTAGCATTAATGTGTGACTAGGCACCGCTCTTTGCTTGTGAAGTCATAAGTGTTATGGACTTTCACTGCCAACGTGAAATGGACCTGCAGGGTCACACACATAGGATTTAACCTGGAAGAGGAGTTTTGTCCACAAGCAACATTTAGATTGATTACTAAAGGAGTTTAGTAGTTCAATTAAACACTCAATTGATTGATAGCTCAATATCATACTGTTCAAGGTGTTGGACATGTTGATTGGAGTATCAGATTGATTGAAATCACAATTGACTGATTCTGCACAACCTGCACTCCCAACCGATCAGTTCAAGTGTTGAACCGGTCGGCTGAGGTTGCTGAATCGGTCGGCTCAAGTGTTGAACCGATCGACTCATGTACATAGTGAAATGAGCGGTTCAAGTGTTGAACCGATCGATTCAACTGGTGCAACGGAGCAACTTGGGAAAGTAGGATTGGTGAGAATTTTCCTTGCATTTCACTTGCCCAATTTGATTGGAACAAGGATTGGTATCCGATACCAATTAGAAACAAAAGAAGGAAAGTCAATCGGGAACCGACCAGGACCACCAACCGACCGGTTCACTTGTGAACCGACCGGTTCAAGGGTCCCAACCGATCGGTTGAGGTATCAACCGACCAGTTCACTTGTGAACCGATCGGTTCAGGTTGCGAGTTGGTTGCTTTTGTGGAAAATCTCGAACCATTCTACTCCTGCTTTTAGTCCCGCATTGCCCGGGATAGAGAACCATGTCCCATGACCCTCCTATATATGTAGGGGTATTGGGGGCTTCTCAAATAACAACTCAGTGCAATCAGTTGCTCTGCAAAGTAGTCGTTCTCTCTGGTTTTGGTAACCGAGAGAGAGCCCGAGCAAGTGCTTCCCACAAAGGGAGGTGCAGCAAGGGAAGGACAACTGCAGTTGCAACTGGCAGCAGGAGAGTGTGTTGGCGACTAGTACGTCAACAGGAGGGTGCGACTCCTTCCACTTCCTTGTGGGACAAGGAGTGTGGAGTTCCAGGTGGTCCGTGTGGACTACTTCATAGGCGAGAGGTTTCTGCCGCTCAGGAGGACAACTGTCATCTGACAGTCTGGTAGGAGGAGGAGTCGTCAGTCCCGGTACGACCAGGAGCTGCACAGACGCCGTCCAAGACCGGAGTTGAAGACTGTGCATAGCGCCAGGTATTGTCGCCAAGCAAGCGTTGGGACAAGGTATGATTCCACAAACCATCCTTTCCTATTATATAGACGTTGACGCATTTTCTTGTTCCGAGTTTTGGGGAGAGAAAATTTTTGTTTCCGCTGCCTTCTCTGCCTCCCCTAAAAACCCTGCACTACCACTATTCCCTCATTAGGGTTAGAGTTTCCCTTTCTTATCGATTAGGGTTTCAAAATCATACCATCACCCTACATTAGGTTTAGGGTTTCTCTTATTAACCATTTAGGGTTTCAAGATCACATTATCAAGGATCAAACCCTAATTCATACCCTACACATATTAGTAGTATTAATGTATGCCCATTGCATGTTTATCACAAAAGTAGGGGTTTATCTCTCATCCTTACTAGGATGTGGATTACTCCATACTTTATTAAGTTGGCTCAACCTTTCCTTCAAGGTACATTATCCTACTTAATCATTATTCATTAAACTCCATACCTCTTAATGTATGACTTGATATAAAACACTTCATGTGTTACTCCATTAAGTATATTGCATTTAAGGTGCTTTCCTTCATATGGGTTTTGAGGTGCTTCCACCATATTGGGTATGAGGTGTGTGCTTGGTACCCATATCGGGTTTGAGGTGTATGCATGCTTACCATCTCGGGTTTGAGGTGTATGTGTGCTTACCATATCACCCTTGAGGTGTATGTATGCTTCCATATCGGGTTTGAGGTGTGTGTGTGCTTCACACCATATCAGACAAAGAGGTGTGTGTGTGCTTCACACCATAGGTTAAGTGACAGGCTAAACAAATATTTGAACCTTTTTCAACCCATTATACAAATAGATACACACCCCTATCGGTTTCCAAATCATTTAGGGTTACTTCACCATATCGGGTTGGAGGTGCTTGTTTGTGTGCTTGAACCCGATATTGATGATATCATCACCATCAACCTATAGACCCTTGTTCTTACTATTGTAAGTCATGGAAAACAGTCCCATGAAGCTTTATGAACTCAAAGTATCAACAATTATTCAAGAGAAATCGAAATTGCAAGTAGATCAACAAGTATGACAAAATTGGAGGTGCATAATAATATAATTGGGTTCAAGTTATATAACACGCCTCAAGAACAGCTTCAAAGCTCCAATCTCCAAAGCTTCATGTTCCTAAGGTTGAATATGAACTTCAAAACTCCTCTATATGCAAATAATCACCATTTATAAGCAATTCATGAAGAATAAATGAAAGGAAGATCATAACCCTAAAATCATGCTTCAATCCAAGGTTGAAGATGATCATGACCTCACCTTAGGGTTAAGTATGAGCTCCTTCTTTCTCCTTAGAACCTTTGCACGATACCCTACTACTCTTACATGATACAAGGACCCTATGCACGATATCTAAGAGCAAGGAGGTGGTAGGATTCGAAAAAGTTCACTAAGGGGTGAAAGAAGGGGTATATATACGTGTTGTTCATGAAGAAGTGTGAAAATGAGGTGTCATCAATTTAAGCTACTAGGTGCCACGTGTCCATGCATGGTTGACACGTGTACATGCATGCATTAACATTTATCTTGACATGCAAAACTCTTGAGCGTAATCTAGGGATGAATTTTCGTCCATTACTTATCCCTTTGAATAAAATATATCAACAAAATCACCACTTTATTCACAACCCGATACAACTTTTCTAAGGAAGTTGTAAACTGATAAACTTCACCTACTTGAGGTGTTTAGCACGTCATGGGCTTTTCTAAGAGTCCAAAAAATGATATGGAACTCCTCCTATGGCTCCTTGTTCGATAAGCACTCATATATAAGTTTTTCAGCTGGATACAACTCAAGTTAGGGTTTCATATTCAACCCCTTTCTTGGTCATTTCATCACCAAGAGTACCATCACTCTTAATTGGTTCAAACATGGTGTCTCCTCCTTTCTCTCTCCTCTATATGATATTAGGAGGGAGTAGGGACACTCTAGAGGTTGTAATTTGCATATCAACCCTACATTTTGGGTAAATTACAATTTGTACCAAAATTGGTGCACAATGCACTAACATTATTCAAACAAGTTGCAACTTGCAATTTAAGATTTCCACAAGCCATAATTTAACATAATTCTATCTCTTATGATGCTAAAACACATGAGGTATATTAAACATGTGACATTTTGCAATATAGCCCCTCATCTTGGGTAAATTGCACTTTATGCTCAAACTATTATATAATGCACAAATAGTTTGCAAATAAGATCAAACTTGAAAACTAAAATCTACAAGAGTCTTAATTACTTTTCAAAAGATTAAAACAAGTTTATGAATAACTTACTTAAGAAAAACTTATAGGGTTAAGCCATAACCCAAGTCAGGAATGTTACAATTATCAACCCCTAACAGGGATTTCGTCCCTAAAATCTCAAGAGAAAAGAGAAGGGTACTTCCTCCTCATCTCTTCTTCTAGATCCCATGTGGCTTATTCAATGCCATGGTGATGCCATAGGACTTTCACAAGAACTATGTCTTTCTTTTTCAACTTCTTGATTCTTTTGTCAAGAATCATCATTGGGCCTTCCACATAGGATATATCCTCCTTTAATTCTACCTCTATAGGTTGCAACACTAACTATGTATCGAGATGACACTTTCTCAGCATAGATACATGGAACATTAGATGTAGTCTATGTAGCTCAGGTGGAAACTCCAACTTATAAACTACCTTTACCATCTGTGTTGGCACTGGATAAGGTCTCATAAATCTAGGAGCTAACTTACCCTTTTTCCCAAATCTGAGAACACCTTTCCATGGAGAGACTTTGAGATACACCCTGTCTCCAACTTGGAATTCTATAGGTCAACGACACTTATCAGCATAAGACTTTTGTCTATCCTGGGTAGCTTTCAACTGTTGTTGTATTACTTTAATCTTCTCAATAGTCTGTTGCACTAACTCAGGACCCAGAAGTTGGTATTCTCCTGTTTCATACTAGCATAATGGAGATCTGCATTGTCTACCGTATAAGGCTTCATATGGTGCCATATCAATACTAGTCTGGTAACTGTTGTTGTAGGCAAACTCTATAAAGATCAAGTGTATGTCACAACTTCCTACAAAGTGAAGAACACATGCTCTAAGAAAGTCTTGCAAAGTCTATACAGTTCTTTCAGATTGCCCATCTGTCTGAGGGGTGGAAAGTTGTGCTAAACTTCAACTGAGTACCCAAGGCTTTATGTAGTCATTCCCAAAAATGACTTGTAAACTGGGGACCTCTATCAGATACAATTGTAGCTGGAACCTCATGTAATCGCACTATCTCATCTATATAGATCTGTGCAAGTTTCTCAGCAATATAGGTTGTTCTGATAGGAAAAAAATGTGCTGACTTAGTCAGCCTATCAATTATCACCCAAATGGAATCATGACTTTTGGCTATTCTGTGTAAACCAACCACAAAGTCCATAGTCACGTGGTCCCATTTCCACTGTGGTATAGGTAAAGGTTGCAATGTTCCTGTATGCTTCTGATGTTCAGCTTTAACCTACTGACACACTGTACACCGCATACAAAACTCAGCTACATCCTTCTTCAAACTAGGCCACCAATACATATCTTTTAAGTTATGATACATTTTGGTACTCCCTAGATGTATCACATTCATGGACTAATGAGCTTCCTCCATGAATAGCTTCCTTAATTCATTGGCATCATGTACTACCATTCTACCATGGTAACAGACTACTTCATCCTCTAACTCATGAAAATTGTCTCATTTCTCACTACCATACTCTGACCTGATCTGTTGAATCACAGTATCAACCTATTGTGCTTCTTTGATCTGTTGTTTCAAAGTAGGTTTCACATTCATCTCAGCGAACAATCAAGCTAAGAGGTATACATTAAGTTGTACATTATTTTTCCTCAAAGAGACAAGCATGTCTCATTTAAAGCACACTAAAGAGTTCAACCGTGCTTTATCTATGGGTGGCGATGATGATTTCCTACTTAGTGCATCTTCCACTACATTATCCTTTCCTGGATGATAATTGTAACATCCCTGACCTGGGTTATGTGTTAACCCTAGATGTTTTTCCTAATAAGGTTGAGTAGATTCTTAATATTATATTGGGAAAAGTAATTAGGACTCATGAGAAACTTATGTTTCAATTTTGGTCCTGTTTGAACAATGTTGAAGCAATGTTTGCTTATTTTGGACTAAAGTGCAAATTACCCAAGTTGAGGGGTTAACTTGCAAATTGTACATGATAATATGTTCCTATGATGTTGAGACATCATAAGAATGAATATGATGTAGTGGTATGGTTTTCACAAGCTTGGGCACCAAAATTAAGCTTGTAAAGCAATCCTTGTGCATTAAAACCTAGTTTTGGTGTAAAGTGCAATTTACCCAAAACCTAGGGTTCAATATGCAAAATACCACTTCAATAAGGTCCCTAATTTTTATTGGAATCATTTAGAGAAAAGAAAATGAGAGGGGTGCCTCATTTGAATTAAGTCAGAGGAGAGAGAATCTTGATATTAAAATAATCAAGACTTAATCCTAAGTGAAACCCTAATTCAATTTAGGGCAAAAATGAATGTATTAATTAAAGGTCTTTCAATCAAAATTAAAATGGTTGAATTCATATGTGTATGTATGAGCTTAAAGCCTTGCAAAGGCACGAGCATATCCTAAGGAGGTGAAATTCCACTCACCATTATAATAAGAAAAAGAATTTCCACTCAAATATGGATATTCTTATTATAAGGGTTAAGGTGCTTAATTTCTTTTCCCTTAATTCATGGATAGTGGAAAGTATATCGGTGGGGATAGATATGTCCTTACATGCAAGAAACCAAGGGGGAAGTGGTGGCAACAATTTTGGAATTAAAAGACTTTTATAAAGTATTTTCTCTCTCATCAATTTTCTTATAAAAGTACCCTTTCCAAGCCAAAACAAAGGCGTTTTCGGATTTATTTCTTTCCCCTTGCTTGGAAAACGACCAAGGATCTGTGGAGGAACATTAGGACGACCCCCAACCTGTTGGTAAGGTTCTTGACCTCCTTTCACCTTGAATCCATGGTGAAAATCGAAAATCAATGCATGAATTCTTCATAACTCGACTCCCTCTTCAATTCTAGCCAATTCTTTTCACTCAAAGCTTTAGGAAGACCCTTGGAATAGTGAAAGGAGTTGCATCTACCATTGTTGCCGTGATCTTGGAGATTTGGAGCTCAATTGGAGGCGGGTTTTATAACTTGAACCCATAATTTTATTATTGCAATCAATTCCTTATCAATTGGTGATCATTTCTATATTTCCGAAATTAAGTTTGGTTGATTGATGCAATCTCCATGGAAATCACAGTATATTTCGTGAGTTTGGAGCTTGGTGATGATGACATCATCATAAGCACACACCTCCCCAAATATCTAGGGCAAACGGTTTCAATGTTGTGACCAAATGGTTTCACCAAACCGTATGGTGACCAAACGGTTTGCAAACCGTTTGGTGGTTTGGGTTCCAAACCATTTGGAATGGTTGACCGTTTTAAGATATATGATGTGGTACTTGGATATTGATCCAATGGTTTCAATCGGTTTGATCTTGAAGGTTTCAATGGTGAATGATTCCTTAATTGCAAACCCTAATCGGCTAAGTGCTGATTTTGAAATTGATTGAGATGATGTTTTGGGTTGATTGATGAAAATGGTTTCAAAACCATTTGGGGATCACCCAAACAGTCTCAAGACCGTTTGGGGTTCACCCAAGACCGTTTGGAGGTCTAGGTTTAAGTATGGCTAAGTGTTTGAAGGTCTAAAGGTACCAAATTCAATTGCAACTAAGTGTTGATTTGATAATCAATCCAATGGTCCAAAACCCATATTGTATGTCATGGTTTTTGATGATGGAATGGGAAAACGGTCTCAATACCGTTTGGAGATCAACCAAATGGTCTCAAGACCGTTTGGTGATCATCCAAGACCGTTTAAGGTCAGGTTATATCATGTGATGATGATAGTTTATTGATTTCAATCGATTTGATTCCACAATATCAACCATTGATGGATCCTCGCTTTCAAACCCTAAGTGATGGTATCTTGATTATCAAACCTAGTTCAATTGGGTTCAAAACCCTAAATTGAAGGTCTAATTTAATGGTGATTCATTGGTCCAATTTATGAATACTTTAGTGGTTCAATTTGTAATTGGTCCATGGATTGAAACATTGAGTCGATTGAGTGTTGAAGTGCCTTTTTGGTCCATGCGGTTTTGAGAAGGTTTGGACCAAACGGTCTCAAGATCGTTTCGGTCCAAATGGTATCAAGACTATTTGAGTCCAAATGGTCTCAAGACCGTTTGGGACCAAACAATCTCAAACCGTTTGGAGACCCAAAGTGCAAACAGTTTCAATACCTACTTTGTCCAATTGGTTTCAAGTATAACTTGTTCAATTGGTTTTCAACCAATTGATGTATGAGAACCAAGATCATTGAGAGTCTAAGTAATTAGCTTTGTGAATATCAACATGGTTAACCCATTTGAATATCTCATGTAATTGAAGGTCCAGTATGGTGAACCTATTTAGATACTTAATGCAATTGAAGATTTCAATGGTTAACCCAATTGATCACTTTGTGGAATTGAAAGTTTAATTGGTCAATCCTTTTGAATTCTTTATATAATTGATGGTTTAATTGATTAGACCATTTGGACATCTAATATGATCAAAGTTCAATCAGCTATGTGATTATTAATGATGTAGACCCCTGATGATTATGAAGGTTAACCCTAGCTTTGTGTACTCAAGTAAAGAGTTGACTTAAATTAATCTTGGGATAAGTTACCATCCTAGAGAGGATGAGAGGGAGAGTGAATGGGAGATATGATTGCTTACTTAATTAAGCCCTAATTCTCTCATTGTGAATAAATGTGTAATCAAGGTTTGATTCATATTATGAGATCATAAAATATTCTTTGAGAAGATTGATGTACCTTGATCCTAAACTAGAGCAAGGTTATGTGAAACCTTAATTTAAGGGAAAAGCTCAGTGAAACCATAATCTAGGGTGATGATGTAACCCTAACTTAGTGTCACAATGCAAGAAACCCTAATTTAATGGGAATTGTATATCCTAACCCTAATTTGGGTAAAAGAAAATAGTGTAAATTTATCTTATCCCAAGATTAATTTAATGGGAATTGTATATCCTAACCCTAATTTGGGTAAAAGAAAATAGTGTAAATTTCTCTTATCCCAAGATTAATTGTATATCCTAACCCTAATTTGGGTAAAAGAAAACAGTGTAAATTTCTCTTATCCCAAGAAACCCCACTTGGATGTGAATGATAAACCCTAATTCCTAAAATGGGATAAAGGTATATGAAACCCTAATATAGGGAAGTGCCATGAATGCTAATGTGAAGCCTTAACACTGGGTGATGTGTTGTGAAATCTTAATTTCACATAATACTAGGTGAAACCCTGATATATAAGAATGTTATGTGAAACTTTAATGATCAGTGATTCTAGGTGAAATCTATATATGTTTGTGAGATGCTAAGTGAACCTCAAATTATAATTATGGAAATCCTATTCCTATTGATGGAATATTGATTAATGTTTTGACAAATGAAATACCTAGAGGGGTTGATTATGAATATCTTTGTATGAATAGTCCCTGACTCAAGGGTGAGTCCATATCTTTGGTAATGGTTGTGTTCTAAAATAGATGAATCATGACCAATACATAGCATAATGAATGTGATGATCTAGTGCATAAGTATTAGGATGAATGATACCCTAATACAAGCTAAGTGAATAACTCAGGTAAGATGAAGGTGTTGAGGGAAGTGATACATCAAGGTATGATAGATATCACATCCAACACCCCAATTCTGATATACCATGATGTGCTCTAATTTCATCATAATTGGAATGGATGACACATGAAATGTATCATGTCAATTGTTACATTGAGATGTAATGCACCTTGATGGTTGTAGACTAACATGCCTTATGAAAAGGTTAATCCAAATCAATAGACTATGATACAATCATAGTCTGATAAAGATGAGAAAGAAACTCATACTTGGTGTTGAGAATACATTCAATGATGAATGATGAGGATATATAAGTATGTTTGAATAATTATGATATCTATTTTTGGTTTCTAGCTTTGAGAAGCAATGGAATAGGGCTGATCATTAATAATATGATCTTAAGAACCCAAGTGATTATTTATGGAACACCCTAATGAAGGGTGTTGATATAAAAGAGAAACCAAGAACCCTAAAGAGAGAACAGTGGTATTACTTAGTGTTGTATGGTACTGATGTGAAAGAGAAATCATGAACCCTATAAAGGGATGATACTACTTAGTGTTGTATGATACTGATATGAAAGCATTATAATAGTTACCATGAATATTAATCATGTATGGATGATGAGATGAGAAGAATAGCCATGTATGGGATATGATGCTTGTTTATTGAGAATATATTATAGGCTTTATAAGCCTTCATATGCTTTGTGTAGTAAGAATCAATGAGCTGTGTGTATTATGTAAAATACATTGTATAGCAAGAATTATGATGTCTTTGGTCAGATTATTTGAAGGTAAAAAGTTACCTCACAAGTGGTAATAAGTATCCTATGGTGAGTTATGGGTTCAAATACCCAGATGCTATAATCATGATGATGAACTTGTTAAGAAGAGGAAATGTACTTGGTGAGTTGAGGGATTAAGATCCCAACACTTTGTGAAAAGAGTATGGCTACAGGCCATGACTCCACAATGACAATGCCATGTAGTAGATATATGATCTAAGCCTGAAGATAGTTAATGATGTGGTAATGATCTTGTAGTGAATAAATGTTATACATGTTCTTCATATTCCTTAATGAATAAGTGACATGTGGCTCTTTCAAGTTATAGCTGCAATGTTTTAGATAAGAATAACATTCTAATCTGTTAGATATTGAATTAGCTGATGTTAATCAAATAAGATTCCTCTGTGCATATTTATCTTCTTAAGCTGCAATAATCACGTTACTGGTGGAGAGTTATATCTCTTACTGGGGCAATTTACAATTTTCTCACCCCCGTGGGAACTACATTTTTAGGTGGACGCGGACAAGGAGACAGGAATCCTTCAGTAGGAGTAGGACATCAACAACAATAGCAGGGACAACAGTGAAGTCTCAGGTAGAGACACTGGTTGTTATGCCTTGTATAGTTATAGATAGAGTCCTATGTGTCGTCTCTATACTCGCAGGTCCTCGAAGTAGTAGTTAGTGCTTTCAAGATTTTGGCTCAGTGCCTCAAGATTTTATACTTCCTGTGTTTAGCTTGACAAGACAGTTAATGCTTGTAATTCTCAAAAGGAGATGATACATAATATGTACCTATGAACAAGAATGTAATTATGTTACTTTGGTTCTATGTGAGAAAGTTTTCCTTTGACGGATCTCTTGATAAAAAAAAGTTTTAATTTTTAGTGATTTTTGGTAATCTGCTTCTTAGTGAATGCTTCCGCATTAGTTAATCTTGTTTTCGTGAGACAGACGTTACAGTTAAGTGGTATCAGAGCTCTAGGTTCGCTGAGTCTACAGAGACATAGGACTAAGGTTGTAGAGTATGTTCTAAGTGTCTTCCAATTTATCTAATAGTGTCTTCTGCTCAAATAGGAGAAGAAGAACTTGAAGATGTCTGGACAACATGAAGAACATGCTGCTGAGGGCATCACTGTTACACCAGGAGGAGGTGCAAGAGACCATAATAGGGGAGGGCCTGTACCTGAACAACCCCAGATTGACCTAGCTATGATAGAAAATCCCGCTCTCCATGCTCTATTTGAGAAATTCCTGACAGCCATGACACATATGGCAGACAAGATGCCACCACCTGCACCTAGGGTACCAACCCATCATGAGGGTTATGGAGCCAGTAAGACTTTCGAGAGACTTCACCGGGTTGGAGCCATAGACTATGCTGGTACATCTGATCCAGCAGATGCTGATCTGTGGCTAACAGAGCTGGAAAAGGCTTTTAGTATCCTTGATATTCCTGAAGCTGAAAAGGTAAGACATGCTGTATACCTCCTAAAAGGAAGTGCTAGTCATTGGTGGATGATAGAGGAAGATAAGAGACCAGGTGAAGAAATTGGATGGGAGGTTTTTCGATGAGAGTTCGTCAGTAGATACTTCCCTAAGACTTATTTAGATGAGAAAATATCTCAATTTGAGAGGATCAAACAAGGATAGATGAATGTTAGCGAATATGAAGCTAAGTTCATGGAGTTGTTACGATTTTGTTCGAAAATGGCAGTTAGTGATGAGGAAAGAATTCAGCATTTTGAGAAGTGGTTGAATGTTGAACTAACCACTCATGTGTCTGCTTTAGAGAACATGGAGAGGTTTTCCACCTTTGTGGAGTCGGTAAGGAGGATAGAGAGGTCTGAAATTGAGAAATGACATACTAGTGGTAAGAAGGTGTACTCCCAGACTCAAGAACAAAGGTCCGAAAGTTTTAAGAAACCGAGATTTTTTGCAACGACAGCATCATCGAGATTCCATACCCAGACACAATGGATGTCAAGTAGGGATAGGGATCATAGTAATGTTCCAAATAGAGCCTCCCACATAGCATCAACATCGGTGAGTGGGTCTCGCAGACATTTTGCGCCCAGAATCTGTTACCAATATAGACAACTGGGACATCTGGCAAAGGATTGTCTAGGAGGGAATACGATGATGACTCAACCTCAAGGACAGAGTCAACAAGGCTCACAAAGGAGGCAATTTTCTAGTAACAATAGAGGACGTGGACAGACGTCCCAGACAGGTCAGATAAAATAGTTTTGTTTTGATACTTCATATCATGATTCTATGTGTTAAAGATATGAAATTAGTTGATTTTGAATTCCTTTGACTAGTCCTATAAGGACACAAGGGAGATGAGAACTTATATCTTACTCAGTGTTCCTTAAAATTTTTTGTAATCTCCCTTATCTGTGTGATGAAAGATGAGATATAGAAGTGATGCCTGAAGAGAATTCAAGAATGGAAAATCCTGTGTGTATAATGATATGAAAAGTGAGGAATATGATAGTAAATAAAGTGCATACTACCTAATCTCAATACTTGTATACCATGGCCAGGTAAATGATTATTGTAGATAAGGCAAGTACGAAACTCTTAGATTGTTATCTTTTTTATTACTCTGATCAAGTAGTCATTCTGAAAGAATATAGAGAGTATAATGAAATTAAATAGGAAGAGCTAAGTGAAAATTTTCCAAAATAAATTATTTAGTGAACATTCTCAGTGAACATACTCAGTGAACCTTCTCAGTGAAATTTTCCAAAAAAAAAATTACTTAGTGAACATACTTAGTGAATATACTCAGTGAACATACTCAGTGAACTTGCTTAGTGAATATTTTCAAAACAACATTCTTAGTAAACATACTTAGTGAATTTGCTCAGTGAATATCTTCAAAACAAAATACTCAGTGAACATACTCAATGAACTTGCTTAGTGAATATTTTCAAAATAACATTCTTAGTGAACATACTCAGTGAATTTGCTCATTGAATATCTTCAAAACAAAATACTGAGTGAACATACTCAGTGAACTTGCTTAGTGAATATTTTCAAAACAACATTCTTAGTGAACATACTCAGTGAGTTTGCTCAGTGAATATCTTCAAAACAAAATACTCAGTGAACATACTCAGTGAACTTGCTTAGTGAATATTTTCAAAACAACATTCTTAGTGAACATACTCAGTGAATTTGCTCAGTGAATATCTTCAAAACAAAATACTCAGTGAACCTACTCAGTGAACTTGCTTAGTGAATATTTTCTAAACAACATTCTTAGTGAACATACTCAGTGAATTTTCTCAGTGAATATCTTCAAAACAAAATACTCAGTGAACATACTCAGTGAACTTGCTTAGTGAATATTTTCAAAACAAAATACTTAGTAAACATACTCAGTGAATTTGCTCAGTGAACATCTTCAAAAGAAAATACTTAGTGAACATACTCAGTGAATTTTCTCTGTGAATATCTTCAAAACAAAATACTCAGTGAACATACTTAGTGAACTTGCTCAGTGAATATTTTCAAAAACAAATTACTCAGTGAACATACTTAGTGAACTTACTTAGTGAATTTTTCCAAGACAAACTGCTCAGTGAACCTTCTCAGTGAATATTTCTAAATTAATTGCTTAGTGAGCTTTCTCAGTGAACTTTCCCAAACAAATAAAGGATTGCTGAGTGAGTTATCTGTGTTAGATATGTATATGTTTCTCTTTTGGTAAATATTCTGGGGTGATGATAGAAGTATGTTCTTTTATGCTTCTTCTTTTCAATAGTATGGACATCACATGTTAGGGGTTTATGCTCTGCATAAAGATAAACAGTGATAAGGAGGAATTAATGAAAGGAACTTTGTGTGAATTACAGATCCATGGTATCTCCATAATATTAAGATGATATGTGGAGACTTGAGGGCATGATTAATGAATAATCTATCCCTCCCTTTTTCTTGGGATTTCGGGGACGAAATCCTTGTTAGGGGTTTATAATTTGTAACATCCCTGACCTGGGTTATGTGTTAACCCTAGATGTTTTGCCTAATAAGGTTGAGTAGATGCTTAATCTTATCTTGGGAAAAGTAATTAGGGCTCATGAGAAACTTATGTTTCAATTTTGGTCCTGTTTGAACAATGTTGAAGCAATGTTTGCTTATTTTGGACTAAAGTGCAAATTACCCAAGTTGAGGGGTTAACTTGCAAATTGTACATGATAATATGTTCCTCTAATGTTGAGACATCATAAGAATGAATATGATGTAGTGGTATGGTTTTCACAAGCTTGGGCACCAAGATTAAGCTTGTACAACAATCCTTATACATTAAAACCTTGTTTTGGTGTAAAGTGCAATTTACCCAAAACCTAGGGTTCAATATGAAAATTACCACTTCAATAAGGTCCCTAATGTTTATTGGAATCATTTAGAGCAAAGAAAATGAGAGGGGTGCCTCATCTGAATTAAGTTGGACGAGAGAGAATCTTGATATTAAAATAATCAAGATTTAATCCTAAGTGAAACCCTAATTCAATTTAGGGCAAAAATGAATGTATTAATTAAAGGGCTTTCAACCAAAATTAAAATGGTTGAATTCAGATGTGTATGTATGATCTTAAAGCCTTGCAAAGGCACGAGCATATCCTAAGGAGGTGAAATTCCACTCACCATTATAATAAGAAAAAGAATTTCCACTCAAATATGGATATTCTTATTATAAGGGTTAAGGTGCTTAATTTCTTTTCCCTTAATTCATGGATAATGGAAGGGATCTCGGTGGGGATAGAGATGTCCTTTCATGCAAGAAACCAAGGGGGAAGTGGTGGCAACAACTTTGGAATTAAAATACTTTTATTAAGTATTTTCTCTCTCATCAATTTTCTTATAAAAGTACCCTTTCCAAGCCAAAACAAAGGCTTTTTCGGATTTATTTCTTTCCCCTTGCTTGGAAAACGACCAAGGAGATGTGGAGGAGCATTAGGACGACCCCCAACCTGTTGGTAAGGTTCTTGACCTCCTTTCACCTTGAATCCATGGTGAAAATTGAAAATCAATGCATGAATTCTTCATAACTCGATTCCCTCTTCAATTCTAGCCAATTCTTTTCAATCAAATATTGTGGAAGACCCTTGGAATAGTGAGAGTAGTTTCATCCACCATTGTTTCCGTGAGCTTGGAGCTTTGGATCTCAATTGGAGGCAGGTTTTATAACTTGAACCCATTATTTTATTATTGCAATAAATTCCTTATCAATTGGTGATCATTTCTATATTTCGGAAATTAAGTTTGGTTGATTGATGCAATCTCCATGGAAATCACAGTATATTTCGTGAGTTTGGAGCTTGGTGATGATGAAATCATCATAAGCACACACCTCCCCAAATATCTAGGGCAAACGGTTTCAATGTTGGGACCAAATGGTTTGCAAACCGTTTGGTGGTTTGGGTTCCAAACTGCTTGCAATGGTTGACCGTTTGAATATATATGCTGTGGTACTTGGATATTGATCCAATGGTTTCAATTGGTTTGATCTTGAAGGTTTCAATGGTGAATGATTCCTTAATTGCAAACCCTAATCGGCTAAGTGCTGATTTTGAAATTGATTGAGATGATGTTTTGGGTTGATTGACCCAAATGGTTTCAAAACCGTTTGGGGATCACCCAAATGGTCTCAAGACCGTTTGGGGGTCACCCAAGACCATTTGGATGTCTAGGGTTAAGTATGTCTAAGTATTTGAAGGTCCAAAGGTACCAAATTGAATTGCAACTAAGTGCTGATTTGATCATCAATCCAATGGTCCAAAACCCTTATTGGATGTCATGGTTTTTGATGATGGAATGGGAAAACGGTCTCAAGACCGTTTGGATATCAACCAAACAGTCTCAAGACCGTTTGGTGGTCATCCAAGACCGTTTGAGGTCAGTTTATATCATGTGATGATGATAGTTTATTGATTTCAATCGATTTGATTCCACAATGTCAACCATTGATTGATCCTCGATTTCAAACCCTAAGTGATGGTTTCTTGATTATCAAACCCAGTTCAATTGGGTTCAAAACCCTAAATTTAAGGTCTAATTGAATGATGATTCATTGGTCCAATTGATGAATACTTTAGTGGTGCAATTTGTAATTGGTCCATGGATTGAAATATTGAGTCGATTGAGTGTTGAAGTGCCTTTTTGGTCCATGCGGTTTTGAGAAGGTTTGGACCAAATGGTCTCAAGACCGTTTGAGTCCAAACGGTCTCAAGACCGTTTGGGACCAACCGTTTGGGACCAAACGGTCTCAAGACCATTTGGGATCAAACGATCTCAAACTGTTTGGAGACCCAAAGTGCAAATGGTTTCAATACCTACTTTGTCCAATTGGTTTCAAGTATAACTTGTTAAATTGGTTTTCAACCAATTGATGTATGAGAACCAAGATCATTGAGAGTCTAAGTAATTAACGTTGTGAAGATCAACATGGTTAACCCATTTGAATATCTCATGTAATTGAAGGTCTAGTATGGTGAACCTATTTAGATACTTAATGCAATTGAAGATTTCAATGGTTAACCCAATTGATCACATTGTGGAATTGAAAGTTTAATTGGTCAATCCTTTTGAATTCTTTATATAATTGATGGTTTAATTGATTAGACCATTTGGACATCTAATATGATCAAAGGTCAATCAACTATGTGATTATTAATGATGTAGACCCATGATGATTATGAAGGTTAACCCTAGTTTTGTGTACTCAAGTAAAGAGTTGACTTAAATTAATCTTGGGATAAGTTAACATCCTAGAGAGGATGAGAGGGAGAGTCAATGGGAGAGATGATTGCTTACTTAATTAAGCCCTAATTCTCTCATTGTGAATAAATGTGTAATCAGGGTTTCATTCATATTATGAGATCATAAAATCTTCATTTAAAAGATTGATGTACCTTGATCCTCAACTAGAGAAAGGTTATGTGAAACCTTAATTTAAGGGCAAAGCACAGTGAAACCATAATCTAGGGTGATGATGTAAACCTAACTTAGTGTCACAATGCAAGAAACCCTAATTCAATGGGAATTGTATATCCTAACCCTAATTTGGGTATGAGGAAAGAGAAACCCCACTTGGATGTGAATGATAAACCCTAATCCCTAAAATGGGATAAAGGTATATGAAACCCTAATATAGGGAAGTGCCATTAATGCTAATGTGAAGCCTTAACACTGGGTGATGTGTTGTGAAATCTTAATTTCACATAATACTAGGTGAAACCCTAATATAGAAGAATGTTATGTGAAACATTAATGATGAGTGATTCTAGGTGAAATCTATATATGTTTGTGAGATGCTAAGTGAACCTCAAATTATAATTATGGAAATCTTATTCCTATTGATGGAATAGTGATTAATGTTTTGACAAATGAAATACCTAGAGGGGTTGATTATGAATATATTTGTATGGATAGTCCCTGACTCAAGGGTGAGTCCATATCTTTGTTAATGGTTGTGTGTTCTAAAATAGATGAATCATGAACAATACATAGCATAATGAATGTGATGATCTATTGCATAAGTATTAGGATGAGTGATACACTAATACAAGCTAAGTGAATAACTCAGGTAAGATGAAGGTGTTGAGGGAAGTGATACAGCAAGGTATGATAGATATCACACCCAACACCCCAATTCTGATATACCATGATGTGTTCTAAGTTCATCATAATTGGAATGGATGACACGTGAAATGTGTCATGTCAATTGTTACATTGAGATGTAATGCACCTTGATGGTTGTAGACTAACATGCCTTATGAAAAGGTTAATCCAAATCAATAGACTATGATACAATCATAGTCTGATAAAGATGAGAAAGAAACTCATACTTGGTGTTGAGAATACATTCCATGATGAATGATGAGGATATATAAGTATGTTTGAATACTTATGATATCTATTTTTGGTTTCTAGTTTTGAGAAGCAATGGAATAGGGATGATCATTAATAATATGATCTTAAGAACCCAAGTGATTATTTATGGAACACCCTAATGAAGGGTGTTGATATAAAAGAGAAACCAGGAACCCTAAAGAGAGAACAGTGGTATTACTTAGTGTTGTATGGTACTGATGTGAAAGAGAAATCATGAACCCTAAAAAGTGATGATACTACTTAGTGTTGTATGATACTGATATGAAAGCATTATAATTGTTACCATGAATATTAATCATGCAGGGATGATGAGATGAGAAGCATAGCCAGGTATGGGATATGATGCTTGTTTATTGAGAATATATTATAGGGTTTATAAGCCTTCATATGCTTTGTGTAGTAAGAATCAATGAGTTGTTTATTATGTAAAATACATTGTATAGAAAGAATTATGATGTCTTTAGTCAGATGATCTGAAGGTAAAAAGTTACCTAACAAGTGGTAATAAGTATCCTATGGTGAGTTATGGGTTCAAATACCCAGATGCTATAATCATGATGATGAACTTGTTAAGAAGAGGAAATGTACTTGGTGAGTTGAGGGATTAAGATCCCAACACTTTGTGAAAAGAGTATGGCTACATGCCATGACTCCACAATGACAATGCCAGGTAGTAGATATATGATCTAAGCCTGAAGATAGTTAATGATGTGGTAATGATGTTGTAGTGAATAAATGCTATACATGTTCTTCATATTCCTTAATGAATAAGTGACATGTGGCTCTTTCAAGTTATAGATGCAATGTTTTAGATAAGAATAACATTCTAATATGTTAGATATTGAATTAGCTGATGTTAATAAAAAATGATTCCTCTGTGCATATTTATCTTCTTGAGCTGCAATAATAATGTTACTGGCGGAGAGTTATATCTCTCGCTGGGGCAATTTACAATTGTCTCACCCCCGTGGGAACTACATTTTTAGGTGTACGCGGAGGAGGAGAGAGGAATCCTTCAGTAGGAGAAGGATAGGAGCAACAACAGTAGGGATAGAAGTGAAGTCTCAGGTGGAGACACTGGATGTTATGCCTTGTATAGTTATCGATAGAGTCCTATGTGTTGTCTCTGTACTCTCAGGTCCTCGGAGTAGTAGCTAGTGCTTTCGAGATTTTGGCTGAGTGCCTCGAGATTTTATACTTCCTGTGTTTATCTTGATAGGACAGTTAATGCTTGTAATTCTCAAAAGGAGATGAAAGAGAATATGTACCTATGAATAAGAATGTAATTATGTTACTTTGGTTCTATGTGAGATAGTTTTCCTTTGATGGATCTCTTGATAAAAAAAAAGTTTTAATTTTTAGTGATTTTTGGTAATCCGCTGCTTAGTGAATGCTTCCGCATTAGTTAATCTTGTTTTCGTGAGACAGACATTACAATAATCAATTGTACAATCGTAGTCCTTGATTAATTCCATCCAGCAGTGTTGTCTCATATTCAACTCGTGTTGTGAGAAGATATACTTTAAGTTCTTATGGTCTGTGAAAATATGAAATGTTTCTCCATAGAGATAATGTCTCCAGATTTTCAATGCGTGAACCACTGTAGCTAATTCTAGATCATGCGTCGGATAATTCTCCTTGTGTTTCTTAAGTTATCGCGAAGCAAAAGAAACTATATGATCACTCTGCAAATGTACACATCCTAGACCATTCTTAGAGGCATCACAAAAAACAACATATCCCTTTCCCTACTCAGGTAAAGCTAACACAGGTACACTGGTCAACCTTTCTTTCAACAACTGGAAAGAATGCTGACACTTATCATTCCAGACAAAAGGAACTTCCTTCCTGGTCAACTTGGTTAGGGGTAAGGCTATAGAACTAAAGTCTTTAATAAACCTCCTACAGTAACCTGCGAGGCCAAAGAAACTGCAAATCTCAGTCAGTGTCTTGGGTTGTTCCCACTCTAACAAAGATTCCACTTTCTGTGGATCAACACGAATACCTAAAGTAGATATAACGTGTCCAAGAAAAGACACTTATGAGAAACAAAACTCGCACTCTCTAAACATAGCATATAGCTTGTGATGTCCCAACAATGTCAAGGCTTGACGGAGGTGTTGTTCATATTGTTGACCATCTCTACTGTATATCAGAATGTCGTCTATGAAGACTACTACAAACTGATCAAGGAATGGCCAGAAGATTCTATTCATCAGCTCCATGAATGTAGCTGGCGCATTAGTTAGTCCAAATGACATAACTACAAACTCATAATGACCATACCTTGTCCTAAAGGCTGACTTAAGTATGTCACTCTCCTTGATACATAACTGATGATATCCTAACCTTAGATCTATCTTAGAGAATATGGTTGCACCACACAAATGGTCAAACTGATCATCTATCCTTGGCAGAAGATATGTGTTCTAAATGGTCACCATGTTAAGATGTCTATAGTCTATGCATACTCTCGTAGACCCATCCTTATTTTTAACAAAAAGAACTAGAGCACCCCATGGGGAAGTACTCGGTCAAATCAAACTTTTCTCAAGCAACTCTTGTAATTGTTTCTTAAGTTTTATCATCTCAGCTGGGGCCATCCTATAAGGTGTTTAAGCTATAGGTTGCGTACCTGGAATTAGATTAATCTCAAAATCAATCTCTCGAGGTAGAGGAATGTCTGGAAATTCTTTAGGAAACACATCCTCAAATTCCCTGACAATAGGAACTTCAAAAAGACTAGGACTCTCTTCTCGGGTATCTACCACATGTGCCAAGACTACTTCACATCCTTGTCACATCAGTTTTTTAGCTATCATCGCTGACACTAGACATGTTGGAAGAATCTTTCTATCCCCCTTAAAGACCCATGTCTCACCATTGTCTGTGAACATAGCTTGCTTGGAACCAAAATCCAAGACATCCTTATACTTTTCTAGGGTGTCCATCCCAAAAATTATGTCAAACCTGTGCATCTCAAGTGGTATAAGATCCACCTGAATGTTGTGTTTTGAAAAGGAAAGAACACAGGGAGAACATACCTCCCACAACACCGCATATCTGACTAACAAAGTTTCTAATAATAGATTGTCTGCTCTACGATGGACAGTCATATTGCAGTCATGAATCACTTATCGAGTGATAAAGGAATGTGTAGCACCTGGATCAATCAAAACAGATACGAAGCATGATGAAGACATATCAGAATGAAATAATTCCATCTGACCTGTCACGACTCGTGGTTTGATCACTGCTTCGGGCTAATTCTTAGCATAGAATCTCGCCATTGTTGGTTGTCGACCACGCGTCTTGTTGTTGGGTATAGATGAACCAGCTTGGGGCACCTTTCCACGTCCTCGTGTGCCACTGCTAAACTATTGCCTCTGAGAGCCTTGCTGACTCTACCTCAGTGGTTGGGTTACATTCCTATCTCCAAATGGACAATCCCTCATCAGATGTCCTGGCTTCCCACACTGGTAATAGCTTAGGTTTTCTCATTTTGGCCTAGATGGTCCTATTACTGACATTGATGTTGAACTATGGGCTCTACTTGGTGGTAGACTACAACCTCTACCCTTGCTGGATATCCACTGTGTCTGAGCACTAAACCTCTGTGGTGCTATTGGTGTAGACAACTTTGGTTTCTTAAAACTTTCGGACCTCTGTCCTTGGAACTGTGCATGCACTTCCCTACTGTTGGCTTCATGTTTCTCAGTCATAGACCTTTCTATCTGCCTAACTGACTCCAAAAAGTTGGAAAACCTCTCTCTATTCTTTAGAACAGATGCATGTGTGGTTAGATCAGCATTCAAACTCTTTTCAAAATGTTGAATACTCTCCTCATCTATAGTAGCCATGTGTAGACAAAACCATAGAAGCTCCATAAACTTAGCTTCATACTCAATAATGTTCATTGGTCCCTGCCTAATCCGCTCAAATTGTGAGATTTTCTCATCCAGATAAGTCTTGGGAATGTATCAACTGACAAACTCACATCAGATTTCTCTCCATTTGACCTCAACACCTGGTCATTTCACTTCCTCAATGGCCCACCAGTGGCCAACACTCCCTTTTAACAAGTACACAACATGCCTAACTTTCTCAATTTCTGGAATGTTGAAGATTCTAAAGGCTTTCTCCAACTCAGTAAGCCATGAATCTACGTCTGCTGGGTCAGCTGTACTGGCATATTCAGTGGCTCCTACCCCGCATAACCATTCAAAGGTCTTACCAGATCCATGCCCCTCATTGGGAGCTGGTGCCCTAGGTGCAGGTGCTGGCATTCGGTCTGCCATATGTGTCATTGTGTTCATGAACGGTCCAAACAGAGCATGAAAAGTTGGGTTTTCTATCGAAGCATGGTCAAGCTGGGGTTTCTCAGGTACTAGTTCCTCTCTAGCCTGATCCCTTGCACCTCCTCCTGGTGCAGCAACACTGCTTTTAGTAGCATGTTCTTCGTTTGAGCCAGCCATCTTTAAGCTTTACTTCTTCTCCTATATGAGCAGAAGTCACTATTAGATAAACTGGATAACACTTAGAACAGACTCAACAACCTTAATCCTATGTCTTTGTAGACTCAGCGAACCTTAGGCTCTGATACCAAAACTTTGTGATGATATTATCCATGCGACAATAAATCAAACTGTCACCAGTTAATAATTGTGGAATAACCATAAACAACGAATTAAAAAATATCACTAAAAATTAAAACCATTAGCAAAGAGATCCATTTCCAGGAAACTCTTAAGAAGAGAACCAAAGTACTACATACATCATGGTTCACATTGTACATACCATGTACCATCTCATCTCGAGGATAACATATAACAGTTTCTTTTCCAAACTATACATAAGCAACATAAAACCTCGAGGCATACAAGGCAAAATCTTAGATCATCCATAAAATCGTTAAGCACTGACTCCAAGGACCTGAGAGTACAAAGATGACACATATGACTTATATCTACAAGACACGAAAGACAACACACTCAACCTGAGATGCTACTACTGCCCCTGATATTGTCCTCCCTCTGCTGTATGGTCCCTACCTCCTCATCCACGGCCACCTAAAAATGTTGGTGACCAATGGAGTGAGACCCATGTCCCAGCGAGGGATATAACTCTCCGCCAACAATATTATCATTGTAGATAAATAGTAATAAACTGAGCAGAGGATTCTTTTATATTAATAAGCAAGATTTAATCACTGTTTAAGCAGAATAGAGCAATATCATCTTATGAAGCATTGCAGTTATATTTGATAAAGTAGTAATTCATCTATTCATTTTATAAGGAATACAAAGAACATGTATAACATCTATCCATTTAAGATGCATTAAAGAAATGTACACCAACCAATGATTTTCGTATTCTATCCTTAAGAAAATATGCTACACGACTGATAACATTTTACAATCACACTTATGCCCTGAGGAGATGAGGTATACCGCTCATACTCCAACCGACCACTGCAAAGTCAAAATCAGTACCATACAAGGTCAATGGGAGAGCCGACTGCCATGACCTCTGTTGTCTCGGTCAGTGTGAGACCACGAGTAGGGCAACTCATGTCAACTATTACATAAGTTTCCAGAGTATACTGGCAACTTTGCTATAGAGCTACAATGGCAACTGCACTCTCTTCGGGATTGAGAGATCTCATGTTTATCTACCATCAATCCCGACATTCATCATCATCGGGAGATTCATGATACATCCATACCGACATTTGTAATGAAGGATATCTCACATCAATCCCTCATTAGGGCGTAAGGATATTCATGCCCATCACCCCACATATTAAAAAATATTCTCTCTCTAGGAGATCTCATGGGAAAACCTGTTTCACCATCACCAGCTACTAACGATGATGGATCTATGGTCAGGGTACTAAATGATAAGATTCTACTTGATTAATTAAGTGCATTACCGTATTCTTTTAGCATCAGTCAAGTTTTCAAACATGAATTATTATGAAAAATGCTACAAAGAAAGGTGTAATCCATGTATCAAGTACTTTCCAAATCTTTAAAACACATATAACATTTAGGATCTCAATTCCTTATCTCATTATCAGGAGTTCTCATCCCTCAACATTATCATCATCATGATGACTAGATCTGGGTATTCAACCCTTAGTTCATCACTGAACACTGTTACCACTTATCAGGTAACTATTACCTCTAGGTCCTAAGACCAAGGTATACATGATACTTTTTACACAAGCATCTCACATGGCTCACAAGGCCCATTTAAACATATTGTTACCTCACACTAGGAAACAAATAATCACATGGCTCACAAATCCCATTAAAATCTATATCATATAAAACATCATAGCTCATACCTGACTATGCTCATTATCTCATGATACCTGCATGGTTAGTATACATGATAACAACCATATCAAATATATATCAACACCATGCAATACAAGGGTACTATCACTATTCCCTCATTAGGGTTAGGGTTTCCCTTTCTTATCGATTAGGGTTTCAAAATCATACCATCACCCTACATTAGGGTTAGGGTTTCCCTTATTAACCATTTAGGGTTTCAAGATCACATTATCAAGGATCAAACCCTAATTCATACCCTACACAGATTAGGAGTATTAATGTATGCCCATTGCATGTTTATCATAAAAGTAGGAGTTTCTCTCTCATCCTTACTAGGATTTGGATTACTCCATACTTTATTAAGTTGGCTCAACCTTTCCTTCAAAGAACATTAGCCTACATAATCATTATTCATTAAACTCCATACCTCTTAATGTATGACTTGATATAAAACACTTCATGTGTTACTCCATCAAGTACATTGCATTTAAGGTGCTTTCCTTCATATGGGTTTTGAGGTGCTTCCACCATATTGGTATGAGGTGTGTGCTTGCTACCCATATCAGGTTTGAGGTGTATATATTCTTACCATCTCAGGTTTGAGGTGTATGTGTGCTTACCATATCACCCTTGAGGTGTTTGTATGCTTCCATATCGGGTTTGAGGTGTATATATGTGTCACACCATATTAGGAAAAGAGGTGTGTGTGCTTCACACCATAGGTTAAGTGATAGGCTAAATAACTATTTGAACCATTGTCAACCCATTATGCAAACCGATACACACCCCTATCGGTTTCCAAGTCATTTAGGGTTACTTCACCATATCGGGTTGGAGGTGCTTGTTTGTGTGCTTGAACCCGATATTGATGATGTCATCACCATCAACCTCTAGACCCTTGTTCTTACTGTTCTAAGTCATGGAAAATAATACAATGAAGCTTTTCTAACTCAAATGATCAACAATTATTCAAGATAAATCAAAATTGCAAGTAGATCAACAAGTATGACAAAATTGAAGGTGCATAATAATATAATTGGGTTCAAGTTATATAACCCACCTCAAGAATAGCTTCAAAGCTCCAATATCCAAAGATTCACGTTCCTAAGTTGAAGATGAACTTAAAAACTCATATATATATGCAAAGAATCACCATGGATAAGCAATTGGTGAAGAAGAAAAGAAAGGAAGATCATAATCCTAAAATCATGCTTCAATCCAAGGTTGAAGATGATCATGGCCTCACCTTAGGGTTAAGTATGAGATCCTTCTTGCTCCTTATCACCTTTGCACGATACCCTACTACTCTTGCACGATACAAGGACCCTATGCATGATATCTAAGAGCAAGGAGGTGTTAGGTTTTGAAAACGTTCACTAAGGGGTGAAAGAAGGGGTATATATACTTGTTGTTCATGAAGAAGTGTGAAAATGAGGTGTCATCAATTTAAGATACTAGGTGCCACATGTCCATGCATGGTTGACACATGTACATGCATGCATTAACATTTATGTTGACATGAAAAACTCTTGAGGATAATCTAGGGATGAATTTTCGTCCATTACTTATCCCTTTGAATAAAATATATCAACAAATTCACCACTTTATTCACAACCCGATACAACTTTTCTAAGGAAGTTGTAAACCGATAAAATTCACCTCCTTGAGGTTCTTTACACATCATGGGCTTTTACAAGAGTCCAAAAAACGATATAGGACTCCTCCTATGGCTCCTTGGCCGATAGGCACTCATATATAAGCTTTTCAACTTGACACAACTCAAGTTAGGGTTTCATATTCAACCCCTTTCTTGGTCATTTCATCACCAAGAGTACCGTCACTCTTAATTGGTTCAAGCATGGTGTATCCTCTTTTATCTCTCCTCTATATGATACTAGGAGGGATTAGGGACACTCTAGAGGTGGTAATTTTCATATCAACCCTACATTTTAGGTTAATTACAATTTGTACCAAAATTGGTGCACAATGCACTAACATTATTCAAACAAGTTGCAACTTGAAATTTAGGCTTTCCACAAGCCATACTTTAACATAATTCTCTCTCTTTTTATGATAAAATACATGAGGTATATTAAACATGTGACATTTTGCAATATAACCCCTCATCTTGGGTAAATTGCACTTTATGCTCAAACTATCATATAATGGACAAACAGTTTGGAAATAAGCTCAAACTTAAAAATTAAACTTTATAAGAGTCTTAATAACTTTTCAAAAGAGTAAAAAAAGTTTATGAATAACTTACTAAAGAAAAACTTCTAGGGTTAAGCCATAACCCAGGTCAGGGATGTTACACTATACTCAACTTCCGTGCTAGATCTTGCCACAACATTTTGCTTTTTGCTTTTCTAGGTAATAAGATGATTCCCCATAAATGTGCAATATCCAGACGTAGACCTCCTGTCATTTAGATTACCAACCCAATCTGCATCTGCATAACCAGTAAGAGACAGTGTGGATACAAGAGTCTTCGGCTTATAATAGGTGATTCCCTTACTAGGTGCACCTTTTAGATATCTTAGAATATGACAGACAAATGTCCAATGAGACTATTTTGGAGAGCTCATATGCTGACTCACCACTCCTACAACAAAAGAAATGTCAGGACGTGTGACTATCAAATATATCAATTTTCTTACAATTATTATGTAATATCCTAGATCTAGATAATCAACATCATCAGTTATCTCCTTCACAAGATCATCCATAGAAGTAGACATAGGCTTGGACTCACTCATACCAGTTTCCTGAAGTAAATCCAGCACATATTTTCTTTGAGACAAATTGGTACCTGCATGAGATCTAAGTACTTCAATGCCCATAAAATATCTCAGTTTTCCCAGATCCTTTGTGTGAAAGTGCCTCTGCAAGCCCGCTTTCACACGAGATATGCCTATGGAATTACTACCAGTGATAACAATATCATCAACATACACATCAATAATAATAGATTCACCAGAAGAAGTAGAATAAAATAAAGAGTGATCAGTAATAGTACGAGAAAAACCCATCTTTAGCACAACATCACTAAACTTGTCAAACCAAGCTCTAGGAGATTGTTTCAATCCATAGATGGCTTTCTTCAACCTACACACCTTCTGACACTCCCCTTGAGCAACAAAACCAGGTGGTTGCTCCATGTATACCTCCTCTTATAGATCACCATGAAGGAAGGCTTTCTTTACATCGAGCTGAAATAGAGGCCGGTCAAATATAGTAGCCAAAGAAATAAGGATACATACAAAATTCAGATGAGCCACTGGTGAGAAGGTCTCAAAGAAATCAACCCCATATGTCTGAGTGTACCCCTTTGCAACCAATCTAGCTTTCAATCTCTCCACAGAACCATATGGATTATGTTTTATGGTAAATACCCATCTGCATCGCACAACATTTTTATCTGGAGGTAAGTTAACAAGTTCCCATGTGTTGTTCTGTAACAGAGCAGGCAACTCAACATGCATAGCATGTTTCTAGCCAATATCCTTCATAGCATCAAGATGATTTCTTGGAATGACCATAGAATCAATCCCAAGATTAAAAGAGCGAGCCTACTGAGATAACTTGGACAAACAACATACATTTGTAATAGGATGTCGAATAGTACAGGAACGGGTACCTTTATGAATAGAAATGGGAACATCAAGTTCAGATGGTTCTTTAGGAATCCCTTGAGTAGAGGAAGATGGGGAGGGCTCATAGACTGGAGTCGCTACCTGCTCTGGATCTTGTCTGCCTCGTCTGCTATAAACATGTGAATATTGCTAAATTTGTGGACCATCTGCTAGTTGCTCTTACTGAATGATAGTATAGTCAGGAATGATAGGTGGCAGTCTCTCACTTTGATGTGGTGGTGGCACTCTCTTACTAGCATTTGATGGTGTCACTCTCTCACACAATTGCTCCCCCTTACTGGGAACACTAGAGAAATATGGAGTGGATTCATGAAAAGTCACATCTCTAGACACAAACATACGATGAAGACTTGGAAAATAACACTTGTACCCTTTGCTAGTATTGGAGTACCCAAGAAAGAGAGTCCTAATTGACCTAGGAGATAACTTATTAGCCTTAGGATCAAAATTATGGAGAAAAGAATTACAACCAAACACTCTAAGAGGAACAAGGAAGGGTTGATCCTTGGGATGTAAGATAGAGAAAGGAGTACGTCCTTGAAGCATAGAAGAAGGTTTCCTATTGATAAGAAAACATGCAGTAAGGAGAGCGTCAGACCAGAATTTCTTAGGAACATTAGATTGAAAAATGATTATCCTAGTAATATCAAGAAGATGATGATTTTCCCTCTCTTCTACCCCATTCTGCTGAGGGGTGTGAGGACAGGAAGTACGGTGTATCATCCCAACAGAACTAAAAAAATCAGCCATGGCATTTGAACATACTCCAAAGCATTATTAGATTGAAGAACTTTAATATTGCAATCAAATCGAACTTTAATTTCTTGATGAAAATGTTTGACAATAGATAGCAGAGACTCTTGACTTTTCAATAAATACAAGTCATACACGAAAAGTCATCCACAAAGGAGATAAAATAATGAAAACCATTATAACTATGGTCTTTTACAGGACCCCAAACATCACTATAGACCTACTCAAAAGGACATGATGCCCGTTTATTGACACGATCGGGATAAGACATTCTATGATTTTCCCCAATTGACAAGACTGACACTCTAAAGATGATACTTGAGACAATTCTGGTTCTAACTTTCTTAGGCTCTCTAATGAAGGATGTCCATATCTGTAGTGCCATAGTAAGGGAGAGCCACTCAACAAGACAGCTGGAGTAGGAGCAGAAACTTGGCGAGGCAAACTGTCACCATGGAAAATGTAGAGATCACCTTTTGTAGGCCCCCACCAATCATCCTCATACTCTTGAGATCTTGTAACACAAAACAAGAAGGTCCAAAGGTTATCGTACATTTCACAGTATCAATCAACATAGCAATAGAAAAAAGATTAAAAGGAAAAGCAGGAACATAATGTACAGATTTAAGATCAATTCCAAGAGTCAGATAAATAGATCCACTGACTAACACTCTCCTCACTGAACCATCTTCTATTGTTACAAATTTGTGAGGGATATGTGAGTCAATGGAGTGAAGAAGTCTCCTCATACTAGTCATATGTCGTGACACTCCAGAATCAATGACCCCTGATGAAGTAGAACCAGAAGCCAATACAGAGGTAGCCTGATTACCAGTGGTGGATGCCAAGTTGGCTAAAGATGATGATCCCAAGCTCAGATGTTGAGTATCCAGGATAAATATATCATATTCCTCCTTAGTGAGTGTGATGCCAGAAGGACCAGAATTCGAAGAAGGAGGCTCAGTAGACTTAGTAGTGGTAGCATAGTTTGCTTCTCCCACAGGTGGTGTAGTAGGTCGACCATGCTTCTTCCAACATTTCTCAACTGTGTGTCCATATTTGTCACAGAAAGTGCACTTAGGGCGAGTTCCATGTCTTCGGCCCATACCAGTCCGTCCTCCTCTCACTGCAGCAACTACAAAAGCATGAGAATCTCCCTGATACGATACTACGGTAGGATCAACAGGTTTAAAATTTGCTTGTAAAATCCTTGAATAGGCCTCTTTCAAGTTGGGAAGTTTATCAGAAGCTAAGATAACAATGTAGGCTGAACTGCACGAAGAACTCAGACCAGATAAGAATTTTTTTGTAATCAAGTCATCTCTGTCTTTGACTTGTTCTTGGACAGTTACTGGATGGTAGAAACTCAACTCTTGTGCAATACCTTGAATCACTCCAAAGTATTCTTCTAAAGGTCTGTCTCCCTACCGTTCTGCAAACAGACGATCATATATCATGAACTGATGAAGTGCATTCTTCTCTTGAGAATAATGTTTCTTCACTGCATCCCGGATCTCTTTGGCGGTAGTGTATAACTTGAACCTTGAGGCAATCCCAGGTTCCATGCTCCCCCACAACCAGGTCTTCACCAGACTGTTCTGACGCTACCATTCAGCATGGCCTTTGTTAGTAAGTGCAGGAGGATCAGAATCAATGTGTCTCGCCTAGTCACGTGACTCCAATATAGTATGGAAAACATTCATCCATAAGAGATAATTCTTCCCGTTCAACTTAATGGAGGGGATAGGAAACATCTCACTGTAGATAGTAGATTCCTTGATGTCCTCCATGATTTGACGAGAAGAAGAGTTACAGATTGATACACATCACAAGAAGATATGGGTGACGGGGGGATACACGTCACGTCACAAGATCAGATGCGTATCTGATGCATACCCAAACCCCAACTGAAATTCCCTAATCATACATGAAGGATATGCGATTAGGAATTTCTTACGTACCGACGGACCCTCCAGTTTGGGATTTAGAAATCCGTTGGATCAACTGAAGGTCCCGACGATCCGAAGATAGAAGAGAAGAGGGGGACGGAGGCTACGATGCCTGGCTCGGGAGATAGTCCTGCTTTTGGCTGGCGACGCGTCGGCCGGGGAAGGATGGCGACGTGCTCTTCTCACGTAGAAATTACTATTCACACTGTCGTACTATTCACCGCCGAACTTATTGTTCACGCTGACGACCGACGGTGGCGCTGGGTTGTGACGGCTGGGTAGGGTTAGTTCAAGAACCTTGCTCTGGTACCATATGAAATGTGGTGCCGCAATGCAACGTGCAATGCGGCATTGAGAGAGGCCATAGGCCTTCTCCATTTTTATTAATAAGAGAAACTGGATCATTTACCTAGAGGTCCAGTAGGATATAGAAATTACAAAATAGAATAAATATTAAATATATTAACACTAAAGTTTGTGTGTATTCTATTGCCAGGTAGACTCTCTTTAGGCTTCTACCCATAAACATAATCATGAATAACCCCTTCTCAAAGTGAAGGACACAATATCCTTTGTCAAAAAAAATCTTCCAAACTATCTTATATGTCCTTCATCATAGTAAATGGGTCATTGGATCGCTACCTATAACCAGATTCCTGTTCCCAACGTAGTTCTTGGACTCTCCACCATGCTCCAAAATAATGTTAGTGAACTTCTTTGCCAAACTTGAAATACCTAAAGCAATCATTTATCCTCCATATTGTTTGATATTCTCATGTGTCGAAAATCCACCAGACGGTACAAACAAGCATGTAAGAAATATGAAATTTGATCATGAAACTATGTCAATGTTTCCAGAAAACACTATTTCCTCTATATGGTATACTCATGGTTATCATAACCGAACCAGACCGTCTGGTTGAATTGGAAACCGGTCACTCTACCAGGTCAGTTCCCTCTCAAAGTTGGAAATGAAGTCTGACCATCATCAAACTGGTGAACCGGTCTGGTTTTAGCCCAACTGGACGGTTCTCTCATTTGACAAGTAAATGTATTGTTGCTGCTATTTTTTGTTAATTAATATTGAATACTAAATAATGTTGGTATATAAATATCCATGAATAGAATAATATTTATTATTTGGCATGTTTATCAAGTTATTGCGAGCAGTTGTGCTATTATTCCTATTTCATAACTTCTGCAGGGATATTTTCTATGAGTATCAAAGACTTATATATTTTTAAACTATTAGTGACGTCATGCTGACGTCACCAGTTGAACCGGTCAAGACTACTAGTTGAACTAGTGAACTGAGAACCAGAGGCCTCACCGGTTCGGTGACCCGTTCGAGTCTGACAACCTTGGGTATACTCCATACAGACCCAAACGAGAAAACTAGTAAGGAAACTTGTGGGATGATTGATGTCATTAATATCTTCCCAGTGTAATTCAGATAAGAAGTAACTTAAATGAGAAGTAACAAACCAAAGTAAAATAATCGACTATCTGAAGTTTGGTAGGAATTCAATTTTTTGGCCTTCTGTCAAGAAGATGAAATGTTTGGCTAAATGGTTATGAAGTTATAAAATATTCCAAGCTCAAGAGGAAGAAAACCAAATAAGGAAACCAATGTTTTATAAAATGTTAAGTGGTAATCATGTGGACAACACCTTGTAATTGGTTAAGCGGTAAGCGGGTGATTTTTGAAAAAATGGGTTTTAGTTTCCTATATAATTTTATACAAAATTACACATATATGTATATAAGTACTATACTCTTTGGAACTTTTATATATATCGAAACACTCTACCTAACAATACAAAACACCCAAATAGTTTATAAGATAGCTATAAGACAATAATTATAGCCATAATATAGTAAACAATAGACTTGGCATGGATAAAACACCCTACATACATGATACAGAAAAAACTTTGTGTCACATGTTTACATAGCTAACCAGTAAACAATAGATTATTTATCGGATACTTTACAAACTTATTGTTATTGTGTATATCATCAATTAGTCATACATTATAGTAGTACATTTAATTAAAGTATTCATTCTAAATGAGATAATAGTTACATGTGGTTTACTTGTATAAATTACACTTTACATCAATGCCCTATTATCCCCACTTGCATACAAAGTATGCATTCTATATTAGAACTAGGGCTTATCATAGGATATTTAATGTATATAAGTTTGATATATTATACTATTATAGTCAATAGTACTTGGGACCATATAGTTTACTTAATGTTACAGGTGTACATCAAAATTTATAAAAATGGACAAAAAGCGGCCAAAAAGAGGGAAAAATGGTAAAAAAGGAAAAAGAGGGGAAAAAAGTGGGAAACAATGGGCAACTAAGTGCAAACTGGTTAAGCGTGCGATTTGGGTCAATTTTAAACGCCCTTGGTGTTTGGCCGATTAATCAGTCGCTCGGGCCATTTTTCAATACACTGAAGGAAACCAAAGTAAACAAAAAAAGTAGGTGTAGTTTGACTCAAACTGAGTGTGGAATTGTGATTTCAGTAATAATCCACACAATTCACTTGAGTTTCCATAAGTTTCATTCGGTGTTGACCACCCTGATCAATAGGGAACTTTAATCCTTTGCACTTAAATACTATATCGACCCTCTCCTATACTCTAACCAACATAGTAGGTTAACAATCTGATTGAAACAATCTAGGCCAATCAAAGAGACAGTTTGGGACAGAACTCCACCTTAGGGTTAGAAGAGATAAAATTTTACTGTGTGTAGTTGGATTCAATTTTGTGAAAGACTTCTTTGTCTATATACTCTTGCCAACCTCGTCCTAATGTAGAGAGAACTTTTTCTAACAATATTTTCTAACTATAGGTGTTAGTTTGAAGCCATGGAAGCCTAGAAATAGGAGGAACTATTGGTTTTGTGACCAAACTTTGCTGTAATATTAGTTAAACTTGTAATCTTCTATCTTAAAATTTCTCTAACTACCCCCCCCCCCCACAAAACAACAACGCCACCCGCCAAACCTATTCCCATGTAATATTTGGCCTCAAAACCAAAATGAAACTATGAACACGATAAAGAAAAATTGTCTACTTTTGGATGAAAGATTGAATTTGTTAGATGGTGTAGTCTGGGCCCACCAACAATTCTAATGAGAGAACTTGACTTACTGGGCTTTGGTTCTTGACTCCATATTCTCAAGCTCAGACATTATTCCTTCATGTATGATGACTTGACTATCCTTATCCAACATTACAACTACCTAGGTATCATAAAAGACTACTTTCATTAAAGAATAATTCGACCATAAGTAGTTGACATGTTATGCTGAATTGTTCCAACGGTTCTAAGTGAATGATTAAATGCCTATATGTCACTTGTTTGTTCAAGTGACTGATGATTGATGAATATGTTATTCTTATACATGGAAGTTACATATATCAAAAAAGTTTCTTGGATGCAAATTAAATATAGAAGCCTAATTGCTAAGGAGAGAAGATGAACTTTTCTGAAATATATTACATTTTCTCTTTTATATTTCCATGAATATATTGATATTATTTAGCACATAAGTGTGCCTATTTCTATAAAATAAATGTTGAATAATTTTATCCTATGATTTTTTAATCAATTATGATCCTATTATCAATTGTTGGCTTAAAATTTATATTTATGTGGAATGATATATTGATCAACGATATATGTAGAATAATGCAATTAGAGTTGTGAACTGACTCCGTCAACTTGCAAAGACAGTCAGGTGAACTAGACTCCACGTGTGATATAGACTACTATTTTTGTTTTGACTCTCTGTGTGAGCAAGACAAGTGAGGTTTTCTATCTAGAGCGTGGCAGAGACCACCTAGAATTAGTCAGTGTGAGTATCAAAGGTTTCTTTGATTTGACACTATGTGGGTACCGTAATGTAACATGAATTTGGTGGGACAAGACTCCCACCTACTAGGTAGAGACTTCATGAGACAAAAGTCAAACTACAATATTAGAGACAGAGAGTAGGAAAATATGTGACTGCATAGAGAATATGTATTTGACATATTGCAAGTTCTAACAGCCATAATGAACAAGTAAAATCAATTGAAATGTGGTGTTGATGAATAAATAGAAACTTTCAAATAGTTATCATGTTCTACTTTTGTGCTGAAATGTGAAGTTTCCCTAGCTAATAGAGTTATACATGACATTTCCCATTCTTATTAACTTAATTGCTTGTTCTTTCATTTATTTCTTGTACTTTCTCTTTCTAATAGTAGTACTCTTATCCTCGTATAGTTGAGGTTGCTACCCATTAATAAAAAAACTCACTCCCAACACATTTTTGTAAGAATATTCAACCCTTCGGAACTTGGGAGTCAGAAAGACTAAAGAGACTATTATGGATCTGCGTGATGAATTGGTTAGATCATCTACATCAGAAATTATAGGGTAACCATTGCTTACGATCCAATAGCAAGGTCTTCAAGATGTTCTGTAGCATGCATATGGGTTGAAGCAGAAATGCCTTTTTGGGCAAATTTTATGTATTCTGCCATTCCCATAGATATGTTGTCATGGACCAGTTTATAGACACTGACTATACATGTTAGGAAACCTTGTAGGGTGATGAATTTGGTCCCCACACATGTGCTTCAGCTTCTGGATTTTCCATTCTTCTTTATTTTGTAGTTTTTTTACCAATTCAGTTTTTACTTCATCAAGTTTACAACACATGAATTAATTTGCAGTTTCAGTGTGCCCCACCAGTGTACCCAATGGTGAGGATGATTTCAGATGTTTGTGTCAAATATTTATTTGAAATATGCACATTCCCTTGATCTATTTTCCTGATCAATCAGGATGAAAAATATTGCTTACTGTAGAAAGCATCTATGTGCTCACTTTATATTCTGGATTGAGGTGCAAGTTTAAACAAGATATTTTTTTGGGGTAATATCCATAAAAGGCATTAAAAGATTTTCCATATTTTGGTTGAGGCCTAGAACTATAAAAACATATTATAAAATGGCTACCTCATATGGGTCTCCATCACGACCAACATACTATGTTGCATAATTGGTATTCTGACCAATCTGATCACTGCAATACCATGTGCAGGTACAAACTACTATGGATGCCACTCTTCCTTCAACTTTAGTGATTCTATGTTTCTTACTGCTCCTTGCTCGCCCAACAAGCTAGTTCTTACGGTTAGCTTGTTGCCAATTCTTATCTTAAAAAAAGAGGGACAATGTAGGATAAGGCAGAAAATGAATCGATCTCACAAATCATAGGCTTGTGCTGATAGCTAAATTAAAAAGAGGCAATGACTAATTATTATAAGATAGTCCTATCAAGGTAATTTAATACCTTAGGCAATGGGGGCAAGTGGAGTTCGTCTCTTTTTTAACATTGTACCACTGCATGCAAGTCTGCTTATTCATTGGAGTGCCATGCTAGAAACCAATGGTGAAATACTATTCGTCTTTCTTGAGGGCCTACGACAACTTTAGACATCCAAGAGTTTGTGGGTGGCCTGGGTTTGAGGACTTGGTACAAGTAAATCCTTAACAAACAAACCCCAGAAGTTTTTTTTGCCAATATTCCTTCATTTTAGGCTTCTACCCTGAACCATTGATGTGGTAATTACCTTCACTAATTGAAGGCCACAAGATCCCTATCTAAACTTAGTCACTAGACTTACTCCCATCCTTAAGTTAATGTCAACGAGACTTTATCATAACCAAATTACCTAATATCATTCTTTGACTGCCAGCTTTTCCACATCTCTAGTTCAAATAATACCCTCCACATGCCATTACAAATGAGCCATATTCCCAATACTATGGTCTGGCCCCTAATAGCATGTCATTATTTCTCCACCATATCTACATAAATTTATTTGACATTTTGAAATTGCTTGTTTATTTTATTGATTCAGCATTGAATTTTACAAAAATGGATCACATATAAAATTGGAAAATTACTGCAAAAAAGTCTAAATCTTTCTTAAAGAGTTACGTTACTTCCCGGGAGTGTTCCTGTCAGAGAGAGGATGAGTAAAAAAAGAAAAAAAATCATCAACCAGTTTATCATAGTACTTAGCCATCGACTAATAACAACATGATATCCACACTAATTGTTGTTAATCTTTATGTTACGTTGTTACATGTAACAAAAACAAGTGCAATTAGGTTAACAGTTCAGTCTGATCCAGATATGAAAATAGAAGAATAACCAGTGTAGGAGAAAATAAAAATGAAGTTCAGAACACAGACCAGATTGTTCGTTGAAAAACAAACGTGTTATACTTAAAGATATCAGCGATCTGCAACCCTTGTGGGTAGTCGTCATTCTTTTAGTCGACCTGATCATGAACATGTAGAAAAGATCGTATCACTCGTGTTGATGACGAACGATGTAGACGATGAACCACTTGCACTTCCAGTGCAGCCCAACGACCACACGAACCGCCACCTGACAGATCGCCTCTCTGACGGGAGAGGAAGGATGAACTCACCACATATAGGAGAAGATCTCCACGCAGCAACAAGGAAGCGAAGGTGGCAGAAGACTCTAGATTTAGTGTTTGTAAAATACAAACTTGAGCATTGATGGTTGTATGTTCGAAAGATGCGTTTAACCCTAATGACCAGAGGCTTATTTATAGCCTTACATGAACTAAAATCCTATGCCCATTAAGACGTGATCACTCGATTGTTCTTGTAAACATTGCAAAAAAATCTGTGAGGAAACACTTTCAAGTTAGGATTAATAAATTCAGTTCCAAAAGAAATGATAAATTAAATTAATAATTAATTACATAGTTGTATCCTAGTACAAAAAGAAGACAGAAGACATTCTCCACAATCCACGAGTCACAAGCCCGAGCCTATGCCTGAATCGGTCAGGCCAGGCCATACGTGCATGCGTGTGTATGTTTTGGTCACCATACCTATTAAAGAGATGAGCATACCCTCTCGTAGGACCTTTGTACACTAGTGTCACATGTGATCCTACATATAAGGACCACAAAAGTTCTAGGAGTGAGCAAAGTGGGATACAACTTTTACCCCATTTGCACTAGACACAAAACTACTTTTCTCCTATGTACTAGCTACACTACATTGGGCTTAACCCATGCTATATACATGGCTTATATAACCATATATATGACGATCCCCCACAAAGTCCAATGTGTAGTATTCTCTACCATTTAGTCCTCCATACAATGCTTTTAGCAGATACCTTTTGGTTTAAATCTACCTGAGTTATCTAACTGTGACCCATGTAGGAACCAAGTGACCAAAAGTCTTGAACATGAACCTTGGGTGCCAGAGTATAGGTTGGTAACAACACAATAACAACATGGTAGAAAAGAAAACAATGCATTAAATACATACATACAAAATTTTATGTCATGATTGATATCAGAGAACAACTCGATTCTCCTATTGTGGCCTACACAACATCCATCATTTAGTTGGAGTCTCCAAGGATGTACTGCTTACATCCTATCCTAAGACATGACACCATTTAGAGACTAATCTCTTACTAACTTGCAATCACGACACTAACAAGATTCCCATGGGATAGACACACAGATGCATAAAGCATCAAAATAATTACATAGAATCATCCAATTCACCTGATAGCTTGTTATTACCACATTAAATCCAATTTATGGTATCCCCACTCTATTGGGTTGGGTTGCTACTGTCTGCGAATAATGAGGGGTTTCAGTCCCATCTCCAACTTGAATTTTTCCACTAAGGTGAGGGTAAGAAATTTTGTGAAAGGATCAAATGTGTCTTCTTTAGTACCGACGTAATCCACAACCACAACCCCATTAGACACTAACTCCCTTACAAACTTGAGTCTAATTTGGATGTGTCTACAATGTTTTTTTATTGTACTTGTGACTCTTTATCTTAGCAATAGTTGCAGTGCTATCAGAATGAACTGAAATTGCAGGAAGTGACTTATTTACTATAGGTAAACTGGACATAAGTTCATGCATCCATTCAACTTCCAATCCAGTTTCATCTAAAGCACGCAACTCTACCTCAAAAGTACACCAAGACAATATGGTATGTTTCTTAGACTTCTAGGAAACAACTCCTCCTCCCAGGAGTACATATCTAGAGACACTATTACTCCCAGAGTTGATGGCAATCTATCTTGCATCACTATATCCTTCGACTACAGAAGGATGCCATAATGCAGCCCAAGGGAACAAATTCCCTTGATATACATCAAAACTTTATCAAGAGCTTCCAAATGGGTCTTGTCGGGACAACTGGTGTATCTACTTAACTTTCCCATAATAAACACAATGTCTAGATGTGTGCAATTTATAATATACATCAAACTTCTGATAATCTGAGCGTGTCATAATTGAGACACTGGAACCCCAGTTTCATTCTTGAACAAGGCTTTGGATGAATCATATGGAGTCTTAACAGGTTTACGTCATGTGTACTCAAACCTCTCCAGTATCTTCTCAACATAGTGAGTCTGAGAGAAGGTTATACCATCAATAGACCTTATGATTCTAAGCATTAAAATCACATCAACGACACCCATATCTTTCATCTCAAACTTACTACACAAGAATGACTTTGTCTCATTTACTACTTTCATATTCGATCTAAAAAGAAGGATATAATCGACATATAAGCATAACAAAATGAATCCATCATTGACGATTTTGCAGTAGAGACACTTAGGAGGATGATCACAGACAACGCCCTAGTTATCTATGAAACTTTTAATACTATGAAGCACCAGAAGAAGGGGAAAGAAGGTTTTATGACTCTCAAGTTGGATATGAGTAAGGCCTATGATAGGGTCGAATGGCCCTTCTTGGATAAGGTTATGAGAAGGATGGGGGTGTCAGACACTTGGAGGTCTAAAGTTATGGAGTGTGTTACCAACATTTCTCACAAGTTCATTGTCAATGGCAATAGGAGGGGATCTTCAAATCCATCTAGAGGTCTTCGCCAAGGTGACCCTATATCCCCTTATTTCTTTCTTTTTTGCACTGAGGCACTTTCTTTTTCTTTGTCTAAAGCTGCACAGGAGGGAAAAATTCATGGGACGAGGATTTGCAGATGGGCACCACGGGTTACTCACCTCTTTTTCGCAGATGACAGTATGGTGTTCACAAAGGCTACCTCAGAAGAATGCTCCACTTTAGCTGAAATTTTCAGCCAATACAAGAGGGCATCCGGACAAAAAATTAATTACAAGAAGACAGAGGTTTCCTTTAGTGCGAACGTCACTGGAGAAAGACATGAGTTGATCAAGAATCGACTGTAAGTGAGGAAGGTGGACAAACATGAAAAGTATCTTGGACTCCCGACGGTGGTGGGGAGATCAAAGAAGATTGTGTTCGCTGTGATAAAAGACAGGTTGTGGAAGAAACTACAGGGATGGAAGGAACAACTTCTCTCTTGGCCAGGCAAAGAGGTTCTGATCAAGGCGGTTATTCAAGCGATACTGACGTATCTTATGAGTATCTTTAAGCTTCCCGAAGGCATTATTGATGATATTCACGTGATGATGGCAAGGTTCTGGTGGGGTTCAAAGGAAGGGGAGAGGAAGATACACTGGATGAGTTGGGAGAGGTTATGCAGGCCCAAAGATTGTGGAGGAATGGGGTTTCAGGATCTTAAGGCTTTCAATCTTATGCTTCTAGATAAACAAGGGTGGAGGTTGGCAGTACACAGTGACTCTTTAGCTGCTCGGATCTTGAAGGTGAAATATTTTAGGTCCTCATCTATCCTACATGTGGAGTTGGGTGGGAATCCCAGTTACACTTGGAGGAGTATTTGGGGAGCTTTGCAGCAGGTGAAGAGTGGCCTTCTTTGGCGGGTGGGGGACGGGGGAAGCATACACATATACAGGGACATGTGGATTCCACAACTCAGTGGTACTATACACAGGTACTTGATACAAGGACTGGTGGAATATAGGACAGTGAGTGATTTGATCTGTAGCAGGTCAAAGAGATGGAATACGGAAGTAGTGGAGGCTTGTTTCCCTACACACATTGCTAGGAGAGTCCTCAATATTCCTCTATCGCAGCGGAATAGAGAAGGAAACCTTTTCTGGGAGATGGAGAGTAGTGGTACTTTCTCAATCTGTAGTGCTTACTCTCTTATCCAGGCGGGAGAGGACTTGGTGTATGGTGTGGACACAGCGATATGGAAGAAACTTTGGAAGCAGAGATGGCCGCCAAAGCTGAGACACTTTGTCTGGAGAGCTCTGAGGAACATTCTTCCCACTAAGGCAGAGCTTAGGAGAAAGTAGGTGACGCAAGATGATAGTTGCCAACATTGCGCACAACGAGAGGATATTTCACATGCATTATTACACTGTGATCGGGCTAGACAAATTTGGGTAACGGGCGAGTTTGATTGGATGGAGCAGCTAGGGTCACATGATGTCGGGAGCTTGGTGAGGGGTTTGCTGGAGGAGGAGGATGGTTAGCGCAGGGTTGAGGGAGCCACTCTTCTGTGGGTGGCATGGACATCAATGAATAAATTTCTTTTTGATGATCACCCGCCCTATCTTCTGTGACTCGAGGCTATCTTCATCAACCTTGTGGAGGACCATGCCCGGTACCATACGGTAGTGGATCATCCAGTAGCGACGCACATACTAGTCTCATAGCGGCGGCCACCACCGGGCAACATGAAAATTAATACGGATGCATCTCTCACCATGACAGAAGAGAATGGCTGTGGCGCAGCCATTAGGGACATGCACAAACAACTTTTGTGGACTTTCCAGTGCCGGATAGAACAGTCGGACTCACTGCTTAGTGCAGAGGGTATGGTTGTTTTGTACAATATGTGACTCGCTCTTAGAGAAGGCTTCATGGACATTGTGGTGGAGACGTACTATTTGATGTTGGTGGAGGCGGTTAAGAAAGGGAATGGCGGACGCAGCTACGAGGAGTTCATCATCCCTGATATCTTAGATCTTTCCCTTAGTTTCCTTTCCTTTAATTTTTGTTTTGTTAAGAGGCAAGGCAATAGAGTAGCACATGCCTTGGATTCTTCAGCCTGCCTTTTTGTTAACACTAACCGTGTTAGGGAGGGATTTGAGGATCAGATCCTTGTACTTGTTGCAAACGATTTGATTACTTAATAAAATGGCAGACGCCCTTTATCAAAAAAAATTATCATTCAAATTTAAAATTGAATTTGAAATAGGTTCAATAAGAATGTTAAACAAGTTATCCATTTTAAATAAATATCATTTGACAAAAAAATGAAAAATCACAAAGGCAAGTAATAATAGCCTCATTACACTTGCAATCTATTCTAAAACCATCTCTAACAAAAATTGCACACACTAAGAATGTTGCATCATATTGATGGAACATGTCTGACTCTATGAAGCGTCAAAATCTTTCCTGAAAGAAACTTCAAGTCCACCCATCATTGACTTCTACAATGCTGGAATTACCCAAAGTCACATATCAACCTTTAGAGGCCTGATACGACACAAACAAAGACTTGGCAGTACAAATATGCACATTGGCCCCAGTGTCTATTATCCAATATAGTGGTTCTAAAATAGAAAGGACTTTAGGTTTTATCGATACGTATCCATCATTGAGGTTCAATGATGCAATCATCATGTTGACCACAACCTCTTCAGTTGCATATGTGGCAGCTTTCTTTGCCTTCTTTGAAGGACAATCCTTGTTCTAGTGGTCAACTTGTCCACAAGTCCAACAAGTTTGGTCTTCGGTTTCTTTGGGATCTTGGTCTTAGGTTTAAGTGAATTCTTAGATTTCTTATCCCTGTTCTTAGTAGTAGTTAAATTGATAGTAGCATTAACATCAATTGTTACTTTAATAGTCTTCTCTTTCGGATGCTCTTCTTGAATATTGATGTCCATCATGAGATCGTTCATTGACATATTTCCTTTGTGTTGCTTAAGAGTCATGCCAAATGACTCCTAAGGTTTTGGGAATTTCTCAATGATTGATATCATAATAAATTTTTTAGGAAGTACCATGCCAACATTAGCGAGCTCTTGTACCAAGAGTTGAAAATTGTGTGTTTGATCAGAAATAGACTTACCCTCAACCATATAAAATTTTAAAAATTTCGTGACACAATGTTTTTCAGTTCCCTGATTTTTTGTATTGTATTTCTTTTCTAATGCCTGGCACAGTACCTTAGAACATAGTAACAAGTGGCTTTGAATGAGTCATACAGTTTGTTGTTTAATATAAACAGAGTCAACCCTCGACACGTCTTAACACCCTTCTTCCAGGTTGTAATTAAATTAACATTATCGGGGGTAGTTTCATAAACTTTGGGTTCATCCTCTTCTAGATATTGATCATATCCTACCATGTTAAATTTGTATCCTACTTTGCCAACGAGCCTAATTAGTTGCAGTAAACTTTTCAGGCATACTAGACGTATCAATTTTCATGTCAAAACCTTGAGCATCCATAGTTAACTAACAACATATAATAATTTCTTTATAAATATTGTTAATTTTTATGTTATATCGTTACATGCAACAATGACAGGTGCAATAAAGTTAACATTTCGGGCCGATCTAGATAAAAAAGGAAGAATAACCAGTGCAGAAGAAAATAAAAATAAAGTTAGGAACACATACCAGATTGTTCATTGAAAAACAAACGTGTTATACTTCAAGAAATCAGTGACCCACAATCCTTGTGAGTAGTCGTCGTTCTTCTAGTCGATTCGGTCACCAGCATGTAGAAGAGATCATCTCACTCGTGTTGACGACAAACGATGCAGACGATGAACAACTTATACTACCAGTGTAGCCCAGCGACCACAAGAACTACTGCCTGACAGATCACACCTCTGAAGGGAGAGGAAGGATGAAGTCACCACACACAAGACATGATCTCCAAGTAGCAACACAGAAGTGAAGACGACAAAATACTCTGGCTTTAGGGTTTGCAAAACACAAACTCGAATGTTGACAACTGTATGTTCAAAATATGCATTTAACCCTGATGACCGGAGGCTTATTTATAGCCTTACACACACCGAAATCTTATTCCCATTAAGACGCGACCACTCGATCAATTTTGTACATGTTGTGAAAAATCCACGAGGAAACACTTTCTAGTTAGGATTCATAAGTAGTTGTATCCTAGTGCAAAAAGAAAACAAAAGACATTCTCCACAATCTACAAGCCCGAGCCCAAGTCAGAGCCCGTGGCCGACCCGACCTGGCGTGGCACACACGTGTGTGTTGTGGTCACCTATACTCACCAAGGAGGCGAGCATACACTCTCCTATGACATTTGGGTACTAGTATCACATGTGATCCTACATATAAGGACCACAAAAGCTCTAGGAGTGAGCAAGGTGGGATAAAACTTCTTCCCCATTTGTACTAAATACAAAACTACTTTTCTCCCATATATTAGATGCACTAACCCATGCTATATACATGGCTTATACATCCATATATCTAATACTAATAACCTTTAAATCACGAAATATGTGTTGAAATGTACATAAGTTAAATATATTCTTACATTGCAATTGAATAGAACTTAAATACATAAGGGTGACCGACATGTAAATCAGGGTCTACACAATGTTCCACCTAATATTGCTCGCACCATAACCACCCGACATCTTTCTAGTTCATAAAAATATTAAAAAGCAAGTTTATCACCATAAATCATGATGGGTACATGGGCAGAAAACATGATGTATTATATCGCTTGGCATATAAAAGAAAAAGATGCCCATAATCAAGCATAGCAAGATATCATAGTTTTGAATTGATTTAGCAAGAATTGAACACACATTTTAGCGTGTATGGTCTCTTCCTACAACATTCTCACTTCTAGACGATACAAAGTTTTTACAGTCATGATTCATCATTGTTTTAGTTTTATTATTTTATTTTCACTTATTTATACATAAAATTAAATTGAATTGAATTTTTTTACCAAACTTTCAATCTCAAAACTTATGTTTGTCAACGATACATTTGAACCTGTATACCCCCATTTTACCAGACTAGAGAAGCATACCAATATTCACGTTCATTAGATTTCAGTTTTTTAACAATTAGGATCTGTTTCGGGTTTGCAAAAATCTGAGTCCAGGTCAATAGACTAGTAAAAACTCTAGGTTATGTGGAATTGGAATCTTGACACGTAGTTATAGGTTCTAATTTTGACGAATGCAGATTGCTTCCGGGTTGAAAAGACTATTCAAAATTTGAGCCTTTGAGTTCTAAATGTAGCAACCTAGTTTGGTTCTGGATTGGATATAGATCCCTCAATTAAGGCCAGCTCAATTCCGGTTTTGACTGTTAGAAAATCCATTCAACATTTTCTCATGATTTTAACTATCATGCCAAAATTGTTATTGTTCAATATCTTGACAAAGTTTCAACTTCATTACCCTCTATCTTAGAACCATTCCATATCCATATTTTTACCAAATTTCCATACACATAATCGACTCAAATCTGAAATTTTAGCAATGCTCTAAGGGTCAATGAAATCAGACCCCGCCCCCACAAAAAAAATTGGCTAACATCATAGAAACCAATTGGATTGGATTACAATACATTTTTTTCATCCCAGAGTTCTCATGGCCATGAACATTACGAGTAACTTTAGCAAATCATTAAACTTAGACCTAAAATAGTTTTATCAAATTTTGAATTTCAAAACTAATCGAGACTTTGATCTTTCACGAGAGTGGATTTTAATAATTTCTAAGTCCAAAAATAACTCAACTTTCAATAAGTAGATCATAATCAAATCTAAGTGTGACCATGATAAATAAATCCTCAATTCAACTCAATAATGAAAGGATACTAAAATCCAATAACTATATGTAGTAGTATGTAATGATTCAGTTTTGAAGTCTCCAGAAGTATACCCTAAATCATAATTGATTAGTATTTTGATAACGATCCACTATCTGTCAGACATTGTTGACATTTTTGTGTATTTTATGTAATAGTTTTTGGTCAAACAAGCGTGAGTTTAATTATTATTTCTTTTGGTCAAGCAAGTGTGAGTTCATGACCTAGGTCCTATTACATAATAACTTTTGGGACATATAAAAAAAGAGTATGTTATTAATGAAATTAATATAGGATTCATTTGTGATTACAACAACCAAAATTTTTTTTTCATGATATTTGGATATAAAGAATTTTTTTGTAGAAAAGGGTCATTTGTGAATTTTGGCCACTTTTGTAGTACCATAAAAGTTTGAAATTTTCATATTTAATTTGATGATACAAGGTGTCAGCCAAAGTAGGATAATGAAGGAAATAAGATTACTCTAGTTAATTGTTTGAGCCCTAGACCTAGTTATGATCTTAATATTTAGAAAGAAATGTAATATTATCAAATGTATCATGAGGAATCTTCAATTGAGGAATTAGATCAGTTTAAGCATTAATTTTGTAATCAAGAATCTTGTAAATCTAAGTACCCTCTGGAAGAAGAGGAGATGGGCCATGTTCCCCAGAACCTAATTCAAGCCCATTTGGGCCAATTAGAACTTACATATGGGTCCTTGGTGTACAAATTTGATAATTCAGTTTTTGTGTGTGTTTATAACAAATACTCAAAATGTTTATATTGGAAGGATCATTGGAATAGAAGACCATGGGAGAAATTTCATATCATTTTGATTTATCTAGTGGCCTACATAATTAAATTTTCAATAGTCCAATAATTACTTAAAATATATTTTTAGACTGTCTATTCGATCAATTTGGACCAGATATGTTTCCCATGAAGATATAATGACAATATAGTGTCTATCCCAACATTTAAGATCAAACAATGTTCTGATTTGGGCTATGTAAGTATTTCATTGATTTGGAATTTTTTCTGAAGATAAGATAAATAAAACGGGGTGTCTGTGGTCCATGTTCCTCCTGAACAACGACCCACACATAGTCTGTGGGAGAGGAGAACTCCTTCTGATATTTGGGGCCTGATGGCTATAAAACCCTTCCATCATTGAAGAATTGGGTTGGTCAGACCTAATACTAGATTTTTTTGCTCAAAATCAAGATTAAGAGAAGGAGAAGCCGCGAAGAAGATGCTAGGAAGAGGCGGCGACGGAAGCTAGGACTATAGGTTAGTTCAACCCCAACCATGGCATGCCCAAATGTGGTGCCACCCCTATGCAAGGAAGTCGCCAGAATTTATTGGCACCCTCGACTCACGTAATGGTGGCCCAAAGCTGAGATCATGGGGTGTCCAAGACCATCCCAATGAATGGAGATGCATACAATGTTAAAACAGGGGAAGCTTCTCCTAGGTTAGTGGGAGATGAAGAACCATATCTTAGATTAGATCCACGAATGCAATCTTTGTTGAGACCAAGTGTGACACCCACCCATTTATTAACCACAAATACTATATGCAGAATCATCAACTCACATGAGTAAATAAAACATGGGAAAACATCACATATTTGGAATACTAAAGCGTTTAAATAACCAAAGTAACCGAGTCCAAACTAAAGTCTGGCATAATGAAACTGAAAGTTTGGATAGAAATCCCAGCATGAACTAAAAGAAAATGATTAAAAATAAATTTTGAAGCTAGAAGGATCGCCTAAGATGATGTCCCACCCATGATAGATATCCTCTAAATCTACAGGTCCTCAAGCTACTCCTCAAATGACTACTCACTATCTATGGACGTTGCATCCCTAGCCATGCATAAGAGAGGAAGAACTAGGAATTAGAGTAAGTGGTAATGAATTCTAACATAAAGGATAAAATATGAGAATAACTAAAAGGGAAACTATAAAGACTAAATGGTATCTTTTAATTATGAATTTTATCTGATTTTTTGCCACCATTATATGATAAGTCCTCTATATTAGTGTATATATGCATTGAATTGGCACCCAAGTACCTCTAAAGTGGCACTGCATTCCATGTGAATGACAACCGAGGTGTCTCTGAATTGGTGCCAAAGTACCATTGAAATGGAGTAAAAAATCCTATGAATTGGCAACACATGCCTCTGAATTGTCATGGGACTACTAAATGAGGACTTATCATATAATATCTTATGTGAAGGATTTGACTTACTTATCTTAATCTAATTTTACTGATTTCTGAATCTAAATTCATATGGAAATTGAATATTGATTATTGAGTTCTGAACGTATATGTATTTTTGAATCCAATTTGAATATCTAAGAAGTTTATATTACTTACCTAATGCAGTGAAATTATGTTATAGTAATTGAACGTATTCAACTAAACTGAATTCTTATGCTCATGGAAGGTAACAAGTTACTGAAACATTATAAGGCATAACTATACATGTGACATCATATCTACTAGAAAGCGTAAATGCAATCAACTACTGCCTTAAGAGGATGTAACAAAACTTCTAAATTTAGACTAACTGTCTAAAGATAATAATTGAACAAGAATTCATAGGACATGGCCAACTTACTTGTAGCAAGCCAAACTCCTAACTCTTCTCCCAACACTATGGATCTATCTCCCTCCTAAAAAACCCAATGGTTTTATTAGATCACATATTCTCTGTTGGTCAACATAATTAGGGTTATTAGAGTACTATTTGGGTTATTTCCACATGCATTTTACTTACATCAAGGTGTGGTAGTATTTGGTATTTTATATCCATTCAATGAGATATAACTAGGCATTAGGGTACAAATACATTGAAATAATATAGTGCCTTGGTATTACTGTTGGGGTAACACTTTAGGTCTAGGTAAAATAACAATTTTGACTTTTAGGTTACAAAGTGTGATATTACTTGGTGAAGTGTTGAATTAGCTTTCATGTAGGGAATCTTATGTGAAGACTACACTACTGACCCCCCTTTTGATCCGACCATTCTTTCACCACTTTCATACCTCTCTGCCTCATAAAAAGATGCCAAAGTGCACATATCAGCCGTGGCCACCCACAAAAGTTTGGGGTGGCCACATCTCAACCTCCCCGCTTCACTCCATCCACTTTGTGCCCTACCTACACCAAGGGCAAAGAAAAAGAAAAGAAAAGCAAAAATAAAATAAAAGGATGCTCATGTTTAAGAGCATTCAAATAAAGAAAAGAAGAGTGTGTAAAAGCACTCCAAATGTTTCCACAATCCTTTCTTCCTTTTTCATACCCATTGACAGATGAAACCATTTTACTTATCATTATTGGCCTCTTGATTAACACATTAGTGAGTATACTTAGGTTATAATAACATACTTTATTATTATACTGATTAGTCATCACTTAGCCTGTAAGGGTGTGGCTCACTGGGGACCAGACCGTGAACGTAGACAGAGGTTTCAGGTTTGAATCCTCACAGGGACGAATAAATTGGGATTTATGTCTGACATGGTTTGCGCTGGAACTAATGGTTTGCACACTTAGTTTACCATACTCCTCCTATTTCAGGCCTCTATAGGTCAATGAGGGTTCGGGGAGAGGAAGTCTCCTTGATGACTCATTTTTTTATTAGTCATCACTTATGGCGGTTATGGTAATCAATGGGTTGTTTACTCAAGATAAATTGCCAAGATTACTGATATAGGTACTGACCCTAGATCATTGACTTCCACTGAGTATTGTCCTCACAACAATGTCATAGACACATGGTCAGAACACATAGCATATAGCACATATAGGTTTAGTTCTTTACATTGTTCGTTGAGCTAAAAGGCTAGGTGATTGTACTGATGTACAAGTTGCTTGTGGATTTTATGCTAGAACACCATGGTTAAAAGGTGAAAACAACCACAGGAAATCATAGGGAGGATTGGCCATAACTTAGGTTGAGGAAGACTCCCTCCTATTATGATCCTTAGGGTTGATCACCTTAAAGAGAGAAGTTGGGGTGAAAGGGACAACTGGGCCAGCTTTAGGGAGTTTGACCACATTTGATGCTACTCAAGATAGGGCTCACAACCGACAAGGAGTAGGGATAGTATCCTGCCAACATGTTTTCTGACAAATAGAAAAACAGAGGTGGAAGGATGAGAAAGGAGATCTCGTGCCCTCAATTGATCAGGAACAAATCCACATGTTCGTGAGTATCTCACAGGGTCAGCTATACAATACATAGGTGCACACGCAGGCAGCGCGACAACAATGCCAAAAATTTGGCGAACAACAGAGTATTGACTCGAGAGTTGGTATTAGATTAGTTACCTTCACGATGACTCATTTGATACACAGAAAGCTCTAGTAGGCTCTATGTCATGATCTAGTCTCTTCCAACAGGTTTGTGCATGCCTATAGGTGCTAGGCGGCAAGACTCCCACCCGTTGCTATTGTGGGTGCTAGAGGATAGGCTGCCACATCAATCCTTGGCTCGAACGGAGGGTGGGGTTCGGTTCCTGGTGTGGAAGAGATGGTATAGGCACATCTAATTGAGAAAATGTGGTACAATGATGGGGAACTGTGTTGGACAACTAGTGCTTGAAAACGATGATGGGGTGAACTTGGGGGTTAAGAAAGGCAAATTGAGGGAAGAAAACCATCAAGGAACTTCGCTTGTATAATTTTGATGCTCTCAAGGCCGAGCCAGGAACTCTATCATATCCCAAAATGGTGATGGGGAAGAAGGACAATGGTGAATTTGGGAGTTTCCTGTTGGGTGAAAACTACGGTTCATGTAAGGACTTTATAGGCACACACTTCACTCACAAAGCTATTGGTGAAATTTGTTTCGAGATAGGCCACCCGCACATCACAAAATCTTCTATTCAACATTAAATAGGAGTCACAGTCCCTCATGGAATAAGGTTGAATATGGCGTGGATGGATGGGATTAAACCATCATCCCGCTGTCGCATCCAACGGTCCAGAAAAAGCATAAAAGAACAAAATTTAGATAAGGGCAAGTATCTTACTTTAGTTTCCATTATCTTGATAAATTAATTACTCAGTCAAAATAAGCCCGATTAAAACCCAAATTTGGGCATTTGTTTTATTTTGTGTCTAGAATATTCTCGTATAGTTAGTTTGTGAGTTAGGGTATCAAATTAATTAATATGATTGATAATTGATGAAGCTTTGATACTACATAACTAATTATTTAAAATGAATTAAATCTTGATATTTTGGGTGTCATGTTATTTACATGTTTCCTCATTATAGTAAATTTTCTAATGCATGTTAATAAACAAAAATATTCAAAATTTACCCATTTATGATATGTGACCATAAAGGATATGATATTGGTAAAATTGCAAATCATTACCTGAAGAATGAGGATGTTAAAATCCTATCCCCCTTATGAAAATTTAATGGAGCTAGGATTTACACCAAAAGATTACTCTTCTAATGGAAGTCCTAATGTGCACCAAAAACTCCAGGGAGTTGATGTTCTCTCTAGGTTTACCTACAACTGGTGCTAGATAAATGCTCCAACCCTACAAGAGTGTGGAAGCCTTATCGTAGTACAGATTTAGGATCAAACCCAAAGGACAACGTGAAGAATCTGGATGTATTTGCCTCATTTTGTCTCGACCTAAGTTAATTGTTTACAACTAAAAGATTGATAGGATTAATCTAATCTAATCTAATCTAGAACATGAAAAAGTAAAGGCAAGTATGAAATCTAGTTAAAGTTTTGAAGTCTAAGATTATCAGATGATGACGGATCACTGGGGTGATGTGGATATTCACCCCCACTACACATGCATTATACGTGTACCAACATAGCAAGACATGCAAGCAAGATACATGGATGTTGTGCAATGTTGATGCCCTCTCAGACAAGGAGTATTGCACACATCCTTCACAGGTTGAGTAGCTCCCATCTGGTAAATATCTGCGTGTGAATGGAGATATGTGCCCTCCAAAGGGAGGTCTTACTCAAACTCGTGAAACGTGCATCGAAAGACTAACAAGCAAGTGATATTATCAATTTGATTAGTATCCTTATAGACTATCCCTCTTTCGAGGGCATAGCTACGAGAAATGTGGGAGTGTTGCAATGCCAGCCATCCCTGAATGAATGGTCACTTACTTTTCATCACTCCCTTCGTAGAGTGTGTTCCTCGACCTATCAAGATTGTACTTTCATACGTCAACTAATTCCATTTCATAGTATGAATGTACAACGATGAAGGTGAGTTTACTCCACTCCTTAAAAGGTGTTCCTAGATATCAAAGTAGATGTGTGGTGGATACACTCATCAAGAACCAATGCTAAATTGATAATCGAGTCTTAAGAGTAGACGTAGAGAATCCAAACAAAAGACAATACATCATGCAAGAAAGCGGCCAACATTCGAGCATGCAATGAAACGATTAGCATTGAATCGGAAAGATAACATCTTTAGGTACATATTACAAATCATGAGTAGCAGGGCTAGTCCCCACACCCTAGTGAATTATACTACTCGTTCCTCATAGAGGGAGAAATAAAGCCAAAGAAGAAAGATAGAACAAGCATCGTCATAGTAGAAGAGTAGATCTGTGACATCCCGGTGTAGATCACCCCAGTCTTCGGGACTGCTCCGACTTGGTCGATGAAGTCCGTCTCTTGCTGCCTTGATCTTCATGTACACCTCCAAAGACGTACGAGCAGGGCCAGGTAGAGCTAGGTGGAACAACAGAGATGAGGGAATAGTGGAGCAGCCTTCTAGCCTCCTGGATCTGATGCCCCAAATGAGGACCCTTGTGGTCCTATTTATAGGCTTGGATGGGGTGCTCACATTTTTGCTATGAGTTTTCTCCAAACGGCTTGGAGCAAACGGTCTTGGAGACCATTTGGTGACCAAACAGTCTTGGAGACCGTTTGACATCCAAATGGTCTTGCTTTAAACTTTATACAGTTCTGGCTTGATCGGTCTTGAGTCTCTATCCAAACGGTCTTGAAGACTATTTGATGGCCAAACGCTCTTGGATTTTGAATGGTTTCGGGACCCAACCAGTTTTGCTTTGATCGATCCTGATTGTCTGCACGGTCTCAAGTCAAACGGTCTCGAGTCCAAATGGTCTTCACTTCAAACAATTTCTATTCCAACCGGTTTCAGAGACTGTTTGACATCCAAATGGTCTTGAGTATATCCGCAGTCCAAACGGTATTGGAGACCGTTTGATGACCAAATGGTCTTGCATGATTGCGTCCATAATATTTTGATCTCTAACCAATCTTGGAAACCGTTTGATGGCCAAACGGTCTTGCTCTTGATCGATCTTCACTTGATTGTCCAAACGGTCTTGAGTTCCAAACAGTCTCAGTTCCAAACGGTCTCGGATCCAAACAGTCTTCATTGTCCAAACGGTCCTGAGGATCGATGGCCTCCAAACAGTCTTTAGCATCCTATCGATTCTTGGTCCAAGCGGTTTTGAAACCGTTTGGGCCCATGCAGTCTTGAAACCGTATGGGCTCAAACAGTATTGAGACTGTTTAGGTGAATGTCTAAGACTGAGGGGTCAAAACTGCATGGGCAGAGCGTTAGGGCAAACCATTTGGTCAAGACCGATTGGTCAAGAGAAAAGTTGAGAGGATATTTGAGTGAATCCCAAATGATGGTTGAGCCTTATCAAGACTCTTAAGGAAGACCAAATGGAGTTGTAAACCATTAGGGCAGATATGGTGGCCAAGATCGTTAGCCCAAATCCTCATGGGTCAAGAGACCGAATGGAAGAAAATACATTGATCAAGACAGAATGGTCAAGACCGATTGGTCAAGATTGATTGGTTGGATGAAAAGGAACCATTGGATATTGATCGGATGGTTGACAATGATCTGCAGAGAAGAAGGAAAGTGAGTAGGGGATGATAATGATCAAATAAATTGGTAATTTCAAACTATTAAAGAACTATTTACATGAAACTGAGGAGATACTCAGAGTAAACCAAAACAAGGGTAGATCAGTCGATATGAGGCACAAAATCCCTAGAATTGGCGACTGTGAGGATGAATCTGGAGAATTCATCACCACATTGAACTTAAGTGTTGCTCATCCCGAGGAACGGAAAAGCCTAAGACAGTCACCAAAAAGCTCGTTCGTCTCGTAATTACCTCTTATGCATGCAAACATCAGAATTTTTACAAAAATGAGAAAAAAAAAGCGAAGCAAAAAAAAATTAGGGCAAAAACATCAAAAATACTTTGAATTGGTGACTGAGGATGAATCTAGAGGATTCATCACCACACCAAACTTAAGTGTTACTCGTCCCGAGGAACGGAAAACTTAAAGCGGTCGCCAATAAAATCATTCATCTCGTGATTGCCTCATCCTTATGTCATATCATAATTTTGGTCATGGCTCAGATCGATACAATAATAAGGCTTCCTTAGATCACAGAATACATCTTATGATATCCTCGTTTCTGAGTTCACTTTACTGAAGTATTTCCTTCTCACTCACTGTTGTATCAGTCATGTTAAAAAGTTTTATGTGATTTTGAAAAGACCCGCATAATCAACAAACATGCATACGATCTGTCACTAGTGTTTTCAAGAGAATGGTTGAAAAAGAGGAAATTGTGGTGCCAGTAGGTTGAAAAAGGAAAGAATAGGGGTGTGATCAAGAGATAAGAATCTCTCCTCCAATTGACTCAAGACTCTTATTATTGGTAATTCATCAAGACACTTTGAATATTTTGTGCAAAATATTGGTTGAATTAGCTTTACACCTGATTTTTTTTATAAAGGTAACTCAGAAGTGTGTGTAGGTTGGATTAAGGCTTTTGGGCAGCTTACCTCTTCCATAGGAGGTAAGGGGTCATTTTTGGAGCATTAGGATCTCACTATCGAGCATGACACATCTGCCTTTGTGAGGGCAGCTAATGTACCGTCCAGGCAAGACCTTTATCGGTAATCCTTATTCAGGGCACAACTCTCATGTTTTTATTCACACTCTGGCTTTTATTCATTCTGACTTGGCTTAGGAGAAAGGGTATTTTTGGATTTTTGTAAATTTGGGCTGCCAGGCCTCTTTTTGGAATTAGGGTAGATTTTTCACCAACCTTGGTATGTGCAAAATCATCATCGTATAGTTTTTGAATCAAAATAAGAAGGTGATACACCCCTATTATGTATTGAGGGGTATGGAAGAAGCGGTAGTGGAAAAAGAGGTGTGGTGTACCACACCAAACTTAGAGTTTGGCAAAGTTCTAGTTTACACTAGAAAAAGGTGTGGTTTACCACACCGAACTTAGAGTTCGGCAGAGGCGTGGTTTACCACACCGAACTTAGAGTTCAGAAGAGGTGTGGTTCATCACACCGAACATAGAGTCCGACAATGTTCTAGTTTTCACTAGAAAGGAGTGTGGCATGCCACACCGAACTTAAAGCTTTGGCATGATTGGTGAGTGGAGAGGTATGAAAATGAATGAAGAAATGTAGAAGAGAGTTTGGATCATGATTCAGTTTGCTTAGCGATTCCGTACGACGGATTTTTTTTCACACTCTACGAAAATAGTGACATGATAAAACATCCAATGAGAATTCCATACAGTAGATTCATTAATCGGTTAGAGGCATGATGCATTTGATCTATCTCAGTCTTATTGAAGCGTATCGTCTTTTTCTATTTGAGGATATGACATTAGAGTTCAAAGACTATACAAGATGAAGACATGTATTGGCTAGGTTTTAAGCATTCTTTTTCTCAGGAATTCACAATGAAAAGGGGTGATGATCACACATTCGAAAAACAAGAGCCAACTAGATAGAGGCTTTATTTGAAAAAAATTACAAAAAAGTAGAAAAATTGTGAAAAAGAACTTAGAATGGAAAAATTGAAAGCAGTAAAGGTAGAGGGTGGAGTGAGAGTCATACCACCCGCCCTCCACCTCAAACTTATGAGTTTGGCCATTTCTGAACAAATACTAGGTTTGAGATGGAGGGGAAGGGCTGTGCAGTGTTAACCAAACGGTCCTCGTAGTTGGAAGAAGGTTCGACAAAGATGTCTCATGATAGCTGGTACTGAGAGTGAGGAAGTGGCCCGAACAACCTATTGACTGGGTGGTCGTGGTAACTCAAACGGGTCTTCTGGCCGACTTGGATGCACATTTCCTTCACCTCGTTGTCCATCTAGAAGAATCCAAAGACCTTCCCCCATCAGTATGGGAGGTGAAATATATGCAGTCGAGATTGGAGGACTAGGCGGGTAGTCAAAATCATGCCTATTTGTGTCCTCCAGTTGTGGCTCGCCCTTGAAGTTCAAAGTAAAACTGCTTTCTTCAAAATCCAGAGCATGTGATTGAGGGTCGGCCACTTGAACTTCCCCCTGTCCTGGATCTGGTGCCGGATATGGTTCAAGCTTCATTTCATCACCTGGTTTTGCTTGTGTAGGATATGGTAGTTGGTATGACGTTTCTTCATCAGAGGAGTTATTTTGAGAAGTATCATCATCTTTATCAATGTTGAAATTGATAAGAGCGTCATTCTTCTTTTCAAAATTTTGTTCAGATTTTTCCTCATAGAATGCCCTTAATTAATCCCAGTAACTAGAAGAGGATTTGATGGGTAGAACGAACTCTTGCTCGGGTAAAGGAATCATGGGATTTTGGGGTAGAGGTACCAATGATGTCTCTTCATGGGAGGGATTAGTCCATGACATAATGTTTTGAGGACTAGAATCTCCTGATGACTCCGTTTCTTCGATATTGGGACTAAAATACTCCATTTCTGAGTCAGGTTGTTGTTCCAGTACTTCTTCATAGTACTCCTCTGGTTCTATTAAGTGGTCGGGAAGAGTCACTCTAGGAAGAATGAAACCTTGTGCAGGTTATGGAAGTATCTCATTCTTTTGAATATGTGGTAGCTCAGGAGGAGCTTCTTCATAGGGATGAGTTGCTATAAGAGGATAGGTTTGTGACTCAATGTCCTCCCACGGGTCCTTTTTGTCATTATAAGAGTCTACAGAAATATCATAATCCATTCCAAAATTAAGAGATGGTTCATGTTTCTCTTCATAGTGCACTATCAACTCGTTCAAGTGACTAGAAGGAGATTCATAAGAAAGATCATGCTCTTGTTTGAGAACTGGCTCCGTTTGGACTTTTTGTAGAGGTGGTAGTTTTGATAACGTCATCTCATGGAAAGGATCGGTCATAGATTCATCATCTTGAGATCCATCCTCCTCCCATGATTCTTTTTCATCATCAGGGTCAGTGAGAGTAGAATGATGCATTTTTTAATTAAGATCTTGACCAGTCTCATCCTCGATGTTTGTTTCTAGATCAGCCGAATGATCAGAAATAACTTCATAAGGACAAATCAGATCATGTTCCAGTAATGGAGTTATTTGAGTCTCTTGCATAAATGATATCTCCTTATTCGAATCAGTCACATATTCCTCTGAGTCTGACTGTGAAGGAGTGTAGAGTTCTTGTGACATAAACCCTTCTTCTATGGACTTCATTTGATGAGACAATTGAAGTTGAAGAGATTTTGTCATTTAGGTAGTCGATCATTGCTAATTTCTCTTCAATAGTTGGATCTGGGTCTATGAGGTCTGAAGGTAGATAAGTGTTAAAGTTTATCTCCAATTGATCTCTTGACTGTAGAGAATCCCCATATTGGCTACTCAATATTTCATCTAAGATCATAGTGTAGGAATCATTATCCAAGTCAGACCTTGGCTCGGAAAATGATTATTTCTCTTGTGATGTTGTGAAGAAATAATCTTTGAGTTCAGTTATTAGCTCTGAGGATGATTCCTCACCCTGCATTGATGCTTGAAGATCATTGGAAGGCACCTCCCACATGATATCATAATCATCATATTAATCGATTACAATTTATGGATGAGGAGTGTGCTCAAGGGAAACAAGTGACTGTGTTGGGTTTTAGGGGAGACAGAGAAAGCAGCAGAAACAAAAATTTTCTTCTCCCCAAACCCAAAATAAAGGAAACATGTCAACGTCTATACAATAGGAAGGATGGTTTGTAGAGGCGTACCTTATCCCGAGGCTTGCTCGGCAACTTTACCTCCCGGCTTGAACGATCTTCACCTCTGGTCTTGGACGGTGTCTGTGCAGCTCCTGGTCTCACCGGGACTGTCATGATTGACAATTGTCCTCCGAGCGGAAGAAGTCTCCCACCTCTAAAGTAGTCCACACGGACCACCTAGAACTCCGATCTCCTTGTCCCACAAGGAATTGGATGAAGTCGCACCCTCCTATTGGCGTACTAGTCACCAACACACTCTCCTGCAACCAGTTGCTTTTCTGTAGTTGTCTTTACCTTGATATGCCTCCCTTATTGGGTAGCACTTTCTCAGGCTCTCTCTCGGTTACCAAAACTGGAGAGAACAACAACTTTTGCAGAGCAACTAATGCACTAAGTTGTTCACCAGAGAAGACCCCAATACCCCTATATATAGGAGGGTCATGGGATAGGGTTCTCTATCTTGGGCAATGCGGGATTAAATAGGAGTAGAAGGGTTCGAGATTTTCCACAAAACAATCAACTTGCGCCAGCTGAACCGATCGTTTCATCCCTGAAATGATCGTTTGGTGACCTCAACCGATCGGTTCACACCTGAACCGATCGTTTGGGACACCTGAGCCGATCAATTCATCACATGAGCTGATTAGTTCGTGGTCCTAGTCCAACTCCAATTGACTTTCAAATTTGTCTCTGATTAATCAAATATTAATCCTTGTCCAAATCGAATTTGTACAAGTGAAACAAATTGTATTTGCAAAATCGAATTTCCAAACGATCTTCGTTGGTCACATGAGATGACCGGTTCAACAATTGAGCTGATCGGTTCATTGCACATGAGACGATCATCTCACCTGTTGAGTTGTTCGGTTCACCAACCTAAGATGATCGGTTGATCACATGAGTCGGTCGGTTGGAACAACAGACTTGTGCAAATCAGTCAATCACAGTTTCAATCAATCTGATACTCTAATCAATCGGTCCAACACCTTGAATACTATGATATTGAGCTATCAATCGATTGAGTGTTTAATTGAACTACTAAACTCCTTTAGTAATCAATCTAAACATGGTTTGTGGATAAACTCTTCTTCCAGGTGAAATCCTATGTGTGTGACCCTATAGGTGCATTTCACATTGGTAGTGAAAGTCCATCACACTTATGACTACACAAGAAAAGAGCGGTGCCTAGTCGCACATCCGTGCTACCCAAGTGAAATAGAAAGTTGGAGAACAACTTTCAACCCTACAATCCGTGAATGGTGTTACAATGAATGTATAATTCCTTTATCACTGATATCCTGAATGAACTCAAGGCATGGAACAATCATCCTGGCAGTGTTCATTCACTTTCTTGATCTTAGAGTAGATTGGAGGAGATATGTATGACATCAATATCACATACTGATTCACACATGCATGCACATGCCTATCTCAATCCTACTCATCAAGTGGCCATGGATATCAAACTCCCTCGGGAGGGACAAATCCCATATCTATCACTCACCCCTCAAAAGCCACATGTGTCAAATCCACCCAATCATCACCTTTATAACAACCCATGTTTCAGGACTGTGTTTGATGATGTCAAAGTGTACCCAACGACATGTGTTGAGTGTAGTGATTTCAGGTCAAAGAATCACACTCACCACCATCACTGTGAGAACTGACTGTGACTACCATGTCATGGTTCCATGTGTCAAACTCATGGTGGGTCTGTCCGGTAAACTTGTTCTCTAACAAGTACCTATGTGTTTGGTTTGATATCTCCATATCATGACTAATGAGATTCTATCATCAACCAACACCACAATCTAGTCTTGTGTATCATTGCTGTCTATCTACCTTCCACAATGACATCTGACTAGGGACATAATAAGAATGTACAAACTCTTAGCATCTGTATGATCTCATCGTTCATGTCCTTAACCTAAAAGCATACACCATTGAGTATTGTCATTCTCTAGACATTCAATTTGTTCTATCATTATATCATATGACTGAACCAGAAAGAATTGGAAGCTTTCCTTTGATGTTTATCAAATCAATCTTAATGTATCCCACTAATGATCCCATGATTGGCTCTCAGGGCATACATACCAATAGAATCCCACTTGTACTGCAAGCCAATCACCCTTGAATCATATTCATAGTGATCTTCAAACATGTCCCACATGTTATTGTACTCTAGTGCTAACATAGTGAGTTATGGCAACACCTTGCCAAAGTCGGTATTAACTACATGTCTCTTATCTCTTCATTGTACATCACATGTATGAGATGGAGTTGCTATAATATGTGATCTAGTATTCCTTTGCTAACCTTTAGCCACATTGCATGACCAAGTACTCCTTACTTGTCATCAAAGATCGGAATATCGATAAGTTCATCTTATGAACTTCCAGATCCATATAGTATCCACTGTTGTTCTCTAACACACGGATACTCGGCTTTTCCTTTTAAAATGACTTTAATGGAACATTTCCATTAATCAACAAACATTCACTTTTATATATATCCCATATATATATATATATATATATATATATATTGCGATTAATTCTCTATCCTTTTTGGAAGTTTGCATCAGTGTAACTCTTTACAGTGAATCCTTCCTTATTTCCACAGAACCAGTACTTCTTAAGTACTTATCAAGTTCTTATGGTATTCCAGTAACCCTTACTGGAACTAGATAGACATCCACTCGTCATGCCCCACATACGAGTTATCAGGATGAGCAGATCATATTGTTATGTCCTACATACAAGTTGATGAATGCACTTTATTCTTGCCATGTCTATACATGCAAGATAATGGGATGATTACATACATGATAGATCCATATCTATTCTTAGTATTCCCATTCTTCATAAGAATTGGACACTTGCCCTTGGGATACCAACTCCATGTAACATGGATAAGTTTTCTCCCACTGAATCTATGCACACTAAACCCTTCAGTATAGATTGACAATGTATGCTCTCTCTTTTTAGGTCAAGAGGTTTTTGAGAACTATCTCTATAGATCTCTATTCCTATCTCATAGGAAAGTCTCTATCTTCCTTAAAGATAATTTCCACTTTGTATTTCCATTCTAAAACATTTCATTTCACATCAACATGTGGAATGTGAATACGCTCCCACGAAATCACAGATCCCTTCTTTATCTTTGACATATCAGTTAAACCCTTTGACTATATCATCAAAGTAAAGATCACAGTTTTGAGTTGCTTGTACTTAATCAATCACATTGATTAGTCCATTGTAACTTATAGACTTCATTTGCATTAATGGATTCATAAACCTTGTAGGTTGTGTCACGTACACATCCTTGTTTTATTCCTCATAGAAATGCAATTTTAGTATCCATATGCCAAATCTCTTGGTCATTAAGTTGCAATCAACAAGAATCATCCTTCTCAAAATGTTATCCACGTGTCTTAACACTTAAGACTCATTCACACTTATGTATTTCACCCCAATGGGTGCTACCATCAAGGTCATACCTTATGGTTCACATGGAAGTCATTTTAGGATGTAATGGTCATAAACCATAACTCAAAATCCGGTTCCTCATATTCATCTAGATAGTTGACTCATCTCATGACCAACTCATCACATAGATAATTGAGGTGTATCTATCAAGGATATAAGAACTCACAACTCCTTGTGATTCTTAATGTCCTTTATTAGCGTGGGGTATTCTTTATTTAAGAAGAATTTAGTTATTTGATAATCATCCTCTAACTCCTTAGAGTATGAATCCTTTTGATTTAGACATCACCATGCCTGAATCGTGAGTTCACTATGATACACTATCATAATCACTCATTAGGTTCTCAAACATTTGGTCTAAGTATTTCATTCATTGATCTCATCAAGAATTAGCACTTTACCAATTTCACACTTCATCTATGATATTCTTGAACACTTCAAGATATTCATATTGGTATTTCTCTAAACACCATTTGAAGTATTAGCATTAACTCTAATAGGTATGTAAATACATCACATGCATTATACCTAATAGGATAATCATTCTTCCACTATCATTAGTGAATATTGATTAATCATGTCTAATATATTCATGCCTCTTGCTGGTTTTCTAACCAAAAGAGTCTAGCTTATCCATCATATGGAAACTAGAAATGAATTTCTCATGATTTATGCTAATTTGATTGTTTGAGTTATCAATAACTTTTAGGTATTATTTTATCTTATGCATACCAAGTACCACAAGTTAAACAAGGCATTGCCATAAAGATCATATCTTTTGAGATTGAAACATCAACTTTATTAATTGCAATCATTGTCATACAATATGCAAAAATAATGTGTTTCTATACATTAGCAAATATGAAATAGCAGTTCATAACTCTATTACATGCCTTCAAGGCTGAAAATAAACTAAAGTACTCCTATCTATGGTGGCAACACTTGCCCCATTTATTGAGTGCTTTACATTTTATATCTTGGTATCATATACCTCAAAAAAATGTTACAAGTTTATTTCATGAAACCTTTAGGTGGAGACGTCTGTTGCCTCCTTCTTCTTTAGTTCTTCCAGATAGAGTGGACAATTCCTTTTCCAATGCCTTGATTTTTGACAATGGTGGCAATTGCCTCTCTTGGTCATGCCTCCTTTTGCCTTGAGAGCTGAAGACGCCTTGGGCTCCTAGCTAGCATCAAAACCCTTCTTATCTTTGCCCTTGCCCTTGCACTTGGACTTGCCTTTCTTGCGGATGATCATCATCACAGACTTAGGCTTGTCCTTCTTCATCTGTGTCTCGGTTGTCTTCAGCATGCCCAACAACTCTATCAACGGCTTGTCAAAGTTGTTCATGTTGCAGTTCATCACAAACTAACTGTAGGATTCTGGCAACGATTGTAGTATCACATCAGTAGCCAACTCTTGGCTCAGGGGAAATCCCAGTCACTACAGCAAAATTTCCTATTAGCGACATTTATTCTAGTGGCATTTATAAAAAAAAGCCACTATCTTTCTAATATACAAGCATTTTTAATTAAAATGCCTCTAAACCTCCTATTATAGAGTTTCTAAAAAGGACTTAATATTAAAGGCATTTGTATTTTTAATTAGCGGCAATCCTAAATTGCCATACTCAAATTTGCTAAGGCAATATTGACTTTCCCGCTCCAAATTTCACGACTCGCGCTCCAAATAGCTAATCTCTCCGTAATTCAGCCCGACATCTGCCGCTCTCTCGCAAGCTTGTGACTTCCTCCCTCTCCAGTCTCTCCTTGCGACGAGCCCTATCTTTGTGGATCGCGTCGACTCCAGAGAAGTTGTCGGCCGCAGAGTTGTCGGCGCCAACGGTTAGTCCCAACCTGGAATCGTCATTTGTGAGTGGAGGAGAGTTTTCGGCCGTGCGCGTCAATCAGGAACCGGGAACCTTCATTTGCCGCCTATTTTGACCGAGCCAACCTGAAGCACCGCCTCAGGCGCCGGCGAGCTCAAGTGAGGGACTCCAATCATTCAAAGCTTTGCAACTTTCTGAAGAGGTATGTTGGAACTCCCCCTCTCCTCCCCGTAATAACTCAATGAGCTCATCAGGTTTCTCTCCTTTTCCCTCGTTCACTCCGCTAGCCCCTGCACCCCCACAAATCCCACCCATGGCCAAACTCTGTTTCTCACACCCTATTCTCACCTCTTCTCTGCCTCCCAATTTGGTGACACTCTCACCATCTTCTCTGCCTCCCACCCCCATCTCATCCCCTCTAGGAGAAGCCAACCTCCAGTCCAGATCACCAAAGAGGAGGCATTAGAAGGATGAGTTGTGAGGAAAATAAAAGGAGGAGAGAGCTCAGTGAAGCACATACAATATTTCCCTACTTTTTGGTTCTTGCTTATTTCTCAGACTCGGTTGAGTTCATCTTTATCCTTCTAGAGCTTCATGGTTATTGTTAACAAGTGTGTGGGACATTGTAATCGTTGTTTTGTATTGATATGTACACCCATGTCCTATGTTTAGGAGAGGAGGCAATTACAAGGAATTAGACAGAACCCTAATGGCCACGAAAAACAAGCCCATGCACGATTTACTGATTGGGCACAAAATATTTTCCTAAGGCAAATTATACAGGATTTCAATAGAGATTTTAACTTAAGATTTACTGATTTTTTCCCACGCTTAGATTTAGTTGTGTTTTTTTATATGGATTGGATTGATATGATTTTTTCCATGGATATGAACCACCACTTTGTTTCATGCCACATTTTCCTCAATTTGGGTCATATTATTCAGGCCAGACCACATTTTGTATGCTTAGTTCATTTTTAGCTAAGTTGTTTGCCAAATTCTGGCCATCAGTAGGATTTAGACCTTCCTTTAATAGGGTTTGGTTTCCATTTGAGCCAATGTAGTTGAACATGGCTCTTTTTCATGTGTAAAACAAGTTGCATGACATACTTTGCAGTCATTGATACATGTGTTAGGAGTCTGCAACTGGTCTGTAAATCATGATGAGGCTTTACTATGGTTGTTAATGTGTGTTGACCTTGGCTTAACCTATTTCTTGAACAAGTAGATGTCAATGATAATTTAGTTAACCAATCCCTATGATTGATCCTAATTCAGTTCAGTATTGTTTTGCATTCATACACGATCGTGTTAAAATTTGTAGTGTGCATTTCCATTTTTAGGTTTGACTTTTTTGATGTTACAACTTTATTGTGTGGGGCATGACATTTTTAGTACATCCAATGCAATTAGTTCAGGGAAGACCACAATTTGTATGCCTACTTTAGGTTTAGCCAAACAATTTGCCAAATAGTGCTTGTGAGTCAGATTTAGACCTATCCCTAACAGGAATATCTCTATTTTCTTATGGAAATGTTACCTTCAGCACTTACCTTCTCAGGACACTTTAAAGAAATTTAACTTCCAGCTCCCTTCTATTTGCTATCTATGTTGGAAGCATGAAGAAGATGGACAACACCTCTTCTTTGACTGTTTCTATTGCACTGAGCTTTGGTCCTTCTTCAAGCTTAAGTACGGTCGTGCTCCTTCATGTCTGACAGAGATTTTATCACTCAATCAGAGAGCCAAATGTGCAGCTTTCTTCCTCGTCTCTAGTATTTGGAAGGAGAGGAATAGAAGAATCTTTTCTCAAAAAGTCTGTGATCCCAAAGGGATTTGGACCCTGTGTATACGTGATGTCAATAGAATAAATAGATAGTTATAGTTTTCCTTTATGTACAGTTGTTAGCTTCTTAGCTTGTAAAGAGTTAAACTTTGTTTTGGTGTTGTTTTTAATAAAGGAGGAGGCACGCATGGTTCAGCAAAAAAAGATACATCAAATTATAGAAAATACTAGTTACTTCCTTGAAATTCTCAAAGAAGGATTAGTGAACATTGGACCAATTGCAAAGATATAGGACATGATCTCCTCTATTAGATTGCTTTTCAAGCTATCATGTCTACCACAATAAAGTTGGTTATGACAAGCAATAAAAGGTTAACTGATGTTATACAACTTTTTCTAAAAATATATAACATCGTTATATGTACTTACACTTTGTTAATACTAATATTATGCAGTCTATGTCCACCCACAATAGTCACTATGAACTGGGCCTCTATGGCAATGTTAACGTTCCCTATTGAAGAACAGTTGGACATCATCCTAGATGATCGTTCCTTAAACCAATTGGTCCCTATTCAATAAAACTGCTGCTAGCTCTGCCAAAAATGCCCAATCAGCCACGTCTCCCCAAGACTCTAATATGGTTGGTGGTTCGAAATCCTCTAAAACATGCACAACTAAAAAGGAGATGGGAACAAGGTTCCAAAATCAGCAAAATAAAGAAAGTGGCGATAAAGCTACAAGATCAAGAATTTCACAGCTACCCAGTGTGCCTAATGTCAATGCTTCCGTGTCTATTCATTCGAGAATTATAGAGAATAGAGCTGCCAGTAACCAAAATAGCAATGCATTTCCTGATAACATGGACCAAAATAACATCTCTGATCACCATGTCGAGTCATTGAATGTTACAACAACACCTTCCGATGGGCTAGGTAATCATTTCATTCATATCATTGTATTTGTAGTGCTGCATTTAATCATATATAATTATGCATATATATATTTTATCCTTCATGAATGAATGCTTAGGTAAAAAACATTGAGCACATGGCCAAACACAATGTTTGAAAGTTTGGAAAAGAAAGCCCGACGATCCAATTCCCATTGAGAAAAATCAATTTGGACAACTAGTAGGTGAAAACCAAAGTCACTTATCAAGTATTCTGACAACCATTGCAAGAGATCCCAATCTTTGTCCACTAAACTATGAGGACTGGAGACAATTTCTAGAAAATAAAAAAGATTCTATATGGAATTTTGTGAAGGTATATTATTAAATTTTATTTTTAAATGGTTAAATGAAGCATCTAATTGATATCCTTTATGTCGGTAGAGTAAATTCACAATGGATTCAGATCTGAAGGAGTGGACAATGAAGAGACTAGGAAAGAAATGGAAGGTAGTTAAGGAGACTATACTTCGTAGAAGATAGTCCATACGAACAATAGCTTGAACAAGTTGTTCCCCGCGTGGACAAGTCGCATTGGAAATTTCTTGTCGATTATTGGAGGAGTAATAAAGGAAAGGTAATATTATTTTTTCTATTCGTTGATATTTACAGTACCGCACAGATAATTACTATGCACAATACTACAATGTTTTCCACAGAGGAAGTCTATAACTAACAAGACAAGCAGAAAATTTCAAAAGGTTAGCCACACAACAAGAACCAAGTTGTTTGCATGTCTGAAATATGATGTAAGTTAGTAATTTTTGTGATCCATTTAGATAATTTGATGACATCCATTAATTTGATGTTTATAATAACCTTGTTTGAATGATAAAGATGGAGAAGGAAATAGGCGGAGAAGTGGATCCCATAATGTTTTTTGAGAAAACTCATCATAAAAAAGATGGGAGCATAGTTGATGTTGAATCCGCCAAAATTTTGGTACAACACATAATATCCTATAGTATTATGTTACATGTACTAATTTCATAGAGGTATATATTTGGTATAAATTGCATCTCGTATGATTTGCTGTACGTAGGAAAAAATTTTCTGAGGTAGGAGAAGAGTTGCGAAGAAAACAACCTGATGTTACTTTAGATGAAATTTATAGGCATGTTATGGGAGAAGAGAGACCATGATATGTTCGTGGTTATGGACTTGGACCATCACCTTCTGATATCTGGGGCAAGAACCGTAAATCCCGAGAAGCTGAAGAAGAACAAAGGAAGCATTTCCAGGATAAGCTTGAAGAACAACGGTTGGAATTTGATGCAAAACTTCAACAACAAAAGGATGAATTCAACCAAAAATTAGAGGAGTTACTTGCCTTAACTAGAGAAGGAAACAGTCAAGCACAGCATGTTGGCACTGGCCAAGTATGAATACATTTTATACAAGATGTGTGGTATCAATTATTTTCCTTGTTGACTTTTATGGACTTATGACAAAAATAAAATAATTGTGCAGACAAACTTATCAATGCAAACTCCACTCCATATAAGACATTCGTCATTTAAGAAGGGACAAGTATGTGAATTGCAATTCATTTTACGTTTATATAAATTTGTTATGTCAACTATATTTTTTTTAGGATGTGTATCTGTTGAGTTTTACAGATCCAGATGCTAGAATTGCATTCGGTCGAGTCTCTGAGGTTGACCCCATGAAAAGGGTGGGAGGTGCAATTTTATGCTCATCATTTGTTGCTGTTTTTGTAGAGGTTGCTTTGTTGGGCAACGATCCTCTAGTTAGACCATATGATCAATATCAATCTATTGATGATGCTGTTGGCAACGTCATAGCATGGCCGAAAACACATACGTTGCTAAGGTGAGCATAAAGTATTGCTTACACTGTTACATAATTGAAAACAAAAGTAGTATCTAAAGTCGTTTCCATTTATTGCAGGACATGAAGTTTAAATTTAATTGCATTCTTGGATACTATCTAAAGAGAGGAGAGCTATAGTTGTTTTTATGTAATCCACTTTGTTATTTGTACATGCCGATCCAAAGTAATGGTGTTTCATGTCCATTGTCGTAGACAATGTTGCCAAATAACAATCCTATTTTGTTTTGTCCTACTTTTAATTTTTTTATGGAGAATCTTAGTATTATGGATGATACACACATTATGATTGGTTTGTGGTTTTTATCTATGAGCAGTGTTTTAGCTTCTTGTTTGTGGGTACGGATGAGGAGCGTTACTTGTACGAGTGTTGTTCTGTGTTCTCACTGCATTGTTTTTGAATGTTTTGTTTTTGGTACTAAGTATAATATAGCCTGGTGTTTTTGCATTTTGTAGAGGCACACTAAGTCATTGTCAACATTTCAGAGGTTTGCTATGGTTGAGAAGTCTAGGTAGAAGCCTCAAGAAAGAATGGGTGTTCTTAGTAATGTGGGTTCCTCCTTGTTCCCTTAATTGTTAAAACAACATTTGTATATTTGTCTTTTTTCCTTTACTCCCTCAATCTAAAATAATACCCTTTATGTAACATGTGGTCGTGATGCAGGCCCTAAAAGCCAATAACTATGGTAATGATCCTCTGCTAACTGCAGCTCAGTACTTGGAGATTAATTAAAGGCCAATATCGAGAGCTGGCAACCTCTGTATTGATGGATTGTCCGACTGCCCAGGGCTCCCATGGGACACATCCATTCCTAATATAATAGTTGGCACTTGGGAGATCTTTGGCATGGATGGAGGCATATTCAGGATCTCATTTGCTGTGGAAACATGAAGGGCGTTGTAAGTAAAATCTTTTAATGTATTTCTCTTAAATAAGTTAAATGAAATACATAAAATTTTTTTACTGACAACGCACTTCATGTTTCCACAACGAATGAGATCCTAATAAGCCTACAGAGAAGTTCACCACATATGAGCATCCTCCATCCATGCCAAAGATCTCCTAAGAGCCAACTATTATACTAGGAATGGATGTGTCCCATGGGAGCCCTGGGCAGTCGGACAAGCCATCAATAGCTGCTGTAAGTTTTGAATTTTGAATCCTTAGCATATGTATGGGTTTTTGAATGCTTAAGAGATACAAGTTAACTAAAACCTAACCATAATTTAAGAGTTCGGTACATTTTTCACTTTTTCCTTTGTCATCCATGAAGTTATTTTATTTTGGTGTCCTTCAGTGTCATTAAGCTAACATGAAATCATCATGCTATAGTATGCATTCTTGGATACTATCTAAAGAGAGGAGAGCTATAGTTGTTTTTATGTAATCCACTTTGGAATTGGAGGCTGATCTTTACCCCTTTGGATACATGTACATTTTTGTGAAGATCGAGTTGCATTGAATTTCAAAGATTCCTTTTGTTGAATGCATGTCTGAAGCTTTCCATGGGCATGACAGACATTCTATTGATGCTAAGTGTGCACAAAGATGGTATGCTACTAACTTATAATGATACATATCATACAAGTGAACCAGAAGTTACCATCATTATTGTTGCCCATGCTTTAGTTCTTCTATGACCATCATTTGATTTTTAAAGATACCAAACTTATTTACATATCATTTCAGTTTCCACTGGAGAATCTTAGAGTGGAGAAAAATGTGTTGAGGGCTCAATTAGAAGAGAAGGATGAGCTGAAGAGGGAATGCTATACAACATGTCACTTTGTAAGTGTAATTGTAATTTTTTATAAATTGCCTTCAAGTGACCACTCGAGCTGTTGTGATGGTTGAACAATCACATGTGTTTTTTCATATGCTAGATTTTGTTGGAGGTCCATATGTCTATGAGGCTTGCACCATTAGGGGTGACAAGGCTTCCTCTGTATATAATATGAATTGTGCATGCTCTGTTTTGCATCTACTTTAAGCCAAATATGGCAAAAAGCCCTGCAGTTCTGCATTCCTATCCCTGATCTCTTTCTGATTAACACACATAACTCCAAAGGTGCACCCAAAGTGGTGGATTGAGGAAAATACAAACTTTCCAGGCCTTTTTATGTATAATTACTTTCATGTTCTTGAACTGGACATGATCAGGTTAGAAGTGGAGCCAACCAAGACCAAACTAGTTTTTAGCTATAGGGAGGACTATAGTGGTTGAATACAATCCAAGACAACCCAGTTGCAGCCTTGTCAAATATGTGAGATAATGACTGGTTTATAGGTCAGATGGTGGAATTTCCTTCTGCATTAAGGGAAGCATTGTACTTTGTACAATGAGCTATGGCAGCCACATCTTTGGCTAATAACTACATGCTTCTGAGGAGTATGCTCGGCTTCCCTGTAGGACAAGCATGTTTGGTGCACATCTTTTCTACATCTCTATTTAATAATTAACTCATGAAATTACATTGCATATTCCACACATTTTTTGTAGAGCAAGAATCATTATTTACCTTGTTATTATGTCTCATTCTTCACATGCCTTCATACATATTGCCAAGGGAATTTCATCTATTGGGGAGTTTTTATATTGTTCTCTGTTGAATAAGCAAACATCACTCATAATTATTGAAATTAGTTCTCTTATTGCTTTGATAGAGATGTAATGTAAATTTCTTTTTAATTTGATGAATAAGTAAACATGAACATTGCTTTGATAGAGATGGAATGTAAATTTATTTTTAATTTGATGTACCAATGTATTGTCATGCTAACTGTAATCATGTACTAGTGAGATTTTTTGATGAACATCACACTTCTATTGTTGCAACTTGTAAGAGGAATTAATAATTCCTGAACGTTTTTTTTTGGTAATGGTTTTTTCTAATTTCAGAGCTAAAACCTGAGAAGAGCATGAAATTGCATTAGGTCTTGGGAGGAAGCTATCAAAGGAAAATGAAATTGCAAAGCAAGAAAGAAAGGTTTTCTTGGCCATTTGTCAGTTAGTCTGTTGGTGGATTCGACATGGATGTTGCAGCTGCTCTGAATTAGGCCACTTGGTGGATTCAACATGGATGTTGAGTACTGCTGCATATGTATCGACTATGGATATGTTTGGACCTATTGTTGATAATGCAGGTGGCATTGTTGAGATGAGTCAGCAGGTAAATTATTTGCCCTTATTATTTGCTGCTTTACACTATTGTTGATAATGCAGCAATCACACAATTGTTTACCAGGAGTTGGATGAATTAATAGAGTTTGTAAACGTCATGGTGGATGTAGAGAAAGATGACATGCACATAAACAAGGATTCAATCCAAATCTCTGCAGTAAAGGAAACCAAGGAAGCAAATATGGATGTCACTCTAGAGAGATCAGTAAGTAGGAGAATTAAAGGAAGTGGCACAAAGATGAAGAGGCGAGGGTCTGCAAGAAAGATTGAGACTAACAGAAGAAGTCCAAGACTAGAGGATTTTCATAATCTAGCAGCGACATCTAAAGTAGAACAAAGTTTAATCACACCAAAGCCGATCTGTACAACCCGAGGAATGAATACACACTTAATCAAGAGAATCATGTTGCAACTCCTACAGTTTCTGGTTTATAAGCGGCTATACAGATCATTAATTCAGTTAATTCAGTCATTCACGCCTCCCTGCTATTGTTCTTTTAAGTCAGTGAGGACTATATTGGCATGTGAAGCCATCCAAGTTCAATGGAGCTTGGTAAACATTGGTGTTGTATTCAATATAAGGGGCAAGGTAAAACGTCCTCCCCATGTAATTCAATATAAGGGGCAAGGTAAAATGTCCTCCCCATGTAATTCTGAATTGATTATAAATAAAAATTATTCATACTTTTAGAAAAGTGAGTTCGTCTACAATTGACATTCATTTAGAAATAATGATAATGAATTGAAAACTGAATGACTAAAAGCCATGAACATGTAGTAATATAGAACTAGTAGTCATTAGTGGCATTTTTTATATGCCATTAAACTCAATAAGAACATTTTCATACACCAACAAAATACAAAATAGTGACATTTGTATAAAAGCCAATTGATGGATAGTGGCTTTTTTATAAATGCCAAATGATGGTTTAGTGGCCTTTATGTGGCATTTATTCGAAGCCACTAAAGACAAACCTTTAGTGGCTTTTACAACTTAAGCCACTATCGTCCTAGTGGCATTGGCGGTAGAGGCATTTTTTTAAATGTCAACAAATGCCGCTAAACATGTTTACTGGCTTTTATTTTTTTAGTGGCTTTTCTGAAAGGCCGCTAATGAGTATGTTTGTTGTAGTGAGTCTCGTCAGGTTCTCCACATACCCGATCATCTTGAGCATCTGAGGACCTACTGGATCTCCTTCTGTCATGATGCACTTGAACAGTGCCCTAGAGACATCATATCTCCCTTTCCATGCTTGATCTTCATACATGTTCTTGAGATGTTGAATCATCTCAATGACACCCATGTTCTCATGTTATCTCTGCAACTCATGGTTCATGGAGCACAACATCAAGCACTTTGCATCAATGGCATCATCATAATGCTTCTTGTAAGGTTCCCTTTATGCCTTTGGTGCGGTAGGAGCAGGTTTCTCTGGAATTAGAGTATCCAGGACATAGAGCTTTTGCTCTTGAGTGAGAACAATTCTCAATGTCCTAAACTAGTCATGGAAGTTAGTCCCATTTAGCTTGTCCTTTTCAAGGACCGATCACAACAAAAAGTGATTGTTGTTTGTTGTCATTTGTACTACAAAAGGAAATATATGCAGTTTAGTCCAAAACTCAATTTTCACTTATTTGATTGATTTGAAAGGTTGACGATATAATTAGGACTTTAATTAATTATCGCTCCCACTATTTTTGTTCAAATTGATAGCCCTCACCATCAATTCAGAAGATTGCAACGTACAATCTTCTAGTGGGTCAAGATCCTGAAATCCTCTAAGCCATGGACCAGCTAGGGTTGTCACCCACAACTCAGATCTTCTAGGTAGGCAACTTTTGCCAATTGCATCATATGCAACTCTTGAAAGATGTCATATGAAACTCCTTGCCATGATCACCTCCATGCCTCAAGGTGCTAGATCCTATCTAGGTCACCTTGTTAAGTCCAACCCAAAGCCAACACAATGAATATGCACCCTGTTAGGGCAAACCCACATATTCATCCTTCACGCTTCCACGAGATAGACAGTGCAGCATGCTAGGGCGTGCCCACACTTGGCCGATCAAGCTTTTCGCATTTGGAAGACATCTAAAACTTTAATATTTAATGAGGGATTTGGTTTTATAGGTGCATATACATATACAATCACCACAATATATAGTATGTATCATGTACATGCCATATCCCACAGAAAACATGTGATATGATAAAAGCGATGATTATGGCCATCCTAATGTGATTCCTTGAGCCAAGAGAAATCACGGTCATCTAGATCTACATCACATGCAACTTGTACAAGATGAAGTGTTATAGTCGTCCGAGTTGATCAACTCATCATATGAATGACCTGCTCGTCCTGTCCGATTGTCTGGGTGCCACCAGTCGATCGGTTGGCTCCTCCAACTGATCAGTTCGATTGGTCGTCATGCATCTCCTCATGGCTACCACCTGATCATCTCGCTCCTCGAACTGGACGTCTGGATCACCAACTGATCAGTTCACACCTTGAACTGATTGTCTCAGTTGTCGTCAGGTCATCCTCCATTCATTGACATAATAGGAAATAAAATCTATCATATTTTATATTTGAATTGGGAAACCCTGAGTTACATTTTGGGGGAGAAAAGGTAGGAAAGAAATCTTGAGTTATCTCGAGTTACATTAGGAATAGGGGATAGGGAATTAGTGCGTAGACCGAGATGCAAGCAACCACATACAACCAAGCACACATATAGGGTTTATTGGCCATAACCACGCTATACATCCACCACAAAACTCATTTAAGGGTGACCTATATCAAGTGCATTCATATTACATATCATCTATGTATATTGGGATTTGTGGATTTAGGATTGGACATGCATAGGGCCAATGTTATTCACATTGTATGCAATAAATAAAGGTGACAAACTAAAATCGATCATATCGACAATCCTAAAGTATAGAGCAGTTGACGTGGCTCTGATACCACTGTTGGGTTTCAGGGGAAACAGAGAAGGCAGCGGAAACAAAAAAATTTCTTCTCCCCAAACCCAAAATAAAGGAAACATGTCAACGTCTATACAATAGGAAGGATGGTTTGTAGAGGCGTACCTTGTCCCGAGGCTTGCTCGACGACTTTACCTCGCGGCTTGCGCGGTCTTCACCTGTGGTCTTGGACGATGTCTGTGCAGCTCCTGGTCTCACCGGGACTGTCAGGATTGACAGCTGTCCTCCGAGCGGCAGAAGTCTCCCGCCTCTGAAGTAGTCCACAGAGACCACGTGGAACTCCAATCTCCTTGTCCCATAAGGAATCGGAAGAAGTCGCACCCTCCTGTCGGCGTACTAGTCACCAACACACTCTCCTACAACCAGTTGCTCTTCTGCAGTTGTCTTTCCCTTATTGTGCCTCGCTTATCGGGTAGCACTTGCTCGGGCTCTCTCTCGGTTACCAAAACTAGAGAGAACAACAACTTTGCAGAGCAATTGATGCACTGAGTTGTTCACCAGAGAAGACCTCAATACCCCTATATATAGGAGGGTCATGGGATAGGGTTCTCTATCCCGGGCAATGTGGGATTAAACAAGATTAGAAGGGTTTGAGATTTTCCACAAAACAATCAACTTGCGCCAGATGAACTGATCGTTTCAACCCTGAAACGATCGTTTGGTGACCTCAACCGATCGGTTCACACCTGAACCGATTGTTTGGGACACCTGAGATGATCGATTCATCACATGAGCCGATCGGTTCATGGTCCTGGTCCAACTCAAATTGATTTTCAAATTTGTCTCTGATTAATCAAATATTAATCCTTGTCCAAATAGAATTTGTACCAGTGAAACAAATTGTATTTGCAAAATCAACTTTCCAAACAATCTCTGTTGGTCACATGAGACGACTGGTTCAACAATTGAGCTGATCGATTCATTGCACATGAGCCGATCATCTCACCTGTTGAGCCGATCGGTTCACCAACCTGAGCCGATCAGTTGATCACATGAGTCAATCGGTTGGAATAGCAGACTTGTGCAAATCAGTCAATCACAGTTTCAATCAATTTGATACACTAATCAATTGGTCCAACACCTTGAACACTATGATATCAAGCTATCAATCGATTGAGTGTTTAATTGAACTACTAAACTCCTTTAGTAATCAATCTAAACATGGTTTGTGCATAAACTCCTCTTCCAGGTTAAATCCTATGTGTGTGACCCTACTGGTCCATTTCACGTTGGTAGTGAAAGTTCATAACACTTATTACTTCACAAGCAAAGAGCGGTGCCTAGTCGCACATCAGTGCCACCCAAGTGAAATAGAAAGTTGGAGAACAACTTTCAATCCTACAGTCTGTGAATGGTGTTACAGCGAATGTATAATTCCTTTGTCACTAATATCCTGAATGAACTCAAGGCATGGAATAGTCATCCTGTCAACGTTCATTCACTTTCTTGATCTCAGAGTAGATTGGAGGAGATATGTATGACATCAATATCACATATTGATTCACACATGCGTGCGCACGCCTATCTCAATCCTACTCATAAAGTGGCACGGATATCAAACTCCCTCAGGAGGGACAAATCCCATATCTATCACTCACCCCTCAAAAGCCCCATGTGTCAAAGCCACCCAATCATCACCTCTATAACAACCCATGTTTCAGGACTGCATTTGATGATGTCAAAGTGTACCCAACGGCATGTGTTGAGTGTAGTGATTTCAGGTTAAAGAATCACACTCACCACCATCACTGTGAGAACTGACTGTGACTACCATGTCATGGTTCCATGTGTCAAACTCATGGTGGGTCTATCCGGTAAACTTATTCTCTAACAAGTACCTATGTGTTTGGTTTGATATCTCCATATCATGACTAATGAGATTTTGTCATCAACCTACACCACAATCTAGTCTTGTGTGTCATTGTTGTCTATCTACCTTCCACAATGACATCTGAATAGGGACATAATAAGAATGTACAAACTCTTAGCATTCGTATGATCTCATCATTCAGGTCCTTAACCTGAAAGCATATGTCATTGAGTACTGTCATTCTCTAGACATTCAATCTATTCTATCATTATCTAATATGACTGAACCAGAAAGAATTGGAAGCTTGCCTTTGATGTTTATCAAATAAATCTTAATATATCCCACCAATCATCCCATGATTGGCTCTCAGGGCATACATACCAACAGATTGTTCTTCATGTTGCTCAGAAGTGAGGACAAGTTGCATAAGTTGATCAAGCTTGGCTATCAACTTCTCATTCATGGCTGTCTGATCAGCTAGTTGTTGAGCCACCAATTTATGTAGAGCACATACTTTTTCTATTAATGTGTATCGATCTTCATAGTTGGGCTCTTCACTGTACCCATTGGGTTGATGCTGATAGTAGCTCTCCTCATCATAGTATTGATTTGCATTGCAGTCCAGATTTCCTTCTGCATTGCAATCTACGCCTTGAAAATCGTCATAATTGGGTTCTTTGTAGTAGCTTCCAGGAGGATATGGATTATAACTTGCGTTATATCCATAGTCGTGTGAAGATACTGCCTTGAGTTTCCCAACCATACGATTTGTGATTACTTGACATAGTGCATTCACGTAAGTGAGGAGGAGCGTTGAAGCAGTTGATTGATGAATGGGAGTAGTCACCAAATAATTGACATCTAATGGTTGGTGGAATTGACTACTTCATTTTGAAGAGAATTGGTACTTGAAATCAAAGAAGGTGTTTATCTAGACCTGTCAAACTGGGTCAAAATCTGCAAGCGCCCATAGGTCGACCCGTTTAAGTTGGGTTTGGGTGGTGAAATTCGCCACCCGCTGAAAATCACCCAAACCCATACCCACCCATTTATTTAGCGGGTTTTGCAGGTGATTCGTGGGCACCCACGGGTTTCCCAGTTAACTGAAGCAAGTATATTTATATACATAATATACACATAGAGATATCAAAAGATGATACTATTTTATACAAGTTAACTATTTAACTTTACTAACAATAATTGTATTCTCTTTATTTTGTGTTAGCAATACGCAAAAACAAGTACTTGTAATATCAGAAATGTCTAATGTTACATGACAAAATTATGTGTTATTTTTTGTGATATATATCTATGAAAACTAAATAAGTTTTTCTATTGTACATCCATATACAACAATTAGTTGTTATTATTTCTTTAAGTTTGCATAAACATATATCAACAACTAATCAAATGGTTTGACATCAAACATAGTAGTTGGTTGGTTCCTTTGCACTATATTTGACATAAAAACAATAGTTACAAGCCGATTTAAATGTTATTTTTAGTATTAAGGAAAGAAACTAACAACTTATTATTGATTGGACATATTTTATATGGGCACCCGCGGGCAACCCGCTGGGTCGGGTTTGGGTGTGCTTTTCTTCCACCCGTTTAGAAGTGTATCTTTTTTACCCACACCCGCCAGACCCGCACCCGCAACGACCCAACCCAAACCAAACCCACCCACCCGTTTGACATGTCTATGTTTATCAAGCTTGACCAATCACTTCAAATTCAAGAGAGTATGCAATAAAAACTTTAACTTTTTAAGATCAAGGTTTTCACCCTCTTTTTTTAGATTTTTGAAAAGAAAACAAAAAACCCTAGAGAAACTTAGGTCGACACAAAATTCGATGAAGATGATTCTTACGACATTGTCCCCGGCAATGGCACCATTTTTTGATGGAGATAGGATTTACACCAAAAGATTTCTCTTCTAACGGAAGTCCTAATGTGCACCAAAAACCCCCGGGAGTTGATGTTCTCTCTAGGTTTACCTACAACTGGTGCTAGATAAATGCTCCAACCCCACAAGAGTGTGGACGCCTTATCGTAGCACAGATTTAGGATCGAACCCAAAGGACAATGTGAAAAATCTAGATGTCTTTGTCTTGTTTCGTCTCGACCTAAGTTAATCGTTTACAACCAAGAGATTGATAGGATTAATCTAATCTAATCTAGAACATGCAAAAGTAAAGGAAAGTATGAAATCTAGTTAAAGTTTTTTTTTGGTCTCCTAATCTAGTTAAAGTTTGAAGTCTAAGATTAAAAGATGATGATGGATCACTGGGGTGATGTGGATATTCACCACCACTGCACATGCATTATACATGTACCAACATAGCAAGACATGCAAGCAAGATACATGGATGTTGTCAATGTTGATGCCCTCTCAGACAAGGAGCATTGCACACATCCTTCATAGATTGAGAAGCTCCCATACGGTAAATATTTGCATGTCAATGGAGATATGTTCCCTCCGAAGGGAGGACTTACTCAACCTCATGAAACGTGCATCGAAAGACAAACAAGTGAGCGATATTATCAATTCAATTAGTATCCTTATAGACTATCCCTCTTTCGAGGACATAGCTATGAGAAACGTGGGAGTGTTACAATGCCAGCCATCCCCGAATGAATGGTCACTTACTTTGCATCACTCTATTCGCAGAGTTTGTTCCTCGACCTATTGAGATTGTACTTTCATACGTCAACTGATTCCATTTCATAGTATGAAAGTACAACAATGAAGGTGAGTTTACTCCACTCCTTGAAAGGCGTTCCTAGATATCGAAACAGATGTGTGGTGGATACACACATCAAGAACCAATGCTAAATCGATAATCGAGTCTCAAGAGTTGACGTTGACAATCCACAACAAAATACAATAGATCATGCAAGAAAGCGGCCAACATTCGAGCATGCAATGAAACGATTAGCATTGAATCGGAAATATAACATCTTTAGGTACATATTACAAATCATGAGTAGTGGGGCTAGTACCCGCACCCCAATGAATTACACTACTCGCTCCTCATAGAGGGAGCAACAAAGACATGGAAGAAAGATAGAACAAGCATCATCGGAGCAGAATAGTAGATCTGTGATAGCCCAGTGTAGATCGCCCCAGTCTTCGGGACTACTCTGACTTGGTCGATGAAGTCCGTCTCTTACTGCCTTGATCTTCATGTACACCTCCGAAGACGTACGAGTAGGGCCAGGAAGATCTTGGTGGAAAAATGAACATGAGGGAATAGTGGAGCAGCCTTCCGGCTCCCAGATTCGATGTCCTAAATGAGGACCCTTGTGGTCCTATTTATAGGCCTGGATGGGGTGCTCACATTTTTTCTGTGAGTTTGCTCCAAATGGTTTGGAGCAAACGGCCTTGGAGACTATTTGACATCCAAACGGTCTTGCTTTAAACTTTATACGGTTCTGGATTGATCGGTCTTGAGTCTCTGTCTAAACGGTCTTGAAGACTGTTTGATGGCCAAACGGTCTTGGCTTCTGAATGGTTTCCAGACCCAACCAGTTTTGCTTTGATCGATCTTGATTGTCCGCATGGTCTCGAGTCAAACGGTCTTAAGTCCAATTGATCTTCACTTCAAATGGTTTCTATTCCAACCGGTTTGGGAGACCGTTTGACATCCAAACGGTCTTGAGTATGTCTGCAAACCAAATGGTCTTGGAGACTATTTAATGACCAAACGGTCTTGCATGATTGCATCCATACGGTTTTGATCTCTAACCGGTCTTGTAGACTGTTTGATGGTGAAACGGTCTTGCTCTTGATCGTTCTTCGCTTGATTGTCCAAATAGTCTTGAGTTCCAAACGGTCTCGGTTCCAAATGGTCTTCATTGTCCAAACGGTCCTGAGGATCGATGGCCTCCAAATGGTCTTTAGCACCCTATCAGTTCTTGGTCCAAGTGGTCCTGAAACCGTTTGGGCTCATGCGATCTTGAAACTGTATGGGCTCAAATGGTCTTGAGATCGTTTAGGTGAATGTCTTAGACGGAGGGGTCAAAACTGCATGGGCAGACTATTAGGGAAAACCGTTTGGTCAAGACCGATTGGTCAAGACCAAAGTTGAGAGGATCTTTGAGTGAATTCCATACGATGGTTGAGCCTTATCAAGACCGTTAAGGAAGACCGAATGGAGTTGTAAACCATTAGGGAAGATATGGTGGCCAAGATCGTTAGCCCAAATCCTCATGGGTCAAGAGACCGAATGAAAGAAACCACATGGATCGAGACCGAATGGTCAAGACCGATTGGTCAAGATTGATTGGTTGGATGAAAAGGAATCATTGGATCTTGATCGGATGGTTGAGAATGATCTGTATAGAAGAAGGAAAGTGAGTAAGGGATGATAATGATTAAATAAACTGGTAATTTCAAACTATTAAAGCACTATTTACATGAAACTGAGGAGATACTCAGAGTAAACCAAAACAAGGGTAGATCAGTCGATATGAGGCACATTATCCCTAGAATTGGCGACTATGAGGATGAATATGGAGGATTCATCAAAATTTCATCCTTGAAATTTCAAGGGTTAAAGAACTCTAGATACTTCTTCAAAATCTCATCTCTAAGTTCCAAAGTTGTTTCTTCTAAGTTGTGATTCTCCCATAGAACTTTAACTAGAACAATGTCCTTCTTTTGTTTCTTTTTCTGGGTATCTAGGATCTTCAATGGAATTTCTTCATAAGATAGATCTTTCCTGATCCAAATAGATTCATGAGAGAGAATATCGGAACTGTCTTGGACATACTTCCTTAGTACTGATGCATGGAAGACATTGTTGATTTGCTCATAAGGTGGTAATGCTAACTTTTAAGCACTCTCTCCTACTCTATCATGAATCTCAAAAGGACCAACATATCTAGGGATGAGTTTGCCTTTCACTTTGGATATGGCAATAGACTTTATAGGCTTGACTTTTAGGAATACATGATCCCTACAAGGAACTCTTTATCTGATCTATGTGCATCAACATACTTCTTCTGCATATGCTAAGATGCCCTTATACTCTTTTTGATGAGTGCTACTAGATCTATATAAAGTTGTAGTTCTTAACTCCTTATTCAACTTCTCTCACCAGGTTCATTCCAGAGTAAGGTTGACTTTCATGGCCTCCTATAAAGGGCCTCATATGGTGCCATGCCAATACTTGCATGAAAACTATTGTTATAGGAGAATGTAGATGTACAATCTCTTAGACATAAAGCTCAACCATATCTGAAACTGTAGTAGTAGTTTTGAAAGCCAAGAAATGAGCATTTTTTGTCAAATGATCCACAAATACCCACACAACATCAAACCCCTTCCTAGATTTTGGCAAACTCGTGACGAAGTCCATGGTTATCTCATCCCATTTCCATTTAGGAATTTCTAGTTGTTGCAACAAACCTCCAAGTCTCTGATGCTCAACTTTCACCTGTTGACAAGTGATGCACTTAGACATCAATTCTTCTACGTCTCTCTTCATTCCCTCCCACTAGAAAGCTCTCTTTAGGTCCTGATACATCTTTGTAGAACCTGGATGCATAATGTACTTTGTCCAATGTGCCTCTAACATAATCTTATATTGTAACTCAGATGTAGGTTCCTGTAACCTATTAATCATCAAGATCTCACCATCTTTGTCTTTAGACAGATTAACATCATTCTTCTATAATCATCCTAGCATATGAGGAAGATTAGGACTATCTTATTGAGCTTGTAGTATTGCAGAAGTACAACCCGATTGAATTGTGATATGTGCCATCTCTACCTCCACCTCTTTAAGTTGTGGTCTCCATTCTTCCATGTTTTTCATCATCCTCCATTCATCAATAATATTTTTTTCATTGACTACTTCCTTCTTCCTACTCAAGGAATTAACAACCACATTGGCCTTACGTGGATGGTAGGAGATAATGAAGTTGTAGTCCTTCAAGAAATCAATCCACCTACACTACTTCATGTTCAAATCTTTCTAATTCAAGATATACTTGAGGCTCTTATTATCACAAAAAATCTCAAATTGTGCACCGTATAGTGAATGCCTCCAAATTTTTATCACATATACACTAGCTGCCAACTCCAAATCATGAGTCTGATAGTTTCCCTCATGTGTTTTGAGTTTCCTGGATGCATAAGCTATAACTCTATCCTTCTTTTGTAAAACACAATCCAAACCTAATTTTGAATTGTCACCAAATATATATGAAACCATCATTTCCTAAAGGAAGTACAAGCACATGTATTGAAGTGAGTCTCCTCTTCAAGGTCTGGAAACTCTACTCACAATTATCACTCCACACAAACCTTGCTTCCTTTCATGTGAGTGCAGTTAGGGATTTGTGATAATAGAAAAGTCCTAAAGAAAACTCCTATAATAACTAGCTAGCCCCAAAAAAATTCTGATGTCTGACGGAGTAGTAGGGGTAACCCAATTCATCACTGACTCAACCTTTGTTGGATCAACAGAGATATGACCATAAAAAAATATATGCCTAAGAAACATAACTTCCTAAAGCCAGAACTCACATTTAGACAACTTCCTATACAACTGATGTCGTTGAAGTGTCCCCAGAGTGATCTGAAGATGTTCCTCGTGTAACTGGTCATTATCTGAATAGATGAGAATATTGTCTATGAAGACAATAATAAAAGAGTCCAGATACTTGATGGAAGATGTGATTCATTAAGTCCATGAAGATGGATGGGGCATTGGTGAGGCCAAAAGGACATAATGAGAAACTTGAAGTGCCCATAATTGGTGCAGAAGGTTGTGTTCTCTATATCTGAGGATTTGATCTTCAGCTGATTATATATCCACTATGTAATTCTATCTTTGAGAACACCTTGGATGTGTTTAGCTAATCAAATAGGTCATCAATTCATGGAAGTGCATACATGTTCTTGATTGTCATCTAATTCAACATCTGATAGTCAACAAACATACAAAGAGAACATTCATTCTTTATGACAAAGAAGATGGGTAATCCCTAGGGAGATGCACTACAATGAATAAAACCCAGATTTAGAAGCTCCTATACCTACTTCTTCAGTTCAGCGAGCTCTGCAGGCACCATTCGGAATGGATCCTTAGAAATAGGTGCAGTGCCAAGAAGGAGATCAATACAGAATTCAAGATCTTGGTCAGGAGGTAGGCCAGGCAATGCCTTAGGAATAACATCAGGGAATTCATTAACTATAAGAATATTGACAATAGATTTCTCCTCTTCAGCTATAATAGATACAAGATAGGTTTGACACCCATTCTTATTTAGCATATATACCTAAATTGTAGAAACAAAGAAGTCATTGTGGTGCTTCTTACTTCCCTTAATAACTAGAGTCTTCTCATTAGGACGTGATATAGTGACTAGCTTCCTCCTACACTCGAGGAGCATGTAGTGCTCATGGAGCCAAATCATGCTCAGAATAATATCAAAATTGGTCAAGGGCATAACCATAAGATCTGCAGGAAACACTCTCCCCTCTAGGGTAATACCAACCCTAGAAATCATTCTCTAAGGTTCATTAACACATCTACTAGTTTTTCTAATCTTAAGATCATAATGAAGGTCTTCTACTGGAAGTTCTAGCATTGAAACTAACACAAAAGATATGAAAGCATGTTATGCACCAGAATTAAATAAAACTTTAACATATAACTAAACAATATAAGCCATACCTTCAATGAGCTTGTATTCATCTACCTCTTATATAGTCATGGAACAAACCCTTGTATGACATTCCTCACTCTAATTATTCTGACCTTTCTTGTGATTGTTGTTGCCAAACTTTTGTTGCATCTTTGGATAGTAGAACTTGATGTGGCCTTCCTCACCATAGAAGTAACATACACTTTGTCTGAGTCTGCACTATCTAGAATGAGCTCACTAGCACTTGGGGAAAATTGGGGCTGGTGGCCATTGCACTCGTTTAGCTGGTGCTCCTATCTACACTGGTGGCCTTCCTGAGCTTCTCTGAGATGAAGCTCCTTCCCTATGAGTTGGAACACCTCGTAGCATCCTTCTCTTGTAATTCTATCCTCCCTAATGGTTGTTTTCCTAATAGGTACTTCTAGATGACACTCCATTCTTTCAGTTTCATCCTGGTGGTCCTCCATCTCTAGGGTTGCTTCTAGTGCCTCATGTACTATCCTGATACCACTGCCCACTACAGTGTAGTTGAGGTCAAGCTTCATTGCACACATGAACTTCTTTAGTAGATGCACCTCATCTTTGGTCCCTTATTTTTGCAGCATATGGAACTTCATCACATACTAGGTGATGTTCGAGTTGTACTACTTGAGACTCTTGAACTCTGTCTCCTTCTTCTCAATCATATCTTCTGAAATATAGTAATTCTGGAAGGTAGTAGTGAACTCCTCCCAGGTCAGCGGTGCAACATTGGGTTCTCTAGCATTGGTGAAGTTCTCCCACCAGACTTGAGTAACACTATTCAGTAGATGGGTCCCAAAACAGACCATGGAATGCTCAGGCTATCCCAGATCATAAAAGCAGTGTGCAACATTCAAAAACCACTCCTGGACACAAGTGACTACATCCATTCAGCTTCTCCAGTGATAGTCTCCAGATTGATCTTCAAGAAGTCAACTAGGGTCAGCTCCTGGTTTCTTAGTTGTGGCTGTCCCATACGTGGACCACTCAGGGTGTCAGTCAAGGCCTAGCCAATCACTTCAAGAGGAGGATTTGGGATGCCTTTGGGGTTTTCTCCCCCAGATGTCTCACAATCATCTCCTACACTATAGGAGCTTTTCCTCCCCATCCAAATTCTCCGTTCCTTATCATATTTCTTCTAGGGGCCATATATAGAAAAGGGACACATATAAGAGGTCTATCTAATGATATCAATCACTAATGGTTATTAAATCACTCTGATACCAAATTGTGATGCTTGCCCATTGATTAACCACAAATGCTATATGCAGACACATAAACTCATAGAAGCAAATAAAACATGGGCAAACATTACATAACGTTGAATAACAAAAGTAACTGAGTTCAAAAAAAAGTCTGACATAATGAAATTGAAAGTTTGGGGATAGCAATCCCAACATGAACTAAAAGAAAATGACTGAAAACAAATCTCCAAGTTGGAAGGATCACCTAAGATAATGTCCCACCAGTGATAGATATCCTCTAAATTTATGGGTCCTCAAGATAGTCCTCAAACAACTACTTGCTATCTGTGAACATCACATTCCCAACCATACACAAGAGAGGAAAAACTAGGAATTAGTGTAAGTGGCAAGGAATTCTTGCACAACGGATAAAACATGAGAATAACTAAAAGGGAAACTACAAACACTCAATTATATTATTTAATAATGGCTTTTATCTGATTTATGACCACCATTTTATAATAAGTCCTCCTAGATTAACATATCTACTCCCTGAATTGGCACCTAAGTACCTCTGAATTGGCACCAAAGTACCTCTAAATTTGTCACTACATGCCTCTAAATGACACCTAGGTGTCTATGAATTGGTACAAAAGTACCTCTGAAATGGAGTAAGCACTCCTCTAAATTGGCAACACATGCCTTTGAATTAGCAACACATGCATCTGAATCATCCTGGGACTACTGAATGAGGACTTATCATACAATGTCTTATGTGAAAGTTTTGACTTACATATCTTAATTTTAGTTTACTAACTTTTGAATATGAACTTGTACTAAAACTAAATGTCAATAACTGAATTCTGAATGAAAATTTGAATCTGAGTCTAATCTAAATATCTAAGAAGTTTATCTTACTTATCCAATGCAATGAAATTATGCTATAGTAACTGAACATATTCAACTAAACTGAATTCTTATGCTCATGGTAGGTAACAAGTTCCAGAAAAATTATAAGGCATATCTATATGTGTGACATCATTTCTACTGGAAAGCCTGAATGTAGTCAACTGCTTCATTAGGATGACGTAACAAAATTTCTGAGTTTAGACTATATGTCTAAAGATAATAACTGAACAAAGAATTCATAGGACATGGTTCAGTTACCTGTAGTAAGTTGATGAGGCTCCAAATGGTGCGCCAATAAAAATCCTCAAAAAATACTCTTACGTTTAACCAAAAATAATGCACTAATTCCCCACTCCACACTAGTAGAAGTCGTATTGCAGTATACTTACAGATCAAATCCAAAGGGCATCCTTTTAACCAGTTATATAGATTATGAAGTATTAAGAGTAATAGTTATCACCGAGTAGTTAAAATATTCATTAAACTAAATTCTTTCCAAAAGCAACAGTGATTAATGAATTAAATAACATGTAATAAAGAGCACCAAGGCATGGTGTTTCACTGGCCGAGCCTGCATAATTATCTTAACAAGATCTAACTCTCCAATAGTCATTGCTAAATCAGGACTTAGCTAATGCACCCTCACAGGATATAGGTCGTCACCTAGTATAAACTCCCTTGGAACCGACCATCCTCGGAACCCAAGTTCCCTGTCTATACTAACTAAACTCTCTTACTTATGATCGACCATCCTCGATACATAGTAGATAGAAGTCTAGTCACCTCATTATCCCTTTTTGATAGCTCAGGGGGACAATAAGATCATTCTGGTATTCTAATCATGCTCACATCAACTTGCATATCCATGATTATAACGTATAAGCAAAATAAGTCATCAATTTGCAAAGCAAGGCATTAAGCAGAATGATACTTATTTTAGAAACTATATTCAAGTTTAGATACACGATAATATAAAATATAGGTGATCGAGGCTATTCCCCATGCCAAAGAACAAGGTGTCTACTCACTCATGATGAGAGACAACAACAAAGAGAAAGTAGGAATGATGGAGAAGGTCATGATGCCTAGTGTTGGAAGACTAATATCTTCGCTATGGCCACATCCTCCTCACTCTTCGCTAGGGTTCATGCTTACAATATGGCTTCTAATTATCGATTAAAGATCCTTTTTATGGACGACAAGGGTTCACTTTTATAGATGCATTCCTCACCTATAAAACCCTAAGGATGAATGCTTGTGGTCGAAGGCATCTGATTGGATGGCCCGTACTCGGTCCAATAGGTGACTCACGTGGATTACTCAAGTTGGACCTCACATTTGGTTCTTTGGATGACCATCATGGAGTGAACAAGAATGGAATGGGTTATGGGAGCATGTGTCAGGACATCAGAATCGAGAGGACTCTGGGCGAATAGTTGCTCGAGTCTAGAGAATGGTAGAGCTGCTCATTTGACTAGGTGGTTGAAAGGTGATAAAAAAGGAAGGCTTTTGGGCCTTCCTTCCCTTGAGTTGTAGCATTGTGAGAGCTTGATCATCCATCTGGGTATTATTACGCAACTTTGGATGATTCTGCAAAAAATATATGCGAAAATGCATTAAAGTTTGGAAAAGGGAAAATAATTGCATTCAAGTGAATATAAAGCTAAAACTAGGAAATAGAGACACAATAGCCCCTAAAAAGAGAATAAAACAACATGTAAAATTTGGTAAAAATATACCCATCAAACTACCCCAGAATCAATCCTCTTCTCATCTCGAGTAAATCTAAATAAAAAGGAAATCAACAATTGATACTAAGTTCCAGGCCTTCCTCTCCCAATCTGAGAAAACCTTATGATCCCCTTTCCACCAATAATGATCAATCAACCCTAATCCTTGGGGATCCCTTAGTTACATTTAGATATCCCCCAACTAGGGCTTGTTCCTCTAATTTCTAGACCTCATAACCTGCAAAGAACTTCTTTCATAGCAATAATACCCCTGATTTGTCCATGCAAGTTGAAGTAAGCACAAGTCAGGGATATTTGGTTGTTAGGGGGAGAATTTTGATAAGTCCCCTGGGTATGAAAATTGCACGAGGGGGGCATGGCATGAACACGATTCCCTGATCTCTCCTCTATTCGACTTGAGACCTTATTTGGGATTCAATTATTTTATTTGTCTCTCCTCTATTTGACTTGATACTTTTTTGTTTGTTTGCGGTTACATTGGCCACATATTTTTATTTGATCTCATTGGCCTCTTTTATTCATGCAAGCATGTGGGAAAATAAAATAAAAAAGAGAGTATTTATTAAAGGGATTTCACCCCAGATTTAGGGTTTGTCATATGGTGGGAATTTCATATATTTTCTACTTCTTTGTGGATGAAAAAAAGATAATAAGTGATGGAAGAAGAGTGGGATCAAAAAAACTGACTTATGCTTCTCCATTTTATTACTGCATTGGAATCAGATCATCATATTGTATCAATTAATTCAATTAATGTAGGGTAAAGGAGTGTTCATGAATATTGTTGCAAGTCATGTTGGAGGAACATGTGGCTTTAACTTTCAGACTCCATTTGCTTATCACCACTTTTAAGGGGAAGGAATGCTTAGTTGTTGTCATTGAGGCCCAGAACTGTTCAAAACATGTTTATTCCTTAAAACTTTATTTTGCACGAGTTAGCTAGAGAAAAAGAAGAGGGATCAGTTCATTCATATATTCTCCATTTTTAGCATACATAAAAGTGACCGACTAGATAAAGGTCACAACTCAAAAATTTGAAAAAAGAAATAGAAAACAAGACATATGTAATTAAAATATGAAAAAGAAAAAGAAAAAACTATTCAAGGATGAGAAAGGGCAAGTGTAGAGTTGAGGTGGTAAAATGACGTACCACCCACCCCCACCCCAAATTCAAAATTATATTCGTCCTCAGGAAGAAAGAAGTTTGAGATGTAGGGGAATTGATATGGAGAGTGGGGGAGGTGGAGATGGAGGAGTAAGCTGATGATGCTAGCTGAAGAGCAATCAATATAAACCTAGGAATGGGTTCATCTTCCATTAGATACATCTTGATCCCGGCATAGTCGTGGCCACCAGTTACCATGATCTTCATTGAGTGGAGATGATGGCACCCTTGGTCGTGCCCCCTATTATCCACAATCTACAACTAGCGAACACCTCACTTCTAGGGTGATGGCTTGTTGATCATATAACTACTTGATCAATAGACCCGAGTATAAGGTTGGCATCTCCCGTTTATGTGTTGAGTGCACAAATTGAAGATCCCATGGGATGTATCTGTCTTGAGAATAATAGTGAAGTAGATCTTGATCAGAAGGGATCTCGTAAGTCAGTGGAGGGCTATAGCCTCCTCGTCAGAATCCTCTATTGACATTGATGTTTGCTACTGCCATTGAAGGTGATGATGTAGGAGAGATATAGAAATTTGGGTTGTGCTTAACAGTTGGAAAGTTTTGGTATTTCCAAGCTTGTGTGATGCTCATTATATAGCCTTATTGGGGAGACATTTCGAGTGCCCCAAATGAATCGTCAGTTACACCATGCACGCGCTATCCCTAGCACTTAGGTTCTTCATGCCAATCATTTCTTGGAAAGTCTTAACAAAAAAATAGTAGTGAATATTGATAATTGGAGTGAGATAAAAATGACTACTATTTCCAAGGAATAATATTTCTCTTAAAATATAAGGACATATATTTTTTGATAAAGAAATAGAATCATTTATGGAAAATATAGAGTGCAATCCCATTAGGCAACATATCCCACTCTCCGCATCACTTATCATTTCATCAAATCGTGAAATCTCCTTTCGTCGATCGAGAAACTGGGCAATAGGGGGTTTATCAAAAGATGAGAAAATGTCATCATCAGGTTTTCTCGTTACACAAACTTATTCATTTATTAGGCTCTCAAAGATGTGGTACTCTTCTTTCTCCTTCTCTCCTCACTCTTCCCACCCTTTTTTATTTTGGAGTGGATTTATCAAAAGAAAATAAGCGATAAAAATAACGGAAACAAACTGAAAGCAAAAAAAGAAAAAGAAAGAAAAATAGACAGCAAATGTCTCAATTTAGCTCCATGGAACCGACTGATAATAGTGTTATTCAAATTAGAACTACAAACATGGCATTTGAACCCCTATCCTTTAAAGATGTGGACCATGAATCATGGTTAGATAACATGCATGGCTTGTCTATAGGTAGGGATCTGTGGTCTTGATCGGACTCATGTGGGCATATTTGTCATGGTTCCATGCTACCCTCCACCTTAAAAGCTTTGATCGAATTGCGCACCCTCTTCAGGTCTTTAAGAACTCAGTATTCTATAGTCCTCTTCCCAAATCGCAAAACGAGTTTGCTGACTTCGATCTCCACTAAAGCTTATGTTTTATCTAGGAATGGTCTTCTTGAAATGAGTGGGTACCTATTGTCTTCTTTGATATGCTTAACCACCAAATCACATGGAACATAGGATTTGTTTCCTAGCTTCACCGGGACATCTTCTATACTTCCTAGGGGTTTTGTGATGGATGCATCAGCTAAATGAATGGTCATTGCCGTGGGTAGGAGGTATGTGAACCCTAGGCATTGGTATAAGGTGTAAGACATAATGGATATGCTAGCACCTAAGTCAGTGAGTCCCTCCTGACATGTATCATCTCGTAAAAAATAATCTATCCACAAGGATCCTAGATCATTTTTCTTTTGAGTTTGGAGATCTTGTATAGCACCTGAGACTATTGGCAACAATTTCACTATCCTGGCTTCTTGGCCTAAACACTTTCCTAACAAGATCGTCTTAAGGTACTTACACCAAGTTGGTGTTTCAGTTAGTAGATTTAGGAATAATTTATTACCATTGACTTTCTTCATGGTATCCTTAAATCTCGCAATTCGATCGCTGAACTTGGAACGTCTTGCATAGGCCACATGAGACACGCGCATAAGAGTCACATGAACTTCAGAGTCTGCTATCGGAGTCGCTTGTGTCGTGCTTTCACTAGTACTGGATTGTGTTGGCATTATAGGAGGTTCTACTGTCTAACTATCTAGATGGCTAATCAGGAAAATTGGAACTTTGATTGGGGTGCTCTTAATTTTGATAGGAGTAGAGGCAGGAGGTGTGTTATACACGTTCCCTGACCTGGTAATTACAACATTTAACTATTCAGGCTATTCTGAGTGTTTGGGGTTGTTTTCTAGATGGCCAACGATTGTACCTGCTATGGGTTGTTGGCTAGCGACTAGTCGAGTGATCTGAGATTCCAACACCTTTTGAGTCTTAGTGGCATTGGCAAGGTGGGTCTGGTATGACGTCATCATCTCCTGATGTCTCTTCATTGGGTCCTACACTTGTGCGGCTACGATATGTAGTGGTAGAGCTTGGTTTGGCTTCAGGAATTACTACCGCTACTGGTAATTCTAGCTGGGAAAATTGAACCTGAAGTTTTCCTGATTGAGTGGGCCATTATAATTCATTGACACTCTAGCCTGGGTGGGTTGTGCCAAAGTTTGATTTGGACCTTCAGCTCCTATAGGATTCCCATACTAAAAAACTAGGATGACTTCGAGCTTGATTTGAGTTATAGTATCCTTGCCATGGGATGTTTTACGTCTTCGATTTAACTAACTATGTATTGTTGATCGGCTTGATGTTCATGTAATGCAACATATAGTCATTGGCAGTTAACGGTGCTATGATCCACCGCATGACAAAATTTGCATGAAGGAACGATAATTTTCACTTGGGAGTCTGGCTTTTTCTCTTGTACGCACTGAAGTATTTCTCAAGATTTTCTTGCTGGAGGGAGAGAGCTGTGAACTCTTCAAATATAGATTTGAGTTTAGATCGGTATTCTACCATGTCCACTTTAAGAATGCCCTTTCCCAAGGGTTTGGTCAAGTGGGTCTGATTTATTGCTACAAGGTTAAAGATTTTAATAACATTGTCGAAACTCTATCGCATGAAGTTTCCCTTGAAGGAGGAATCAAGGAATTTGTTTGTCTTATCGTACACTCCTCGATAGAAGAACTCAATGATCTAATTTTCTAGGACTCCATGATGCGGGCACTTGTGTAGGAGTTCATTAAATTACTCTCATGCTTCATACATGGATTCCTTAGGTACTTGATCGAATCTTTTAATTTGTTCCAGGATCGAGTAGGTCATTGAAGGAGGGTAAATTTTTTCTAAGAATTTATTTTCTAGAACTTCACACGTAGTGATCGGGTCCCTTCGAAGAGAACTATACCACGCTCTAACTTTATTTATTAGAAAATATTTAAAAAGTTGCCGTAGAATGGAATCATTTGTTGCTACGGGTGGCTTCATCATCGAGCAAAGTTCGATGAATTTAAGAAGGTGTTCTCGATAGTATCACCAATACTTCCTATAAAGGTGGAGTTTTGCAATAGACAGGCCCATTGGGCTCTGATATCGATTGGATCTCCTGGAGGTTGAAGTGGATGAGTTAAGTCGGTGCCCTAGGGGATGGAAAAATCCCATTATTCTTTTATGTCCTATGTGGCTTGGACAACTTCTAGACTAGTCTTGAACTTGACCTCTTCCTGTTATCTAGCTTTTGCAGCAAGTAGTTCTTGCTGGGTTGTGATAACTGCATCGATGCATGCTTGACTAGCTACTTCTATAGCCACCACATTCACCATGGCTCTCTCCTTGTGAAGTTTCCTGAGAGTTTTCTTGATTTTAGGATCAAATAACAATCCTACATCAAGAATCCTGGATCTTCGCATAGGCTAGGATTACCTGAAAAGATAAAGAATGATCATGAGAAGTGTGTTTGGTTCTAAAGGATTTTCAATATTATCAAGAAATGAAAATTCCTCATTACACTTATACTTCTGAAAATATTAAACTACCATTTTCTCCGAAAACAATGCCAATTGTTTATGGGGATTCAAATAACACACCAATAAAAACCCTAAAAGAAATACTCTTAGGAGTACACTAATTCCTCGCTCCATGCAAGACAAATACTTATTGTAGTATGCTTAAGGGTTAAACCCAAATGACAACCTTTTTAAGAAGTTATAGATTCATAAGTATTAAGAGTAATATTTATCAATTGATTAGTTGATATATATATTAAACTAAATTCTTTCTAAAAGCAATGATGATTAAGGAAGTAAATAACAAGTACTAAAGAGCACCAGGGCATGAGGTTTCGCTACCCGAGCCTACATAATTATCCTATCAAGATATGTCTCTCTAATAGTCGTTGCCAAATTGAGGCTTAGCTATTGCACACTCAAGGGATACATGTCATCACCTAGTATAAACTCCCTTCAAACCGACCATCCTCGACACCCAAGTTCTCTATATATACCAACCAAACTCTCTTACTTACGATAGACCATACTCGAAACTAAGCAGATCGAAGTCCAGTCACCTCATTATACCTTGCTAAAATCTCGTGGGGATAATATGATCATTCTGGTGTTCTAATCACGCTCACATCAACCTGCATACCCATGATTATAACATATATGTAAAACAAGTCATCAATTTTCAAATCAAGGCATTAAGAAAAATGATACTTTATTTAGCAACTACATTGTTGAGTTTATATACAAGATAGGATAAAATACATGCAACCGAGGCTAGTCCCCATGCCCTAGCACAAGGTGTCTACTCGCTCATGGTAAGAGACAAGAACAAAGAGATAGTAGGAATGATGTTGAAGGTCATGACGCCTGGTGCAGGAAGACCAATCTCTCTGATGCGTCTGTCGCCTCGTCGCTCCTCGCTAGGGTTTTTGCCGCACAATGTGGCTTCCAATCACCGATCAGAGATCCTTTTAATGGATGATAAGGGTTCCCTTTTATAGATACATTCCTTGCCTCTAAAACCTTAAGGCTGAATGCTTATGGTTGAAGACATCTACTTGCATGGAATGTACCTCGTCCAATATGCGACTCACTTGGGTTACTCCATTTGGTCCTTGCATCCGGTTCTCTAGCTAATCAGCATGGAGAGAACTGGAATGGAGTGGATGATGGGAACATGTTCCTGGACATCAAAATTGGGAGGACTCCAGACAAAGAGGGGCTCGAGTCGGGTGAATGGTAGGACTTCTTGCTTGACTAAGTGGTTGAAAGGTGATAAAAAGGAAAGCTTTTGGGCCTTCCTTACCTTGAGGCGTAGTATCCTGAGAGCTTAATCATCCATATGGGCCTTGTTATGCAATCTTGGTTGATTTTGCAAAATATATATGCAGAAATACATTAAAGTTTGAAAAGGTAAAATAATTGCATTTGAGTGAATATAGTGATTGATTGGGTTCATGAATCAATTCTGGCACCATTTAAGATTTGCATCAAAAATGTTTTCATCTTTAAATTTATTATCATTACTAAGCTATATTTATAAAATGATAAAGATTTTCGATTTGATTAGTGATTTTAGAAACCAATTCATCAATATAAGGAAGTTTGCATGGTAGAGAAACCCTTTAGTGAAGAAACTTTTGAATGGCACGTTCAAACCAGAGACTTTATAGCAAAGTTTGATGTAGAGTATAAGAATAAGAAATTTGAACGTATAGATATGATGTAGTTTTTCTACCCCTATTGACTCTCTATATGGTTAGAAAGATTAAAGGGTGAACCTTTTAAGGGGTAGAGTCTTATATGATTAGATCTGTAGCTTAAGGAATATTCAAAATCAATAGTTGTTGCTATGAGAAATACTTGGTTAACTCCTAGAAACCATCACATGAATGTTAATTTTGTTCTTGTAATAAATTTTAAAATTTATCTTCATTTATAGTTCAAAGATGAATGTAAGTCATATAAAGTAATATGTCATGTTACAAGGAAAAAGATAAGGATATGGGAGACATCATGCTTCTTGTGATATAGCTGGACCTTAGGTATAGTCTATGAGTATATATGGAGTTGTACACTAGGATCTACTACATAAAGTAAACTATAAACATATGTACCAGTTAAAAGATATACCTTGGTATACTAGACTTAAGCTTGGTGGATTTTGGTGACAAAATCCTCTTTTAGGGATGAAATGTTGTAAAATACTCAAATCTCGAATCATGGCTCAAATATCCCTTATGATAGGCCCCTTTTCTACCATTTTATTATCAAGTACCTTCTCCCCTAATTTAAATTTTATTAAGATTAATTGGAATAAAAGAACATAGCAATCCTAAAAATATCCTTTATATATGAAGTATTAGGATAAAACAACCAAATACATCCAATGGTGATACTTATTTTTGCAAAGTACACCATTTGAATAATTCGACTCTGAAAGATCTTCAAGTTAGTAAAAGATGAAAGAAATTGTATATTTATGAGATATAGTAATACAATTTATAGTGAGTATATGTGCTATAAATGAATTCATACACATAAAAGTAAATAAATATAATGTAAAATGTCTCCAGAACATAAAACTAAGGCTGAATTGGCTTACCTAGCCAAATTGTGACCAATTGGATATTCAATGCATCCCAAATTGAATTAGAATGAGAAAATTACAATGGATCTAAGTTTTTTGATCTCATTAGACCATATTAAATTCCTTACCTAGGTAACACCCGATGCTTCTTCTCCATCACGTCTGCTCTACAACAATAGATCTGCCTCCTAAAATGAACTGCTCCTTCACTATCCCTTCCTCTTTTCTTTGACCTTCTCTTTTCTTCTTCTCCTTATTTCTTCCCCTCCCCTATCCCTCTTCTCTCAATGTAAACCATAGCGGTCAGAGATCTCAGTCTCCCTCATCCAAACACAATAATAGAACATCATCCATGACGATGACCTAGAAGGCTCAGGCCATCCTTCGTCTTGCAACGCTGCTAGTCTCTACTGCTCCCTCCCATTGCATCATCCTCCATCAATACAACAGTGTGCCACCGCTAGAACTTGCTCCTTCACAACCACCTCTTTTATTTCTAGTTTCTCCTTATGCTTCCCGATTGGGTCTAGAATTCCCAAGTTTCCTCCCCGGTCGCTGAAGTCTATCTCATTTGTACAAGTCGACGTTGTTTAATTGATCATGAGGTAACAGTCCTTGAACTTAGTTCTTTCTCTTGGTTCAATTGTTTCCCAAGATTAAATACTTTTTCTTGGGTCTCTAGCTTATTAGATGATTATGTATGCCATAGCCACCATGTCATCTAGTAATTTCCAAGTGATGGTTCAAAAAGGATTCATTCGACTAGTTCAGTTGATATTTCTAAACACTCACATGTTTTTGGAGCCTGAAGTGTAGATGAACCAAGTCACAAGACCTCATCATCTATTCCATGATAGTCACATCTTACATTCCTTGTCCCAGTCACTTCTAGACACGATCTTTGGCTTGCCTGGGTTGTGGAGGTCTAAGGAACATCATGGGATGGATTTGGGATAGAGAAGGGGCTATCATGTTTGTGGCTTTTGGATTCTCAACCAGAACATCAATGAAGGGGTAGTCCTCCTTGGAGATTTGTCTCTTTTGTCCCCATCTGGTCTTTTTAATTGCAATGCCTTCTAGTAAGGTTTTTGACCTACTTTCATGTGAACTACCACATGATTGTTTGTTTTCGAGCATATTGGTTAACTCGTCTGGTTTCCATCATTACATAATTGAGAATGGATTTAGTTTGCATAGTTCGTATATAATTATTATCAAATCATAAATATATATGTTTTACAGACTAGACAAAGTAGTCTAATATTTTGGTATGGTTTCCAAAGTCTAATCAAAGTCTTATAAAAAGAGTTATTCTGGGGTTTTAGTTAATCATGCAACTCAATATTAATGAAAATGTATTAATTTATAATTAGGGGGATGATTGGCCTAAATCATGATCCTAAGCGTATTTTTGGATGTTTAAACATGATTTATGAGGTATGTGCTTCTTCTTGATTTAGTTTGGGAATATAATGACGAAATCCTATTTTTTTGATATTGATGCATATTTTATTTGGCACTCCTATTATTGAATATCTTGAACTCCTTATAAAATATCAATTATCATTTACAAATTAATTCTATGCTGATTTCTCAAATGCTTATTCCACTTAAATGAGTCATGGGACTCCATTTTCTATGTGTTATGAACTCGTCCTTTTTTTATAAATGGATATTCCTGAACTTGTACTTATAGCCTTACCTACTCAATTATGCATATCATATTTGACTAGTAATAACTAGTAATAGTTTAACCATGTTTAGAGCATTAAGGTTTTAGTCCTCCTTCTACAACACTAAGTTTTTTGTGCCCTTCCGAGAATTGGGGTTTTATCCCCCTGCCACATGATATATTCATAGACACTGAGGTTTTAGTCCTCCTGTCAAGCATTGGGGTTTTATTCCCCCTTCCATGTTTTATATTTGGGCACTAAGGTTTTAGTCCTCCCACCATGGCCAAAGATTTGTGTTCTCTAGCCCTACTATAGTCTATTCTAGTCTTGTCTAATCTACATGCACCTTTTTATGTTGTTATTTGTGATTGAAAGTAAGGAATTATTTATTCATGAGTTGTTTCTCTAAAGTCGGTAATGCATTGCCTTTTGGTTACTTATTCTTTGGTTGGTTATTTCATTGATTACCTACTCTTAAACTGCCTCGTTTCTATTGCCCTCTTTTTCCAGGAACACCCATTATTTTTTCCTTCCATTATAATTACATTCTTTCAATGCCCGAATTTTTTTCAATAATGCACATATACTGGTTTTATCTGATGCATACCTTCTTTTTGTCTTCTCTCTTCTTGGTATTGTTCCCAAATGACCCAGATGATAGGTGACTTAGAAGACACGACTCAAGATGATCACATGCATGGTGTGGACATGGGGATAACTTGGCATGACCATGTTTCCTTTAGTAGTTGATCTTATACAATAGAAAGTTAGTATTTTGCAATACCACCTTTTAAGGTGAGGATCAATGTATCAAGAAATTTGTGATAAATTAAATAGTTATGCTTTTAGATTCTTGGTCATTCATGGCTTTTATATCGTGCCATTTGAGTGGATCCCATGTTGGGTTCCACTTTTTACAGTATGGTATCAAATCCCAAGCAGTGTGTGACTTGAGTATCTCAAGTTATCCATATTGGTCCTTAACTAAGTAGTTAAGTAACCCTATATTTGTTGTTCTTATTCCTATCCCTGAGTCATTGAACACCAACTGTGGTTGTAATCCTTGACTTATTTGGTCACTTCCACACCTGTAACTACCTATGTAAGTAAGCCTTAGTCATTTGTTATCCTTATCACCACTACATTATTTATGGAAGGGGACATGTCACCATATATAATTGACTCTTGTAACATCTAGTTCTTATTCCTTATGTTTCCAGAAGGTTAGTGTGAACATTGATTTTAAGCTCTCAAATATAGATTTAATCCTAGTGCTCATCTTGAACCTTATCCTAGTTATTTAGTAGAACGCCTCACATAGGTCCACTTTGGGGACTGAGCGTGCATGAACTAGAAAATGGAAACACTGATGTAAGCTTCAGAATTGAACTATTTTCATAATATGTGATAATATAAAGTAGTTCCTATGAAATTCTGCTTCTCTTGCCCTTCAACATGGAGTATTTCAACATATCTATGTCCAAAGTCTCATATGTGACGGTTGCTTGATGAAAGTTATAAGTATAAGTAGATACTCTTAAGAATCCACCTCTCTCATCTACTTTGTGTAATTAGGGTACCTATGAGAAAAATGGTGGGTGATTTGAATATATAGTTAACTTGTCATTTGTGGAACTAGGTGGTAATCTATAGGTGATGAGGAAACCCTAATTTCTTCTTAGTGAGAGTGGATGAATTTATAACTACCCAATGTTCGAAAATGGATTGGAATAAGTCATGAGCACAGTGAGGTGTGGAATAATCAATGTGTACCCTAGTTAGAAGTTGAAAACATACTATAAGAAACCTCTCTACCCACCTAATGTAGAATTTAGAGATGCTTGTTGTATGCCATGATGATGCATGAAGATTAATCTCTTTAGGTAGAGTGAACTGATGATGGGATGATGGTGTATGAAAGTGGTTGATTTTGTGTACAAATTGATTTTGGTGTCATTTTGAGCTTCGATCACTTGGCTTTAATCATCAAAATTATTTTCATTATTAATCTACATCTACAAATGTAAAAAAACTTATAGATTTTATTGATGATTTTTGAAAGAAAAAAAATCATCACTATAAGGAAGTTTGTGTAGTAGAAAAACCCTTTAGTGAAGAAACTTTTAATTGGTATGTTCAACCCCGTGACCCTAGAATAAAATATGATGTAGGGTATAAGAATAAGTTTGAATGTACACATATGATTTAGTTGGTCTAACCCAATTGACTATATATATGGTTAGATAGATTATAGAGTGAACCTTTCAAGGGGTGAAATCTTATATTCTTGTCTATAGATTAACGAATAGTCAAATTCAATATTGTGTTTATACCCAAGCGGAATATCCCAGGTGGTAAGAGCTCGGTAGGTCCCAATGAAGGACCCAGATTCAAACCACACTGAAGGCACTTTGTGAATGGCAATCCATGCTGCTTTGGTGTGGGAGGGGGGTGACCAAACCACACCCTCTCATGCCTCAAGAGTTTACCATGCAGGGCTTTCCTGAGATGAGTTCTCTTGGTCACCGAAAAAATAGTTGTTGCTCTGAGAAATACTTGGTTAACTCCTAGTAGAAATCACATGTAATTTATTCCAATACTTTGAAAAATTAAAATTTATCTTCATCTACCATCAAAATATGAATGCAAGACATATAAAGTACTAGGTCATGTTATAAGGCAAAAGAGAAGGATATGGGATACATCATGCTTCTAGTTATATATATCAACGTTGAGTATAGAGTATGAGTATAGATGGAGTATTACACTAGGATCCAATACATAAATTGTACTAGAAACTGATGTACTATCTAAGAAATATACCTTGGTATACAAACTTTAGCTCAGTGAAGTTTTGGGATAAAATCCTCTTTAAGGGGTGGAATTTTGTAACATACTCAAATCTAGAATCATGCATTCAATCTCCTATATCTGAGGACCCTTTTCTACCATGTTAGTATCTAGTACCTTCTCCCCTAATTTAAAATTTATTAAGATGAACTGGAATCAAACATAATGTTCCTATAAATATCATTTATATATGCACTGTTAGGATAATACAACCAAATACATCAATATTGTTTATATATGCACTATTAGGATAAATAACCAAATACATTCATAGTGAGATTTATTTTTGTGAAGTACACCATTTAAATAATTTGACTCTAAAAGATCTTCTAGTTAGTAAATGATGGAAGAAATGTACATTTATGGGATGTTGTATTACAATTTATTAATTTAAGGGTATAAATGGTATAAATAAACGCCTAAACATCCAACTAAATAAATCCAATACCAAATGTTTCCAAAACATAAAACTAATGCTAAAATTAGTTTTGTTGCACCATAATTAGCTTACCTAGCAAAATTGAGACCAATTGGATGTTCAATGCACCCCCAACTTGAATTAGAAAGAGAAAAATTACAATGGACTTAGGTTTTGTACTCATTAGACTGTATTATTTTCATTACCGAGGTAATGCCTCACTACTCCTCCAATGCCTACCCTCACGTCTCCTCTTCAGCGATAGATCTACCTCCTGAAACAAACTACTCCTTCATGACCCTTTCCTCTTCTCTTCGACCTTCTCTTCTCTTCTTCTCCTTCTTATTTTCGCCCCTCCTACATCACTCTTCTGTCCACATAAACCCTAGTTCCCGGAGATATTAGTCTCATTCATCCAATCAATGTAGAAAAATGCCATCCATGATGATGACCAAGGAGTCACAACCCATACTTCATCTTGCAACCCTTCATGTATCTGCTACTCCCTCTGATTGCACCATCCTCCATCAATACAGTAGAGTGCATGTAACATACCCAAACCTAGCATCTTGATTATTGAAATCCTACTCTCATAATTAAGATATTAGGATGTTTGGTTGTTTAAATTTGACCAAACAAGACAAACTTATACCTTAATGTACATTGTTAATGCATATAACATGAATGACTCAATGGTAACCCATAGTCATATATAGGCATGAAAGTAAATGTAAAACATTAAGTGGCATATTAACATAATAACATGTAAACGTGCTAACATGCGAGTAAGTTCATGAAATACGTCACATATGCTTCCTTTGCTAACTTGTATATATATAATGTCTAAATAAAAGGTATAACATACTTAAAACATGTATTAGAATTATAATTAGAATTTTAATGTGTAGTCATCTAAGTAAAAGAGGAATTAGGGGACTAAATATGTTAAATATGGAATTGAGAGTATAATAACCAAAGGTAACTCTTTTGGTAGTAGTGTGTAGATAATGGGACTCTAAATAATAAATGATGATGGTAATGATGTAATGCTATAATAGTATAATTATAATGAGATAAAATCACTAACTATATTATAACTCCTAAAAGGAAATTACAAAACCCAAATATAATGGTAAAATGTGTTCCTTGGGTCCCAATTAGCTTGGGTATCAAGTTTTACATTTTTTGAACAATAATAATTGTCCTAATTTCACTTAGAAAAATAAAATATAAGTTTTGTTCCAAAATATTAAATAATATGTTCAATGAATTCAAAACTAGAAATAAATCCCAAATTAGAATTTACATACCAAAATTATTCTATGTGTGAATTTTCATATTATTTGAACAATCTTATCTATCCTAGTTTTACTTATGAGGAGAATGTAACTTAAAGTCAAAAGTATTAAATTAATTATAAAAAGCATCTAATATATTAAATAAATAGTATGAACCAACATGTATGATTTATACATATATAATTTATGTGAAGTTGTAATAAAAAATTTGGTTTAACGTAGAGGGAAACAATGTTGTACATGCATGTTACAACTATGGAAAACTTATCATGGTAGAAAATCTTAAAATGTATTTACTTCCCAAGTAAAATGTGATCGAGGTAATTGCAACAATGTGGAATATGTGAGATATTTTAATAAATTCGAACAAACTTTAGAGAATTATTTCTCTTTATTTAATGTTTGAAGCAAAAAATAAATGAAAACAATCACATTAACATATCATAAAGGAAACAAATATTTTTTGTCTCTCTGCTGAGATTTTGGTGTAGTGGGTGCAATGTAGGTAGGTGGTGGCAAATTAGTTGTATAAGACCATGTTCTTGGTCTACTTCACTGGATTATAATTTTTTTTGGAAACAAGTATACATTCACCAATTTATATAATCAATTCACTAACTAAAATAAGAAATAGTAATAATCTTGACTAAAAGATTCCTTAGTAAATCTCCCTATTACCTCCTAAAATTGTTAACAATAAGGGAAAAAGGAAAATGGCTCAATAGATAATGTTTACACCCTTTCGATTTGAAATTCATGTGTATATAATAACTTGTTTTATATATATAAAGTTATTATCACATATATCATCCACAAATAATTAATGTAAAATAAATATGCAATTATATGGTTGCCTCAAATTTATAATTTTATATCTAAGTTAATATTTTCAAACATATGCCTTTTATTATAATAAATTTGTTATACATGCTTTCAATAACTCTAAAGTGAGAAGAGAAACATTGTGAGAAACTTATTTCATAATGGGACCAATAAGTGTATATGAGAGGTTGATAAATGGAATAATAGGAAAAAAATTCAATTAGTATATGCTACACATTTGTACACTAAATTAGTATACACTTGTACATTGAGTAAATAATTACACAATGAGATATTTAGAAGTCTCATTATTGTAAATGTAGTAGCCAATAATTATGTGACCAGGTTGTTAAAAAAAGGAAAAATATATAATAAAACATAGGCATAGATAAATGGAAGGGAACTAATGCTTTTATACATTTATTCTTTCCCATCGTTTGTTAAGAATGCTTAAATTTTCTTCTTTTTCAATATTTGTTAAATATTTTCCCTAGTAAACAAAAAAAATAAGTTTCTTGCTACCCAACCCAAGTAATTATATATAGAACCCTCCCCATGGACTTCACACACATAGAAATCACTTGACCAATAGGGCATGACTCCTAACGTTCTCCCTCATCCTCTTATTCAAGTTCCTTGGAAAATCCATCAAAGTCTTGTAATCTCATAAATGTATTCATATGGTGATCTTTTCTCAAGCAATGGTGTTTTAAATCATGGAATCTTGACTTGGACAAAAGATTGGGACTTTGACAAGTCAAAAAACATGTTTGAGGTATGTTACATGCCTACTATTCATATTAGGAAAACACATATATTTACTCTATCATTTGGTCCTATACACCCTTGTCTCTCTCCTCTTGGAGGTTGACACATATGAGTTTGATGATATGAATCTTTTGTTGGATATTTTTATTGGACCCTAATTTGAGTACTTGATCCCCTAATCCTCTAGTGATGGACATTATTGATCTTATGTTGAACCTAATTGTTGGACATGATTGGACATTTGTTTATGGGTCCTCTGACCCCACATTATAACTATTAGATGTTCTCATCCTATTATTTCAGATTTACTAAAATTATTCTTTCCTTCATATTATGTTCTTGTACAAATAGACTAAGTTTATTTATACTAGCATGTATATCTATACTACCATAATATTTGGGTGCTCCTGTCCACTCAAAGTGTGCCCTTCCACTCATTTTATATGTATTAAGAGCACCTTTCTTCCCAAGTTGCACCTTTCCACCCGAGTTAAGCTTGAGATTTTATAGGTCTTATGCCTACATAAATTAAAGTAGTTTAATTGTTTTACTTTCACTGATTATGATTTTTTCAAGTTGTGATACGACAAGAATTATTTCTATTAATCCTATCCTTTTTTATCAATTCCTTATATATTGACTTGTTGACTCTCTTTCTCTTGATATCCACTTGGATAGTACTTTTCTCTTCAATGGAAAACCATGTTATATTTGATATCCTTTTACCATAATATTTCTCAATCTTGATTAATATGCTCATCATACCAAACTTTATGCTAATAACATCTACTTTTGTCTTCTCTTCTGGGGTATGCTTCCAACCCCAAGTGTAGGACATGGAGGACATGACACACAAATGTGGTCTTAGTTTGGAGATGATTCTTAATAGGAGATAGAATTGAGATGTTTGGATATCCATATACTTAGATCATGATATAGTTTCTTTCATGTAAGCCCCTTAGTGGGAGAATATTATGTAATCTTAAAAATTGAATATAGACAAGAAATATTATTCCAATGTTGTGCTTTGGTTATCTTATATACCATCATTTGAGAAATGAAAAATTATACCTATTTCAACATGCTTTTTAGTAGTGTAGGGTTTATTCTTCAAATTATGTAGGGAGAGGATCCCCTCTCAGGTCCCGCTCCTTACAGAGCCACCACCATAATCTTGTTCCTTCATAACCACATTTTATTTCTAGTTTCTCCTGATGCTTACGGATTGGGTCTAGCATTTCCATGTTTCCTCCCCAATATCCAGAAGTCTTCCTCACATGTACAAGTCGACATTGTTTCGTTGACTATGCCATAACAATCCTTGACCTTTGTTCTTTCTTTTGTTTTAATTGTTTCCCAAGATCGAATACTTTTTCTGGGGTCACTAGCTTAGTAGATGTTTATGTACGCCATAGATACTATGTCATCTGGTGATTTCCAAGAGTTGGTTCGTCGAGTATTCATCCACCTAGTTTCATTGATGGTTTCTAAACACTAATAAGTTTTGGAGCCTGATGTGTAGAAGACCCAACTCTGCAACTCCTCCTCATTTATGCCATTATGGTCACATTTTCTAGTCATTGATCCAACTTCTTCTAGACAAGCTTTTTAGCCCACCCGAGTTGTGGAGGTCTAAGGAACACCATGAGGGCATGTGGGATAGAAAAGGGGCTATCATATTTGGGGATCTTGAATCTTAATAATGATTATGATGAAGAAGCATTCCTCCTCAAATATTTGTCTTTTTTGTCCTCGTCTAGTCTTTCTAATTATTTTACCTTCTAGTAAGGTTTTCGACCTACAATCATGTGAATTACCACATGAGTGTTTGTTTCTGGGCATATCAATCAATTTGAATAGTTTCCTTTCTTAAAATAATTGAAAATAGATTTTGTTTGCACAATTTGTAATTAATTATCAATGCATCACAAATATATAAACATATTTGTTTTATAAATAAAAAAAGTAGCCCAATCTTTTGGTATGGTTTCTAGAGTGTAATCATAGTTTTTCTAGGGTTTTAGTTAATAATGTAATTGAATCTTAATAATAATGTCTTTATCTTATAATTAGGAGACAATTGTCCTGAACCCTAACCTTCGGTATATTTTGGATGTTCAGGCCTGACTTATGAGGTATGTTCTTCTTTCAGATTTAATTTGGGCATATAATGATTAAATCCAGAATTGTTGATATTGAGGCATATTTTATTGGGCACACCTCTGGTTAAATATCTTTTACTCCTTCTGAAATGTCAATTATCATCTACTGATTACTCCTATGTTGATTTCTTAAATGCTTGTTCCTCTTCAATATGAGTCGTGGGACTCCGATTTCTATGTGTGATGTTATCATGTTTTTTTGTATGTGGATATTGATTGGACTAGTACTTATAGCTTTGCCTACTCAATTATGCATGTTAGATTTGGACTAGTAATAACTAATAGTAATGTAACCATATTTAGGGTATTGAATTTTTAGTCCTCTTGACACGAAACTGAGGTTTTAGTCCTCTTGTGTGGCATTGGGGTTTTATTCTCCCCTCCAAATGATATATTTACATGAACTAAGGTTTAGTCCTTCTGCTAGGCAATGGGTTTTTATTCCCGCTACCATATTATATATATGGGAACTGAGGTTGTATTCCTCCTTCCATGACTATTAATTTTTGGTTCCCTAGCCCTACTTTAGTTTATTCTAATCTTGTTTAATCTACATGCACCTTTCTTGTTGTTGTTATTTGTGATTGAAGGAAAACAATTCTTTATTCATGATTTGTTTCTCTAAAGTCGGCAATGCCTCAACCTTTTTTTACATATTCTTTGGTTGGATATTCCATTTATTACCTACTCTTGAACTACCTAATTTCAATTTCCCACTTTTGATGGGAACACCCTTTATTTTGTCCTTCCATTATAATTACATTCTTTCAATGCCCAAATACTTTTAAATAATGCACATATACTGGGTTTTTTCTGACACATACCTTCTCTTTGGCTTTTCTATTCTGGTTATTATTCCCAAACCACCTATGTGATAGGTGACTTAGAAGGCCATGACTCTGGAAGATTACATGCATGATGCAGACATGAGGATATCTTGGGATGTTTGGGTTATCCTCTACAGTTGGTATTATATGTAAAGAATATAAAGTTAGTATTTTATAATACCAACTAAGGTGAGGATCAATGTATCAAGATATTTCTGATATAAGAAATAGTTATGTTTTATGCTTCTTGATCATTCATGGTGTATGTTTCATAGCATTTGAGTGGATCCCCTATCAAGTTCCACTCTTTATAGTATGGTATCAGAGCCTAAGTAGTCAGTGACTTGAGTATATCAAGTTATCCCATGTGTTACATAACCAAGTAGTTAAGTAACTTTATATTGGTTGTTGTTATGTCTGTCTTGATTGAACTTCAAAAGGGTTTCAATCCCCAACATATTTGGTCACTTCCATGCCTCTAACTACCTATGTGGTTCAACCTTAGTCTTTAGTAATCCTTATCACCCCTACCTTATTTATGGTGTTGGACATGTCACCACATGGAACTGACTCTTACAATGTCTAGTTCTTATTCCCTATGTTTCTAGGATGTTAGCATGAACATTGACTTGAGACACTCAAATATAGGTTTAATCCTAGTGCTCAACTTGGCCATCTCCTTGGTTTTTTACTGCATGCATCACAAAGGTCCAATTTGTGAACTGAGAATGCATGAACTAGCAAATTCAAAACTCTGATGTAAGTTTTAGAATTGAACCGCTTTCATAATAAGTTATAATATAAGGTACATCCCAAAAGTCTAGGCATGTCTTTTACTTTTATCAACCTAAAATACACATCCAAAAGGAGTGGATCTAGAGTAATCAGTCTGTGAAATTTATATCCCAAAACTCAGGCCCTCACAATGATAATACTAGGTCTGATGTAGTAATTCAAGGTCTATCCATATATACAAGAGTGGTATGTGTTAAGAATGGAGAGCCTTAGCTCAGTTACACCAACCAAAGAATGAGATAAAGTTTTGTGTTCCTTATGGAATGGGGGTACTTCAACAAGCAAGTAGTAAGCATGTAAAACAAATAAAGAAGTAAAACAAAAAAACAAGAAAGGCAATAGATAATGTATCAATTATGAATGGAGAAACTTGGATTGGGTTTAACCATCTCAGATCTCTCACCAAGACGCAATACTCACACCCATAGTATGACCTTAGCAAGTAGACTAGCCATCATCAATGGTGTATATTCCCTCCTCTTTCAAGATCATGACAAATCTAAATTATAAGTTTGTCACTCCCTCGAGATAGAAAAATAACAATCAAAAGTAAACCATATTATCATTAGATAAGCATTCCAACATTCTCATGCATTAATGAAACTCCATAACACTTAGATATAGGTTAATGCTACTCTTTCAAGGTGTTAAAAATCATACAACACATGATGGTAGCTAATCATACAAGTGAAGCATTAAGATCAAGAGTATGGAGATAAACTTTTCCAAGAGGATATATTCAAAGGATATGAGCATTTACATGTCGGAAGAGCCTTAGTGACTACTCCCAATCTAGGCTATATGTTTATCCACTCATATGGTGAGTAGCATTAAGGATTTACAAGTGTAATGAGACATAGAGTTATAAAATGAAATGGAATGAAGGAGAAGAGTGAAGGTGGATAGGTTCGGAGAAGAAGGGAGACACACCAACAATAACCACAACCTTGTCAAGGTTGACAGATAGCTTCTTCTGGTATGGATCTGGTGCAAGTAGAAAGGATGGCTTCTCCTTCTCCCTTCTTCTCTCTTGAAGAAGTTAGAAATGGTCGACGAAGGTGGACGCACACTGTCCCTTAGACTCTCATCCTTAGAGACCATGAACCGATAAAGGATGAAGCAACCTGATAGTCGATGGTGAGGTAGCTCTTTGGAAACACTTTGTTGTCTCCTACATGTCACAAATCCTCTCTTGCATCATGGGGTATTCTATTTATAGGGATCAATCTTGTGCTCGAGGTGGTGCTTGGGGTGATTTACTTGAGCCGCAAATCCTTTAAGCATGTGCCTCAGGGGACACACCCACCAGTCTCGAATGATCATTCTTCCAGTGCTACCATCAGGTCACAGGTTGCACAAGTATGCCATAAGTTTGTGAATTGATGGCCTATGGCTCTTTAGTTCATCCTTCGGTTGGTGCCACCCAACCAACCATCGGTTTTCACCATGATGGTCCATCATTTTTTGGGACTGACGGTCATCGGCTAGGTATTAGTTGAGAATTGCCACACCATCGATAGACATTCCTTGCTAGACCCCTGGGAACCATCGATTTTGGTGATTGATGGTTTCTTTGACTAGTTACTCAGCTAGCCATCAGTTTGTAGATTGCGCAGGCGTGCCATCAATTCAGGTCAATGCGCTTGACCATCGAGTCTGCACTTTGGTGGACCATTGGTTCTGGCACTCAATGGTGGTTCTGATCTTGACTGGAGACCATCAATTTGGGAACCAATGGATGGGTAATGCTAGCATCTCCTTCATTCTGTATCTTTAGATGGTCTCCTTTAGTTTTGGAGATTGATGGGAATCCTTCTTGATGGTAAAACCCATCGCTTGCGAGCCACTTGCACAAAAATGAGTAGTTATCTCCCAACCAAGATATAGTCATCAATCATAAAATAAGTAATAGAAAGTGAGGGTGACTCTGCATAAATATGTGAAATAAAGAGTTAAGAAAGGCATGAAATATCCACAATATTATATGTAATCAACCACCCAAACTTATAGTCTAGCTTGGCCTCGAGATAATAAATAGAATCAAGGCATCTAGTAAATGTTAGGACTTTATTTTTATAGGATTTTACCTATTATTAACCATGTCCTCATATCATCCCTAGGTCTAGATATTCGTGAATACATTAGACATCTTACTATATTCCCATTTTCCTCCCCCTTTAGTCAGTAGTTGCATGACCTTATATGCCTTGCATATCCACTTCTCAGGAGGAGTGCCCCCTTCACGAAACACACCCAATTCCATTTTCATGTTATACTTATATGAAATGCCATAGTCATAGATTTCACACCCAACCTTTATTTTTTTGGGAAATCCTAGCTAATGTAGTAGAGGTGGTCCAAGGCTGCTTGTGTTTCCTGTCTTTCTAAGGCTTGCTCAATCATGAGTACTGTTATAAAACAATGTCATTCAACTGACAGTCCTTATGTAGTTTTAGGTGGTTGTGTGAGATAGCCATCAAAAGATAGGTGGATATATGTTTGCCTTTTAGGATCCACATCCAAGCATGGCATATCTGCATTCTTGAGTGCATCTATACACCATCTGGGTAGAGGCATTCAACATTCTTCGAGGCACAACTCTCATATTTTTATTCACGCTTGACTTTTATTTTTGCTCACTAGGCTTTTAGGTAATTTGATTTTTAAGGGAAGGTGGGTTGCCAAGCCTCTTTTGTTCTCAAAGTGGGATATTATACTAGAAGGGGTAGTTGTTTCCTCTGTTGATAGCATTTGTGCTTTCCAATATTTAATGGGGAGTTGGGTGGTCAATCAAGGGTATGCCAGGCAAGGTCATCCATATTTTAGAAGATTTTAAATGGGGTAGTAGTGTTCCTCTGCTGCCTATAGTAACTTGAGATAACAATTTTGTGATGACATGTTAAAGTACATATTTATTATTAGTAGCCCAAAACATTACTCTTAGAATGATTACGGTAAGAAGTAGGTTGAAGATAAGAAGTTATAAGCTAAGGGTGGTGATAAATACCAGGAAAATTGGATTCAAAATTTGTATTTGAAAATTTCTATTTATGAGAAAGTTTCCTTCCAATGCTAAGGAGACAAAAATGTTTACATTGACAAAAAAAATCCATTTCACACTTAAGGCTTTAGCAGAAAAATTTGCAATAAAGAAATAGAATGGACAATGTAACAAATTATGAGGTTGGGTAGACAAACGTACCAAGATCGCATGTTTATATTCCCCCACCACCACCCCCCCCAAAAAAAAACAAAAAACTTATCATGCACCCTATCCCCAGGGTGTCAAAGAATGAGTTTGATGAAGAACATGAGAGTTAATGTTGTGAGCCTATCAATGCCCATTCTGACGTCAGAATATTCATCGTAGATGACCAATGGAAGTGGTGATAATAATCTTCTTGATAAATTTCCACCTTCTAGTCTGAAGTAGCCAACATCTGCATCTAGAATAGAACATTGAAACCACACTCATTGGAGCTTGGTTCATGTTGTGGGAGCATGTGGAAAACATTTTGTTTCTCCAGCTTTAAACCTTCCTCTAGAAGCCCCCTACCATGCATCCTTATCTTCTCTACAATTCTTGTAGCCACTTTAGTTGTTTTCTATTCAACGATGTTGTTTTTATTTTTGTCATAAGTTGTTGTTTTCATGTTCAACATAGCATCAGAATTGTTATATAAAATAATTATATAGGTCGTTGTATTAACAAATAGAAGTGTCCATTGGCCATCATGCAGAATAGGGACGAATTTAAAGTGTGGCACATTATACTTCAAATGATCGATTAATCGATTAAGCTCGCTGAACTCTTTCTTATGAATGATGCCACTAACTATGCTATAGAAAGCCATGTAAACATCATTAAGCTCATCATCTTGAAGTAACTAATAGGCCTACATGACATTGAGTATCATGTAACCACTCATCTTGCAAATCTCAAGGAGCCCTGGCCTGAGGACCTAAACGTTGTCTCCTTCGAAAATAATGATGATTTCAACTTCATGTGGCCTTATCTCTTCCATAATGAATGTCATGTCCTCAATTGATAACCCATAACAAGTCTTGCCATTGAAGTTTTCAAAAGAAGTTGTACCAGATCGGTTGGGACCAGTTCATTTCCACTATTAGTTGTAACACCGTTATTTGCCCTTTCTTCTGCTAAAACTTAGTTGAATGTGGTAGGGGAATTGGTTACATTGTGTGGTGCCCCTTCTTCTTATGTCTCTTGTGCATGGATCTCACTTTGATCTGGCAAGGTAGCTTTTTTTAGCACATGTATTTTTAGGTTGTTCACTATGGGATGTTCATCAGATACTTCTATTGCCATTAAGGGTGGGTTGGGAGGGATAGAAGTTTCTGGTGGAGGGGGAGATCAAGGTTGAGACTGAGGAGGAGCAATCATATGGATATTTGTACTTTTATGTGGAGGTGAGTTTATTTCTTTGTTTTCTAAGTTTTATAGTTTCTCCCTCAATGGAGTCCTTTTAGGAAGGGAGATTAGTGAATACAACCTTTTTAGTATGTGTTCCATGCGTTCATCATAGAAAAATCATCTATCGTGAATGATTTCCATGACATACTTTCCTCTTAATGCATGGAAGGCCTCATTATCAACTTGTTTGAGAGGAATTTTGATGATATGTTTTTTGATGGTCCTAAGCACTGTGAAAGTGATGCCCCCTAAATCTGGTAGTTGTTGGGGTCCACTGTAGACAATGTGGAATGGTCCAGTTTAGGCAGTACCACCCATTTGTCCTTTGGATAAGGTGTTTGAGGCTGGTTGGTATCGTCTGCATTGCCCTTGCCTATGGATTTTTGAAGATCATCCCTCCACATGGAAGGTCCTTGGCATTGCAAATGTAGAGCATGTCTTATCATGTGCAAAGATCTATGACAATCACTAGTCAATTATTGAAAACTTTAAAGGAAGAGTCATATATTGTAGTTTCCTTATTTTATGGAGTTATTATTGTATCTCTTCAACCGATGGTGTGTTGTAGTTTTCCATATATAGTTGAGCAGTGAGGGTGGATGTGGCATTGAAGATGGGCCCTATCTTGTCTCTGCACATGTATTCCTCAGTTATCACTACTATAGAATGGGGATACAATGCCCATCATTTTGGCATTTGGTGTCGGTTTAAGACCGGCGACCAAGTGGGCGACATTAAAAGTCGTACCTTTCTTTGTCAGTTGTGTTAACCGCTGACAAAAAGCTTCCAGGTCAGATCTTTATTATAGAGAATCTGACAATGTAACTCTCAATGAGTGTTGCTCTGATATTTCCTCATTGGTTGTTTACTACCAAGCAACCAACACCAAATAACTTGATGTCAATTTTATCAGTGATGGAACAATAAATGTTTAGGTATTTTCCAGCAATTACTTGAAAGCACAGATGTGGAAATCAAATGTAGTTGTTTTTATCAGTGATGGAACAGTAAATGTTTAAATATTTGTCAGTTGTTACCTAAAAACACCAATGTGGAAAACAAATGTAGTTGGGTTTTATACATAACCGATGCATTGTTCTTCAAAATTAATATCTAATGAACAACAGGTTCTCTGCAAGCATCGCGGCCTAGCAACAATCTATCACACCTGCAAGAAAAAGATAAATTATACAAAGTAGGCACAAAAATGCCACATTCTATCATTTTTTCACTTCAAGTTTGCAAACAAATCCATGAACTCGCATCTCAAATTTAACCCTTAGTCAAATTTTGATTTCATACATTAAATCATCATTACTCTTCCTCATGCCTTCACATTCAAATTCACACACACATATGCACTTAAAATTCAATTCACACTCACAAAATACATATCAACATCAGCTGCCATCTCAGATAAATAAGTTTAGAATGTATTTTGAATATCAACATTAGCTGCCATCTCAGATTAATTAAGTTCAGAATGTATTTTACATATCAAAAATTCACACTCATAAATACATATAAAAAGTCTGACATCGAAGTTCAAACTACCAAAAATTATCAATAACCGTCATATTTTTCGGTCCACATTTTCAATGAAGCAGGCTGCCCATTGTTCATGTAGATCATCCATCTTTTCCAATGTATAGGGTTCAGTATTTGGAAAATACTGCAGAGAGACTGAGACTTCTAATTACATTTATCAAAAATGAGAATACTTTCTTAATATAATATGATCCAAGGCTAATAACTTACATTCTATATAGACTTGTAATATGTGTGATTGGGATTCGCCAACATATACAACATCACGTAACATGTGCTTTCCCAACCATTGTCTTGTATAGGGGCCTATAGATTTACAATTTTACATTAATATCTAATTAAGCAAAGTTGATCATAATATATTATAAATTGGAAAATGAGAAGACTATACATCAACACTCCTCCAAGTTACTGATTTTTTTTCATATCTACCTTCCCTCTACCAGTACAAAATGCTTTCACACCTCTATAAGTTAAATTAACATATATGTTGCATTATTAAACTTTCATGTGCAAACATTAACAAAATATGTTGGACACTGAAAAACTATACTTATGCATGAATCACCATTTTTATTGGGTTCCCCTCATTAGTTGGTTGTTTTTCACCCGAAGGATCAATTAAAGACACACTCCAAGACTCAAGAATAATCACTAACAACTATTAATGCTTATTTATGAAATAGAAGACAAATAAAACAAAAAATTGTGTTCAATAGGTTAAGACATATAAAAACATGCCAAAAGCTTATCTAACATTAAAGGGGGCTAAGGTCACATTCTTGGAAGCACCAAGTTCTTGCATCGCAGTAGTCACATATTCTTTGTTGCCACTCGGATCTCTAAGTACATCACCAATCAATGATGGAACTAGAAATACCAAAAAATTATTGCGCAATCACGAGTCATGAAATACCAATGACTGAAAATATTATATATAAACCAATACTCAAACTATATGTAAGAAATAGTTGAATAATTTTCACATATGACGGGGTATGCACACTCACCGTATCCAAAGTTCTATCAATGATGTGTTCAACCAATCATATTTAAATACCTCATTGACATATGTCAACACTATAACATTTTCATGTTGTATACCTACATCGTCCTCCCCAAGGCAAATCACAATGGTATTAGTTTGGTCTATAGTGTCTAACCATCTTGTCAACGTCTAGCATTTAGGGACTAAGGAATTGAACAACTCCTGTGGAATAAAATGAGGGGGCAAAGGTTTTAGAACCTTAGGGGGATTATTAGCTATTGTAGGCTACATGCATATATTCTAATATTAGCTTATTGTGGAATATATTCTAGCACCACTGTGATTATTTTATATAAGTTTCAATATACATGGTGATATCCAAAGAAATATAATAAGTCATTTGGGCCATCTAGTAAAACTACCTTCTACCTCTCCGACTGTGATACCATCTGGGTGCTTATATGGGAGAGATATGTCCCTCATTCTAGGAAATACAAGCATGATTCTCACATGATAGTGATCAGCAAGGAAGGAGAATACTTTGAACAATAGTGGCATTATCAACCTCGACATTTGCCATGATGTGTCTTGCTGGTTCATCGATGACAAGATGACATTTTCTAGGCTGCAAATTTATGAAACATAAATTTTTAAATTTAACAAACATACACATTGATTGGAGGGATTACTTTTATCATAAAAAAATGATTTGAATTGAAATCTTATCTCAGTTTTGCCCTGTGGGTCTGAAGGATTGCTCCCAATGCACTCTGTGGCAGAGTGATGAACATGTGTTGTGACTGATACAGAAGCTAGTTTCTATGTCGCCTGAGAATCAAAGTGTTTCTCTAAGGCTGCATCTACCAATCTCTACACATACTTTGGGTCCACTTCCTCTTTCTCTATTTGTTTACACATTTATTGGGATGAGCCATTAAAAGATCTTATACCGAAACCAACGCTAGTACCCCTAACATGTCATGGATGCTCTTATGTCCCTAGAGAAACCGTCAACTTGTCGTGTGTTCCCTTAGGTGTCCACTTTCCCTCCTTTTCTTGGCAGCCAGCTCCAACTGATTAATAATTAAAAAGCTAGCTATTAAGTAAAACTTAACACCAATGAAAAACAATAAGGACATTATCACTAGACCAAGAAATTTACCATTTTTGCAGCCACCTCCTGTATTTCTTGGATGGGGATTTCTCTGACTTTGTTTTTCCTCACATGTATCAACTCAACATAGTGATGCAAGCATCTAGAAGTAGTAGAAGACTCAGAAGTAGGAACATATGTAGAAGGCCCTTGCTCTTCTTGCTCTTTCTCTTTTTTTTGTTGTCTCAACTAGTGCCGGTACCAATAACCACCTAAACTCAATCGGTGGTTGTGCACATTCTTGTCACGCCTGTCTTTTTGAGCTTCATGAAGGGCATGATTAATTCATACAAGTGACATTGTTAAGTAACCATAAGAAATCATAAAAATGTAATTAATTCAATACCTATAACTCTTCTATTTGTTTCTGTCAAACACAATCCTTCCAATCATCTTGACAAATATAGTTCCATTTTTTCCAGGGTTCCTTCTTGTCTCCAAAGACATAGTCTTTGGTAAGGATTGATCACCAATCTCTATGTCTTCTCCCGATGAGCTTCATAACAGACTTGTGATGTAGCTTTTCATCAAGTTCATACCAGATCTAAAAAGGTTCAACATTCAATACTATTTATAAATGTTAAGAAAAAAGAATTGGAAAAAGACTATAAAGAAGTAACTGCATTTATCTCACCTCTAACTCCTTCCAGATGAGGTCTTTATAGACCATACTCACTTGTCTTCAATCCTAAGAGTGAAGAGGCACCTTGCTTTGACCAAGGACTCCACAATAGCTGACAAACTCATTAGTAAGTGGTGTGCCTACTTCATTGAATTCAATGTTTGTCTTCTTCCCTTGCCTCTTTGCAACATCTTTCATCACAGTTATCCCTCTAACTCACTTACGCTTTTGATTATGAGCACTGTTAGCACCCTGATCAGGATGCTCAGCATTCTCACACTCATGATCACTTTGCTCTTGATCAGATGCCGTTTATAAAATCAAAAGTAAACAAAACAGTCAGATCACATATAGAAAGTCAACACTATAATGAAATCAGATCACATATGAACAAATAAACATGTTATATAATACAAAAGAAGTTATATTACATATGGGATGTATACCTTAAACTAATATCCCATCTGTGTGATCTTCATGTGTATACTCACCAGTGTTAGATTCAACATTTACACTTGGTAAGCCAACAAGAAATGGACTAGAGTCATCATACTTGTCATAGTACTCTTCTTCATCAATAGGATCTGAAATGAACTGTCTTTTCCCATCAAGAACGACAAACCAATTTTAGTTTGTAGGATTGTTGATACAGAATACCAATTTTGCATGTGATGCCATGATGAAGGGTTCATCCCTCTTGTCTGTCCACTCAAAATTCACTTGTGTGAAACTGAGTTTGTCAACTAAAACTCCTTTATTGTTATCAACCCATTTACACTTAAATAATGGAACTCTAAACTCTATGTAGTCAAATTCCCATATGTTTTCAATGACACCATAATAAGACATATTTCCTTCACGTGGACTCTTATTCTTAGCACTGGAAAAATACAATGAAGATGCCTGAAGGGTGACCCCACTATTTTGGAGGACACTTTTATCATCTCGACATTTTGTTTAGTATGAAAATCCATTTATGTCAAACCCTTTGTAAGGTGTAACATAGATCTTTGGTTTATACGTGAGTCATTTGATAGTTTTTGTAACATTATTTGGTGTTTGAGATAGTTCATTGAATACTTCCTTTTCAAACCACCTAATAAATGTATGATGATGCTCTCTAGCAAGCCACATTGAACTGGGTTGGGGATGAATTCTCTTGAGCTTTTTGGTGTGTTTAGTGATATAAATACTCACAACATCAATGTTGTATAAAATATACAATTGTGCTTGTTCCCACCATTGATGACTGATATTAATCTATTGTTCTCCCAAATTACCTTTTTCAGAATAAAGATCAGAGTTCATGACATTAGAAGTAGTTTCATTGCAACTCAGAAAGTCATTGCAAAAGTCTATAACCTCCCTAGCAATATAGCCCTCAATGATACTCCCTTCAGTCCAACAATGTTTTCGAACATCACCTTTAAAAACACTCACGTGCCACTCAAAAGAATACATTCAATGCAAGAAAACTGGACCCAAAATTTTCACTTCCTTATTCAAATGGAAAACTAGATGTACCATGATATCAAAGAATGAAGGGGGGAAATATTACTCAAGTTGACATAGGGTAACAACCACTTCTCGTTGCAACTTATCTAGAATTTCATAATCAATTAGTTTTCTACATAGAGTGTTGAAGAAGAAGCAAATTCAAGTGATGGAAAGCCTTACATGCTTAGGAAGGATAGATCAAATAGACATAGGCAAGATATGTTGCATTAGAGTGTACAATTATGAGAAATAAAACCTATCAGCTTCAGATCCTTCATTGATACCAATCCACGAATATTGGTTGAGTATCCATTCGATACCTTAACATTACGCAAGCATTGGAAAAATGTTCTCTTCTCCTTGGTAGACAAGGTATAACAAGTAGGAGGTAGATATGTGCGGTGACCTTTGACAACTATGTTTGTTAATTTTTTACTTATACCCATTTCACCTAGGTCCATTCTGGATTTGATGCCATCTTTAGTCTTACTAGGTATATTCAACAGAGTGCCAAAAATGCTATCACAAACATTTTTCTCAACATTCATGACATTGATACAATGTCAAACTGTCAAAGAACTCTAATAATTAAGATCCTAGAATGTCAACCTCTTTTTGAATAAAGATGTTTCATCAGTGCAAGTAGTACACAATCTCTTACCAAAATGACGTGTCATGTTGTTTACTCTTGCATAAGCATCCTCCCCTAACATAGGTTTAGGGGCACTCCATTCCTCACTTGAGCCATTGAATGTTTTGCACAACTTTCAGTAAGGATGCACCCTTGGTAGAAACCTTTTATGACTAGGATATACTATCTTACCACAATGTTTCAGTCTGATAGAATCTAGGACATGCCTTAGATCCTCTAACATTGTAGCCAAACAAGTTCCCATAAGTAGGAAAGTCACTAATAGTGAAAAATAACATAACACATAAATTAAACATATCTCGCTGCAAAGCATCACAAGTCATCACACCTTCTCCCCATAGTTTCTTTAGGTCATCAGTCATAGGATCAAGGTAAATATCAATATTATTGCCAGGTTGTTTGGGACTGATATGAGAAATGGCAACATGACATACTTATTATTCATACACAACCACAGAGGAGGATTGTATACAACAAGCATGATAGGCCAAGTACTATGTTGGTTTCTTAATGTTCCATATGGATTCATCCCATCATTACAAAGTCCAAGTCTTAAATTCTTGGCCTCTTTGCCAAATTTAGGATACAATAAATCAATCTTCTTCCATTGTGGGGAATCAGACGTGTGTCCTAGCATAACATTGTTGTTTTTTACCTCTTCATGCCAAGATAAATTTTGTGCATCTACAACATTAGAAAACAAGCATTAAAACTGGGGTATTATAGGTAGATCCTACATCACCTTGGAAGGATACCTGATATTTGTCTAAACTATTGTCGTCCTTTTGTACCTAGATGCCCCACATTTCATAAATTCTTTCTTATAAATATAGTCCTTTTGAAATAGCACACAATCATTCAAACATGTATGTATCTTCTTAGCCTCCATTCCCATTGGGCACAACATCTTTTTTGTTGCGTATGTTGAGATTGGAAGTTCGTTGCCTTTAGGGAGAATATCTTTCAACAAAGACACTAGAGAAGTGAAGGTTTTGTTGCTCCATCTAGTGTTAGCCTTCAGAGTATACAATCTCAACATAACTCTCAACTTTGTAAACTTAGTACAACCTAAGTATAATAGTTTCTTAGAATCGTGCACAACATTTTTAAATATGGGAGGTGTGTCCATAATATTTACCACACAAGTGTCTAGCATTGCATAAACCATGTCTGCCAGAATTTGTTCGTTCTCATCAACATCGTCGGCCATTTCTTCTTGGACACAACTACCACTACCCACATCTTCTGATCTTATACTTAGAATCTCTCCATGTCAATACCATTCTATATAGCCTTGTACAATCCCATTACACATGACATGATCTTTGATCATGTCAACAGTGTCAACTTTTAAGTTGTTGCTACAATTCCTACATGGGAAATAGAACCTATCTCTAGGTTGTTTCAATGTTCCTCTACAAATCTTACAAACTCATAAAGACCATTAATTAACTCCAGAGTGTAGCGGTTTAGTATCAATATCCATGATCGATCCATTTCTATATGAACAGTTTGGTGACGAGGTAATTTTAGGAAAAAAATATGTTTGAATAATTGAGCCCTAATCAACTAGTAGCATTTAGATTCATGAATATGTACCACCTATCCCATTCTTGATCACTTCATCTCACTAGTAAGTGTATAATACATGTTTGATATCAATAAATTTTGATGGCATTTCCCCACAGTTATCCAAGAACACCGATGTAGATGGGCAAATACCCACCTACATATGTACCCAGAGAGCAAAGGGGAAATGTTGTCGAAATTTATAAAATCGAGCACACATTATACACTTACATCCTAAGTGAGATGAAGTGCTCAAGAACAGTCCCAAACCAGGGACTATCCAAGGTTTACTCCTAATGAGTAAATATCGGATGGGTGTCTAGGCCAACAACACAATCTAGGGTTCATAGAGTAGACTTTATAGATTAAGAATTCACAAATTAGGGTTTACTCACATATTACCATGTTACATCATACAACATGAATTATAAACTATGTCATGCATGTTCATAACCATGTAAGATTTCTAGAGAAATCCCAACTCAAACTAGGTCAACTTGATCATTTAAATGCACAAACTATGTACATGAGCTCTGGGAAAATATAGCATATTAGTCTAAGATCTTGGTTCAAATGGGTACACGAAACAAGTTGAGTTACTGATGTCAAAGTTCAATCATTTCATGATGATAAATTAGGTCAAAAAATCACATATGATTGAGTTGCAAGACTTATAGTCATGATAATACATTACAATGCATATAAGTGGTCCAAGGCATCAATTACAATGTAGTTTACAGATTTAGGGATAAAAATGATCATTTTTTATATGAAACAAGAATAAATGGCGGAGGAGGAAGAGGAGAAGAACAAACCTGAGGAGGAGATAAAATAGCGGAGGAGGGGGAAGAGGAGGAAGGTTGATAACTGGTGGCGATAGTGATAAACAACAATGCAGAGGAGGAAGGTGGTAGCGATCAATAGTAGAGTAGTGTTGGTGAGATTTGGCAATAGTGAGCAATAGCACCAGCGGTGGCGAGCAGTAGTAATGGCATGACATACAGGAGATAATGCAATTGACTCCACTGACAGCGACCAATAGTAGAGTAGAGGAGGAAGGCAGTGGTGACCACCAGCAGAGCAATGCTGACAAGCTTTGGCAGCATGGAGTAGTAGTAATGGCACAAAGGAGAGGAGATAACTCAATCGTCAGATATGTAATATCACAAGAAATGCGGGTAGGAAAGAGGGGAGAATTTTCGGGGGTTAAGTAAGACATATACCATTAGTTATAGGTGAACGACCGCCGATGAATCTTACAACCCAAAAGTGATTCTTAACACATCTTTATCGGCAGTTATGTTTATTGTAACCGATGATAAATCTCAATTGGCGTGGAAAAAAGTGGAAAAAAATTTATAGGATGATTGGTGCAAAAACCTTTATCGTCAGTCCCTTAGTAAAGAACTTCCGACAAAGTTCAATTCATTCCTACAAACCACATGGCACGTGCACATCTTTATCTCTTTGGTGTTAGAAAAAAACCGTCGATAAAGGTTTTTTAGAGACAAATGAAATTCTTCCAAAAAAAATTCACAAAGTTCCATTTACACGGGTAATGTATAGCATCGATTTCCTAAAGAAGAGATCGACGACAAAAAGAAAGGACAATATGTGTTTTCTTAGTTGCGCAAACTGTGGAAGTTGTTGACCTTGAACCACCTGTAGAAGTAACACAGTCGATTTATCTTATAGATATAATTGACGTTGTATCCCCATTTTGTAGTAGTGTATTATGCCACATAGAACCGTGAAGAATACCCCACTAATATTTTCATTATATCTAAATGTTGATCGCAGGTCGTCTCTTGTCAGATTGCATCGATTATTATTGTATATGATGTCTTCTCCCAGTTTATCCTCATCCAGGACATGAATGTCACGTAAAAGCATTCCTGACATTGCTCTCATGTACATTTCCTTCATCTTACACGATAATGGTGGTACTACTTTTAGGTTAGTATGTTTAACTGGAGGTGGTTTGGTGAACACTGGATATTTTGGTTTATTCGGTGTGTTGTTGAATATCCAATGCATGTTCCCTTCACCGTCTTCAGCTACATGCTCCTCCATCTACATTGCCAAAAGATTTCAATGGAGCTATCCTTATATTGGTTCATCAAATAGAAATTCATTGATGAAGGCTTTGTAATATGTAGGAGGTGGTGGAGCTTTTTCGTCAAATAACAAATCCAAATCATCCATTATATCTTCTGTTCTTTCTAGTAATTCCTCCCTCCTCTTCATCAATTCTAGTGCAATATCATTCTCATTGGTTTCTTTGATAGCTTTGGCAGGAATGATGCTCGTGGGTATTTGGGAAATCCCGATTTCCCACCTCAATGACTTCCTCCTCTTAGCGTTTATTGGTGGAGTGCCCTACAGAGGTTGTGGAATTGGTATTGTTGTTTTCTCTTATGGGCACTTCCATGTGTCGGGCATGAGTCCTCCTCCCCCTCTCCAGTAGATTTCTCAGTCATTGCCTCTTACTCTATGATTGGTGCAACTCTTCCAGTCTACAATTTAGTGAATAGAATGTCTACTTTCAGCTACACATCAATGTCTATTGTAGGGGATGAGGCTTCCTAGTCATGGGTGTGTTATCTCTTTGATGCTTCTTCTTCATGGAAGGATGATTGCATAGTTCACCCTTCCTATTCATTACTTCAAAGTGCATCCACTTGTTCTTCGAGTGTGAGTCTTCCTTCACTTGTCGGAGAAGGGTGATTTCTTTTGTCACACCCCCCCAAGGCCTCAATGACCTTCATTTGAATGCACCTAGAAGTTGCATCTGTTGTGGCAAGCATAGTAGGGGTTCCATGCCAAGTGTATTCTCTCCACCTGCATGGTTAGTGCAGACATATTTGTAGTTAAGTTAAAAATATATAGTGTAGAGCTTGAGACAATCTCACGGAGCTCATTAATCTTTTGCCCAATCTCCATGAATTTAGTCAAAACAGGAGCTAGTCGTGACTGCTCCTGGTGCCTTCTTGAGATCACTTGGTGTCCTACTTTTTTCTCCTATGTAGACTCTTTGTGGCCCTGCTCATATGTATGTTGTGCAATGCCTCAAAGCTCGGTGGGTTTTTTTTACTTTCCTGGGATTCCCTTCTCTGGAATTCTCTTTTGGATATGTCATCCCTGGCATTGTTGTCTTCTTTCTCAGGGATAGTGTGGTGGGATGCCACACTCACGTTTGTGGGAATTTCTCTAGACTCCTCCTACTATGTTTTGTAGGTAAATCTGGTACTTCATTTAGTGCATCTGTAATAGGGCTAGTACCGGCCAGAGCACCACTAAACTGTTCTAGGACATTGACAACAGGGGTTTTCATCGGAAATTTAATCTACACTTCTCTAGATGTCCTAGTAACAGTAATGATGGATGTGATCTCCATATGTTTTGTTTCATTCTCTACAAGATTTACTACCTTGACTGTAGAGGATTTCTTCTTCTTTAGTTCCATCTCCATCTTTTTGGCCAGGCATACTATTACTCTTTTTCGTGACGGTTGCTCCGCAGATATGAGTTTGTTGTAGTCGCAGTTTTGCATTTCGGGGAGGTTCAAAAAGTCATTGGATTTGCAAAATTTGTGGAAGTATTTATACTTCTATCTTTTCAAGATGTTGTTGGCAGTTAGGTACTTTGAGTCGACTAGGGTGTCCTCATAATACTTGAGTAAGAACTTTAGTTTTCTGGGTTATTAGTATGGTCTTACTTAAGGTCACACACTAGCCAATTGGATGGTGACTAGAAGCAACCTCATGAACAGACACACACGATTTATAGTGGGACCTAGTCCAATGCACTGGCTTAGACTATTCTCACTTCACCCACAAGTGTACGAGGTCGTGTTGTAGTATAGACAAGTGGTAAGAGAAGGTTGTTTCCTCAGGGAGAGAGGGGGCACTAGAGATAGGTTATTGTGAGCTTCATTCCTAAAGTAGAGTGTAAGGTCTTAGGGTTTAAAGGTTGGTTTTGGTTAATTACACTATGATAGTAAGCAAGAAATAACAAGAAGGAAACTAGATTGACAAAAACCCTAGATTACCCTAAGCAAGTTAAGACTAAGAAACTAATCAAGACAAGCAAATGAGCAAGAGAAACATATTATACTACACTAGCAATTCAAATTATCAACTAAGAGGCAACCTAAGCAATAAGACAAGCAAGAACCTAAGTTATCACTAGATAACTAGATTAACACAAGAAAGCCCCAAGAGCACTAACTATTAAAGCAAATCCTAACTATCAAGAACTGAGCAATTAGCTAAGAAGTAACAAAGCCAATTAACTAAGCTAGCATTAACAAGCTAAGATGACAAGATGGGTTTTAAGCAATAAGATGGATATGTGAGCCATTTGGGAATGAGAATTTGATATTAGTTGGGGGAGGTTATATAATAAGCAAGTTGTATATCTTCAATCTAGATTACCAAAACAAACAACAAGGCAAGTGTTATTGGAAGATACCCTATGCTACAAGTTGAGGAACTAGGGCTAGATGTTATTCTAATAGGACTTGGCAAGCCTAGGTTTCTAAGGTAAGTGGTATTAGGAAAATTATGAGCCAAGGGTAGGAATGGGAGTAGAGATGAGGGTGTTTCACCTCATGTTACTTGCCATCTCGATTTTAGAAAACTCTAGGCAATTGCACTAATCACACTTACACTAGCTACTTAGATCCCACACTTACTTATAGGAGAAGGGAGTTGTATGTAGGAATAAAGGTGGCTAGATAGGGATCCAATAATTGGACCTAGGATCCATTCCTAAGACAACCACATACATTCCATTTTCCCCTAGAAGCTAAGTGTCATCAAGCATCATAAAACAGGAAACCTATGTTTAAAAGCACAAACCACAAGCAAGATAATGGGAAATGAGATATAAGTAAGAGGAAATCATCATAGAATGGAGATATGTTCAATACCAGTTATTTTCCCCCAACATGGTATCAAAGTAACATTTTAACCCCAAACAACCAACCACTCGGGCTTAGCTAGACATGATCATACAAAAGAGAAAAGAATGGACAAGAAAGGGGTAGGAATCCATGGATCTCATGGAAGCTTCTTCTCCTTCACCTCCTAACTAATGTAGGATGAACTCCCTCCTCTAAGATGGGTGAAGAGCATGGAAATGTAGGGGTTTATGTTAGAAAACATAGAAAACTAGGTTTCTATGGTGAAAATGGGGTGGAAATGGTAGGTGGAGGTCTTGAATGCAAGGGAGATAGCAATGAATGCTCTAGATTAGCTCGGAGGGTGCTAAGGCAGCTAACTCAATGTTTTGGCTGCCACCCATGTATATATAGGTGGTGGTCTAGGGTAAGTAGGGGTATAGTTGGAAAATCAGTGTAGAAAAAGCTAGGTTTTTGGTGGTAGCATGGCCGTTCTAGGAAGAACGGTCATGGTGGGTAATGTTTAGAATAGTCATGGTGGGAGAGAACAACCATGGTGAGAAATGAAAATGTCAGAGTGTAAGTGGAGAAATGAAGGTTGGTAGCACGGTTGAGCTGGGCAGGATGGCTGTGGTGGGGGCTAGGTAGAACGGTCGTGCTTGGTAGCATGGTCGTGGTGGGTGAGGTGAAGTGGAGATCATTCTAGTCAGCATACCCATTCTGATCCTTGGCAGCACGGTTGTGCTGGCTAGCACAACCATTTTAGGGGCTTCTCAACATGACCGTGCTGGGTAGCATGACTATTTTGGCAGTGTTGTTGTAGCTTAACAAAATGAAGATCAACCCTGTAACTTTTGCATTTGTGAGCACGATCGTTCCTCAACACCACGGTCGTGGTGGGGTCTTTAGCAGCATTTTGAACTTGAAACTTCATTATCCATGGACTTCTTTTCTTGATCTTGACCCTTGTCTACTAGTGGTAGGTTGAGGGATCTTTGGGGTCTTCTATGGACCCCTACATGGGTGGAGGAATCCTAGAACTCCTCCCTTCTCTCTCATCCATTTAAGGCATGGTCCAAGTACCTAAAAAACATGCAAAGAACGTCCATAAGTGCATTTGGCAGTAATATGCATATTGAGGGAGTTAGCTTGCATTCTACTATGTGTAGATGTGATTGAGATAAAAAAAGACACAATATGAAGCCCTAAAATAGGGTTGCATCGGGTATCCCAGATGGTGGGCTACATATGTGATTAGGCCTCCCATGCAAAAGTCATGGGAGCCTTTTGGCCCAATTTTTGCCATTAGCATGTTAATTAGTGTCCATCCTATATTGACTAGATTGCCTTCTGTGATGCTCTACAGGATGTGTAGGTCCATTTTGGTCATGTTCCCCGTGTTTGTCATGAATAACACGGTGTTGGCAAAGATCTTGTATATGATGCGCATAAACCCAAAGTGCATCATGGTATCTTTGGATTGTCCAAGAACTAAATTAGTTTTCTCTTAAAAATTTCTCCCATGTGTGATGGTGAGAAAACCTCATACTTCTCTATAATACTTGTCTCAATTGTCTCTTTCTACTTTTTCATCATAAATAATGAAGATGGAATTGAGATATCTCTTTGTGAGTATGTATTCTTCTTTGACAATGCACATCGCCAATTTGTAATTTCCCCCACACTCTTTGCATCTTCTTTTGTTATATGCAACTTCTTTAGAGACGACATGAATTCTATGGTGAGTTCATTGTAGGAGAGGTGCTTTTTGAACAAAATTTTGTAAATTGCTATCGTCTCAAGACTCTCCTTCAGCCTTTGATAAATCCCCAATCTTACTAGGATCTCCAAATCTCTGAACTTGTGTCTTTAATGTTCTTCTTTTCAAACATCTGGTCCCAATTATCCATGTGCTCATCATCTCTGGGAAAGAAATAATTATCAAGATATTCCTTATAAACTATATTCATCATTGGTGGAACGATCCTGGTGATCGTTGTAGTGGTGATGGTGGCTTCCAACTGAAGCATTGCTTGGTCTCTGGTTTTCTCTTTGGCTGATGTCTTTGTCACCTTGCTTGGTCTGTCTTGGGGAGGAGGACTTGGTTCCCTCTTCTTCTTCGGGTTATGGAATTCTATAGAAGACGTGTATCCGAGAGGTTTTAGTACCAATGCATTCTTTAGAACTAGAAGATTCTTTAGGAGTTGGCTCAGCTAGCATTTTGAGTCCGCTTCTTCTAGCCTTGCCCTGATACTTTCAGAGTAGGGTCCCCATGGAGTTTAATATTAGTGATTGCTTCATCTTTCAGTCTTTCAGTCTTGTCTATTTCTTCCTGAGTCATGTCGGCTCTAATTTTACCCGTCTGACTTTCTTGACTGACCTAGCCCTTTTTTTATTACCTGTCATTTTAGTAATTCATTTCTATGTAGATATTGGTGCTCTCTTATAGGGTTAGGCCAACATTTAATTTGGAATATAAATATTTGTGCAAGTATGAAACAATGAGTGGATGATTTGCTTAGACAAACTTGAACTCGATTATTTTAGTGAAGGAGGAAAACAACTAATGGTTTGTTTAGGGATATTGTTAATCGATGGTTGCACCTGGGTTGGTCAGAAAACTAATGGAGGGATTAAAATTGATACTTTTAGTGGAAATATCGATTGGTAAACCAAGGGTTTCTAAATGCAAAGCTCTAATGGTTTTTATAGGAAGATGACAAACTAATGGTTTCACCTAGATATCTACTGAACTGATGGTTTGTATTAGGAAAGATAGGGTAAATGGAAACTTATGGTTTATAGTAGAGGAAGTGGAGAAATGATGGTTTTCCTCTCCCTTTTGATGGTTTTCAGAGAAAGACTAGAGGAAGCAAAAATTGATGGTCATCTCTGATGAGAGATGAGAAGTGATATGCACCAAGAACCATTGGTTCTCAGAGAGGGGAAATGATGTAGGAATATGAACGACCTTCTGATGGTTTTTCCTACTGACAAAGGTCAGTAATTTGTGAAGCAAGAACTGTGGTGAAGGTCCAGTTTTTTAGGTGAAGTTGGTGGAAAAATAGGAAAATCAGAATGAAATAGGCAATGGCGTGTGTTTTACCACTCATCCTTGTCGACATCGTCAACAGTACCCACAGGTCTTGGCTTCTCCTCTGAGTTGTCACTTCTCCTTATATCATCAGAGTTGCAACTTTGCAGTTAGCAAGATAGCGGGGCGTGTCCGGTCATAGCTTGCTACGGTGTAGGTGGCATGAGAGGTTGTGTTGGTACTTTGTCTTCTGACAGTCGAAGGTTGAAGATGACGTCTTCTGATGGCTCCTAGAGTAGTTATCTTAGTATCCCTTAGTTTGTCGGATTATGCAGCTAGGTTTAATGCCATGTATTATTATACACAATATTGGCCCACTCTTTCTTTTAAAGAGACAACCATAGTGGTGGTGGGGCCTGAGCAACCATCAGACTTGGAGTTAGACCTTATGATGGTTCAACTGAGTTGAAGATTGGATGGCTTATTGATTTTATTTTATCATCCAATGGTTGTTGGTGTACGAGCCTTTCGATGGATCAAAAGGGCACATGATCTGATGGCTTTGCAGACTATGATCCAATGGATAGATGGTCCAAGTCTTCTAATATATCTATCAGTCTTCAATAATCAATGGTTAGGCAGACTTACTCGTCTGATAATTTCATTGGGTTTTGAGACCCAATGGTATCAATTGTGCCAAACCTCTGATGGCTCAGTAGAACACTTGATTTAGTGGATTCACACTATGTGATATGATGGCTAGAAAAAATAGAGCTGGACTCAATGGCTCTCCTATATGAAACTGATGGTTTGGCTTGGGTTGAACCTTATGCTCTTTCAATGAACCAATGGTCCCTGCATTAGAGGCAAAGATCTCAAATTCTTACTAACTTCATTCTATGTAAACTGGAAACTAGGAAACAAAGGCAACCAAATAGATACTAAATAAAACCTAGGATAGATATAAGTAGAATTAGTTACTGAGAAATAAAACAAACTAAAATTTAAAAAATCATTCCTCCCAAGAAGGGCTAATTTATAGTCTTTATCTTGACTCTCTTTAGGAATCTTCCTCATCCTTCTTCTGGAGGTACTAGTGGTGTTTCAAGAAATTGAACTTCTAATCTTTTGGTAAAGGTTTCATCTTCACAATATATTTTCACTATGTGTCTATTCATAAGGAAAGTCCTCATATTTTCACTGGATAACTCCATCAACCCTGATGGATATATTTTAGTCACAGTAAAGGGTCCTGACCATTTTGACTTCAGCTTCCCAAGGAAAGGTCTAATTCTTGAATTGAATAGAAGAACCTTGTCTCCCTCGAACACATTTTTTCTTTTTAAAGAGCATCATTCCACACCTTGTTTCTTTGATTAGAGATCCTGACGTTTTCATAAGCATGTTGCATAAACACCTCTAATTCTTGTATTTGTAAAATCTCTTCTTGTCAACCAGTGTTGGGTCCATATTCAAGAATTTGATTGCCCAAAATGCCTTGTGTTCTAATTCAACTAGTAAATGACACACCTTTCCATAGATTAGGCTACAAGGAATGTCCCTATAGGTGTCTTATAGGGAGTGTGATATGCCCCTAGGGCATTGTTGGGGCTACAAATGTCGCACCAAGAAAAACCTTAAAAGAATAAATCCTAGGTTTAACCAAAAGCAGTGCACTAATTCCCCACTCCACACGAGCGGAACACTTATTGCAATATACTTTAGGATCAAACCCAAAGGACAACCTTTTTAAGAGGTTATATAGATTCAGAAGTATTAAGAGTAATATTTATCACCGAGTAGTTGAATAATTGATTAAACTTAATTGTTGTCATAAGAAACATAGATTAAAGAAGTAAATAACATATAATAAAAACAACTAAGCAATGATGTTTCACTACCACCACATGCTTAATTATCCAAATGAGATCTAACTCGTCAATAGTGGTTACTAAATAGAGGTTTAGCTACTATATTGTCATGGTATACAGGTCATCACTTGGCCTAAACACCCTTAGAACCGACCATCCTCGGCACCTAAGTTCATAGTTCATTCCAACTAGACTTCCTCACTTACAACCGACCATCCTCAACACATAGCAGATCGTAGCCCAATCATCTCACTATCCCTTGTTGACACCTCAGGGGGATAATAAGATCATTCTAGTATTCAAATCACACTCATAGCAACATGCATATCCATGATTATAATGTATATGTAAAGGAAGTCATCAATTTGTGGAGTAAGAAAATAAGCAAAATGATACTTTATTTAGCAACTATATTGTAGAGTTTAGATACAAGCTAGAATAAAATATAGGAAGATGGGGCTAGTCCTCATGCCCCAACACAACCGTCTACTCCCTCATGGTGAGGGACAACAACATAACAATAGAAGGAATGATGGAGAGGGCCATGACACCTGGTGTAGGAAGACCAATCCCTCTATTGCATTTACAGCCTCCTCACTCCCTGCTAGGGTTTGTGTTGTTCAATGTGGCTTCTAATCACCAATCAGAGACCCCTTAGAATGGACGATAAGGGTTCCCTTTAATAGATGCATTCCTTGTTATCGAAACCCTAATGATGAATGCTTATGGTCAAAGGCATCTATTTGCATGGCCCTTACTCGATCCAAGAGGCAACTCACATGGGTTACTCAATTTGGACCTCGCATCAGATTCTATGGTGGACATCATGGGGTGAACCAAAATGGGTTGTGCAATGTCCTTCCTAGGACATATATATGTCAACAGAAGCAAACCATATGTTTTCCATAACATGGGTCACTTAGCTTGAAGGAACATTACAAAAATGATATACATTGCAAAAAGATAAATGAAACACCTTGCATTAAAATTTAACTTGATTCATGCATTGTCTATAATAGGTTTCTTGAATTGAAGCTAACTAAGATATACATGATTAAACATTATTAATACATGAAGTTATCTATAACATCAGGATCTTCTATTGTAGATGGTACCCCGCCATATGTATCTTTAGGAAACTGTGATCTATTTCTCAAGATGACCTTCACATAGCCCTTTCTCGGAACATGCTTTGTACCTGTGGGCATCACGCCCCTAGCCATGCATGCAATAAAAACCACATTAGAGTAAGTGGCATTGAGCATTATTATAAGAACATAATAACTTGGCAACAAGGAAAAGCATGAAATTAATTGAACAATGGATTTAGATTCACATAACATAATCTCGTTGGTTGATTAAAGTATCCTTGATACTTATGCACCAATGGTGCTCATAAGGCCCATAGGCTCAACATTAACATGATGAGGATAAAGTAATCCAGCCTGCTACATGATTCATTAATATCTTGGAATTAATTAACTTTACTTGGATTTCATGGATTCTTGAAATAGCATTGAGGCATAACATTAAAGCAATGACTTTAGGGGAACTTTGATTCAATTAAGGTTTTTTTTTAAAACACATACTATGAATATAATTCATCTTGATCATTATAATACGTATAAGTTGATGAGAGCTAATACTAACTACTCAAAGTGCATGGACCCACTTACCTTGGCCTGCGGAGGATGCTAATTGTAGTCTAATTCCTGATCAAATCCTAATTCCCTATATTTTAGCATAACCATAATTACTTATACATTCTTAACATAGATTTAGAGCTTCTTATAAAAATAGGGGAAGTTGAGTTTGGAAAAATGGTTTGATAATAGGTTAATAGGTCAAGGATGTTCTTCGTCTCAAGATCTTTCCAACGAGTACTTAAACTTAATTTTCTGACATCAGAGCAATTAGATATGGTTTTCCTAAGTTTGGACCAATCAAAGCGCGAGATAAATCCATGTGTATACAAGAGATGAGATTAAAGCTGGTGTGACCCTGCTGAGATGGACTAGTGTCCATTTTCCACCTGACCCAAGCTCCACACCCTGAATACAACAAGGCCATTGGCAAATATTACTAAGGTGTCCATATGGAGCGTTACAAAAAAAAGGGATGCGACGAGGGTAGAACTGGGAAAGTGTTTCCTCTCATGTTCAATCACTCTCGATAGAACTGAGTTTTTCAAAAGCTTGATCCCAGTAGAACCTGTGCGATCAAACTCATAATTCGTAGAACTACAACTTGCGAGACCATGAAAAATGTCTTCTCCACAGTCATTCGAAGTCGGAGATCCCCAACGATGGTACCAAGGTGGTCAAAAAACACTGAAGACCCTTGTCGCCATGGTAGAAGGAACTGAGAAGGTGAAAGTAGAAAACACAGCTTAAAACTCACAACTAAGGGTATGATCATCTTTGAGGTGACCCATCGAAGATAGGGGAAGAATCCATAGTGCCAGATGATGTATGTACCCTGAAACCATATTTGGGGTCACTAAAAAATAGAGCAATGGGGCTCGAGGTACCAAAATAAAGTTGTAGAATTTAAATACCAAAACAAAACTCGAAATTAGCTTCAAAATAAGATTTCAATGTAGGAGAAGAGATTTCGTGCACCTAGCATTGCCATGGAGGATGACTGTCGAATGAACTTTTTGGGCATAAAACTAGGTTTGTGGGTACAGAACTGGTGTGGATCGGACAGCCTAAGAAAATAAGGAAGCTGTAGAACAGGGTGTGGCGATGGTTACCTGTAGAGGAATCAGACTAGAATGGCTAAAGAAGCCAGCTCGAGCTCACCGTCTATGAGGAAGAAGATCCATTCCGTAGTGGATCCTTGCATGGCTTCAACCGAAATTGGTGGCAGAGGAAGATTACTCGGTGGTTGTCCTTGCTTTCTGGGTAGCTAGATCTCAGTCTGATGGACATACTTGGCCTGGGGATGACGACTGCGTCGCCTGAAGAAGGAGGCGGTTTGGGCATTTTTGTTATAGGTACCAATAGGGTTCCGGTTAGAGATTAAAAGACTCACAGAGATCTCCCGAATTTGTTGGCATGGAGATAAGAATAAACAGTTGAGGGGAGCGAGGGATGTAGGAGGGCACGACATCGGGGTCATGTTCCCTCCTCTACGCAGACTCTACGTGAGGTAGGGGACAAAGGCCCTGCCCTAAGATCCCCATCCAACGGCTCAAATAGAGATGGGTTATCTTAAATAGTGCGTGACAGACCTGGTAAGGCCCATTATCCCGAACTTTGGGGAAATCCTAGGATAATCATATGCATTATCAAGTTAATTAATCAAAGAAATGACATTATCTTCTACTTTCTTCCTAATAACATTTGAGGCATCTAGGACTATCCAATACAAAACTAATTTGGTAGACAATCTAATTTGACCATGGGGAATTCAATTATTCAATTATATTTTAGATATGAGTTAGGGAAACATGTGTTTTACATTATGATCTACTTAGGGTAATTAACACATTAATAATCACTGAAAAGGAATTGTATTACCAAAATCTGAGGGAAGCTCTATTATTCCATTATCTACTCATATACCAATTAGTGTGATACATTATACATGTATGTTGGTCCAAACTATCATTCAATCCCAACTAGTCACCATTGCATAATTAGGGGTAGGTTTTTATGACATTAATGTGATTAAGTATTGATGTAAATCATTCAATTAAAGGTCCATTTGGCATATTTATCTCATTTTGGAATACGAATTAAGCATGGTCTCGACTTAAGTCAACATATGAAAGAAGAATTATTTCTACTTAGGATTTCATCTTTAGTAAAGGTAAGAAATTTTGGGACTAAATTTTGAGGGTCGGTACAACCTACCCACCTTATAGAAATTTTGCCCTCAAAATTTCCAAGTACTACCCACCTTAGGGTTTCACTTAGTATGTGCATATTAAATCTCTAATATTATCTTAGAGTCTCATTAACATATTTAATACATGACTTACTCATAGTTAATGTAATTTCATGATAACTTGATCAACTTGACATAATTTCATAATATGATGGAGTTTTACTTGAGTTGATATAGTCGCCCTCCTGATTTGCACCCATAGTGATCATAAGGCATGTTAAGGCTCACATAATGCTCCCACAGAGATCATAAGGCCAATTAAGGCTCACATAAGGCTAGTTAAGACTCATATAATTCTCCCACAGAGCTCATAAGGCCAATTAAGGCTCACATAAGACCGGTTAAGGCTCATATAATGCTCCCACATAGCTCATAAGGCCAATTAAGGCTCACATAAGGCCAGTTAAGGATCAAATAATGCTCCCACAGAGATCATAGGGCCAATTAAGGCTCACATAACATGATGGAGAGGACAATTATCAACATAACATGATTTCTTATACTTAAACATGATTTTCATAATTTCATAATTCATTAGCATAGAAATAATAGATAATGTTCAATTTGAACACATAATCTTAAAATAGCAGAGAACATTATTTAGTAACATGTGAGTGATTTTTCTTTCGTATCCATGTCAAATTATCTACCCTTTGTATGCATGTTTGGTCTTATTATGTAATTAATTAGGTTTAGGTGACTATATGTCTCAAATTTTTAATGCCAATCCTTGTATATATATATATATATATATATGTATATATATATATATATATATATATATATATATATTCACACTTATCATGGTACCTCCCTCATGCACATGTCCCATACCACATGCACTTGAAAGGACTAGACAAGTATGTTTATGCACATAGCATTCTCTCTACAAAACCCCCATGAGCCTGTGTCCCATACCACAAACACGTGGGAAGAAGAGAGAGCATTCTATGTACAAATTCAGAGTTAACAAAAAAAAATCTAAAACATCTAGGCACATAACCCTAACCCTTATCTAACTTATGTCTTCTGACTAGACCTCTACTTTGATTCCCCATGTATTTAACTTAATCCCTTAATCTAGGGCTTAGAACATGTGAATCTTTAACTTAGTGCCATCTACTCATTGCTATGATACCATATTGTAATGCCCCTCTAATCACATATATACGTCAACAGAAGAAAACCATATTTTGTCCATAACATGGGTCACTTAGCTTGGAGGAACATTACAAAAATGATATACATTGCAAAAAGATAAATGAAACACCTTGCATTAAAATTTAACTTGATTCATACATTGTCTACAATAGGTTTCTTGAATTGAAGCTAACTAAGATATACATGATTAAACATTATTAATACATGAAGTTATCTATAACATTAGGATCTTGTATTGTAGATGGCACCCCACCATATGTATCTTTAGGAAACGTTGATCTATTCCTCATGCTGACCTTCACATGGCCATTTCATGGAACTTGCTTTGTACTTGTGGGCATCACACCCCCAGTCATGCATGCAATAAAATCCACATTAGAGTAAGAGACATTGAGCATTATTATAACATAATAACTTGGCAATAAGGAAAAGCATGAAATTAATTGAACAATGGATTTAGATTCACATAACATAATCTTGTTGGTTGATTAAAGTATCCTTGGTACTTATGCACCAATGGTGCTCATATGGCATGTAGGAGCAACATTAAATGATGAGGATAAAGCAATCCAGCCCACAACATGATTCATCAATATCTTGGAATTAATTAACTTTACTTGGATTTCATGGATTCTTGAAATAGCATTGAGGCATAACATTAAAGCAATGACTTTAGGGGAACTTTGATGTAATTAAGGTTTTTTTTTAAATACATACTATGCATATAATTCATCTTGATCATCGTAATAAGTATAAGATGATGAGAGATAATACTAACTACTCAAAGTGTATGGACCTGCTTACCTTGGCCTGAGGAGGATGCTAATTGTAGTCTAATTCCTGATCAAATCCCAATTCCCTGTATTTTAGCATAACCATGAATTAATTATACATTCTTAACATAGATTTAGAGCTTAAGTTGGGTTTGGAAACATGGTCTGATAATAGGTTAATAGGATAAGGATTTTCTTCAGCTCAAGATCTTTCCAACGAGTACTTATACTTAATTTTCTGACATCAGAGCAGTTAGATATGGTTTTCCTAAGTTTGGACCAATCAAAGCACAAGATAAATCCATGTATATACAAGAGACCAGATTAAAGCTGGTGTGACCCTACTGAGATTGACATGTGTCCATTTACCACCTGGCCCAGGCTCCATGCCCTGAATACAACAAGGTCGTTAGCAAATATTACTAAGGTGTCCATATGGAGCGTTACAAAAAAAAGGGAAGCGACGAGGGTAGAACTGGGACAGTGTTCCCTCCCATGTTCAATCACTCTTGACATAACTGAGTTTTTCAAAAGCTTGATCCCAGTAGAACCTGTGTGATCAAACTCACGATTTGTTGAACTCCAACTTGCGAGACCATGACAAATGGCTTCTCCACAGTCATTCAAAGTCAGAGATCCCCAACAATGGTACCAAGGTGGTCAGAAAACACTGAAGACCCTTGTTTCCATGGTAAAAGGACTGAGAAGGTGAAAGCAGAAAACACAGCCTAAAACTCACAACTAAGGGTCTGATCATCTCTGAGGTGACCCATCAAAGATAGGGGAAGAATCCATAGTGCCATATGACGCTTGTACCCTGAAACCTGATCTGGGGTCACCAGAAAATAGAGCAATGTTGCTCGAGGTACCAAAACAAAGTTGTAGCATCAAAATACCAAAACTAAACACAGAATTAGCTTCAGAACAAGATTTCAATGTAGGAGAAGAGATTTTGTGCACCTAGCATTTCCATGGAGGCTGACCGTCGATTGAACTTTCTGGGCATAAAACCAGGTTTGTGGGTACAGAGCTGGTTGGATTGGATGACCTAACAAAATAAGGAAGATGTAGAATAGGGTGTGGCGATGGTTACCTGAAGAGGAATTAGACTAGAATGGCCGAAGAAGTTGGCTCGATCTCACTGTCTGCGAGGAAGAAGATATATTCCGTGGTGGATCCTCGTGTGGCTTTGACCAAAATTTGTGGCAGAGGAAGATTACTCAGTGGCCGTCCTTGCTTTATAGGTAGCTAGATCTCGATACGATGTACGTACTTGGCCTGGGGATGGCAGTTGTGTCGCCTGAAGAAGGAGGCGATTTGGGCATTTTTGTTATAGGTACCTATAGGGTTCCGGTTAGGGCTTAAATGACTCACAGAGATCTCTTGAATTTGTTGGCATGGAGATAAGAAGAAACGATTGAGGGGAGCAAGGGATGTAGGAGGGCACGGCATCGGGGTCATGTTCCCTCCTCCGCGCAGACTCTATGTGACGTAGGGGACAAAGGCCATGTCTTAAGATCCCCATTCAATAGCTTAAATAGAGATAGGTTATCTCATATCCCGGACTTTGGGGAAATCCTAGGATAATCGTATGCATTATCAAGTTAATTAATCAAACAAATGACATTATCTTCTACTTTTTTCCTAATAACATTTGAGGCATCTAGGACTATCCAATACAAACCAAATTTGGTAGACAAGCTGATTCGACCATAAGGAATTCAGTCATCCAATTAGATTTTGGATATGAGTTAGGGAAACATGTGTTTTACATTATGAGATACTTAGGGTAATTAACACATTAATAATTACTAAAAAGGAATTGTATTGCCAAAATCTGAGGGAAGCTCTATTATTCTATTATCTACTCATATACCAATTAGTGGGATACATTATACATGTATGAGGGTCCAAACTATCATTCAATCCCAACTAGTCACCATTGCATAATTCGGGTTAGGTTTTTGTGCATTATACATGACATTAATGTGATTAAGTATTGATGTAAATCATCCAATTCAAGGTCCATTTGGCATATTTATCTCATTTTGGAATACAAATTAAGCATGGTCTGAACTTAAGTCAACATATGAAAGACGAATTCTTTCTACTTAGGATTTCATCTTTAGTAAAGGTAAGAAACTTTGGGACTAAATTTTGAGGGTCGTTATAGGATGGATGTTAGGAGTGTCTGTCAGATAGAATAATCTGAAAGACTCAGGGTAGAGAGTGTCTTGAAGTGGACGAATGGAAGAATGATTCGCTCAACTAGGCAGTTGGGAGGTGAACAAATGGAAAGCTTTCGGGCCTTCCTTCCCTTGAGGCATAGCATCATTAGGGATTGATTATCCATATGGGAATAGTAGAATGATTCTGACTAGTTCTGCATACTATATATATATATATATATATATATATATATATATATATATACATATACATACATACATATATACATACATACATACATATATATGCACTAAATTTCAAAAAAGGAAAGATAATTGCATTTGAATAGATATGAAGCTAAAAATAGGAAATAGAAACACAACAGCTCCTAGAAAGTGAGTAAAATAGTATGTAAAAATGGGTATAAATACACTCATCAAACTACCCTAGACTTAGTCCTTTGATCATCCCAAGTAAAGAAAAATAAGAAGGAAAGAAACAATTGATATAGGGATACAAGCCTTCCTCTCCCAATTAATTTGATGTAAATTTAGATCAGGAAACTGAGGCTAAAGACCTCTACAACAAATGTAATATTAGTTTTTTTACAGTGAAACTAATATTGAAGACCTCTTATGTACTAAAAATTTAACTAATAAGAGAACATGTAGTGGTGGTTTTGGAATAGAAACAAATGTTAAAAGAATATTTTTATTGACAAGTTCTTGTTAGGAATGTGATATCAATTTATAAAAGGAAATTGAGGTTACATACCTTGAGGGAATATGATATGTTTGTTGGATAAATTGGACATTATTATACCCTTTTTTTATGATGAAAAAAAATCACACTTGTGGATCTAACAAGTTATTTGAGTATTTTAGGGTTCAAAGGAATAAAGCAATCCTACTGAGTGGAAAGATGAAGATCAATGCAAATTGAAAATCAAATGCTCTTAATCATATAAATGTTCATGATTAGGTTCCCCCCAAGGTTAGAGTCACCATCGCTCATTGAAGCACACACTTAGTAGGTGATTCAAAAGTCTGAAATAAGGACATCCTCAGTTGAAAAACATGTCCACCAAGACACACTCGGTCGTAGTTTTTGTCTACCAAGAACCACCTCGGTCGAAATTGTGAGCATTGTTCAATAACTTACACATTGTTTCTCTAAAATAGTCTTCAGTAGAAAATATTATTGACTGAGAAAACTTCGGTCAAAATCTTGTGACCATTAGACTAAGTGGTTGGTAGTTGAGAGGTGAAAATAGACATTGCAACACTTTTTCCTTAAACCCAAACTCGGTCAAAGAAATTCTCGACCGAGACACAGTTTGTTCGAAAAACTTGTCGACTAAGTAGGGTTTTGGATTGTTCTTTTCAAGCACAATCAAATTAGCAATTGATAGCCAACTAATGTACACCAAACAGCTAGTTAAGCACTAAGAACGCTCTAGAGACTCCCTAGAATGTCGCTAAGTACTTCCAAACAATTCCTATAAATAGGAGAGGCCTTAGGACATCTAAAGCATCTAATATACACTTGATAATTCACTATTCATAGCAACAACGCCAAGATTCACTTGCTATCTTCTTCATTATGCTCTAGAGTTGTCCTACAGCTACAATCTCCTAGCCACCACATGTAGCCATGTCGATCTTAAGTTGATGGGAGATCCAAATGCTTGATATAGGATCAAATCACTATACTTAATTGTTAGTATTTCCTTCTTCCAATCCCCCTTCATAGGTTCAAGATACTTTTGCTCCTTGGCTACTCCAAAATCATGGAGGCTGCTTGATAGAGCTCAGTTGCAGCTACTTCTTGGTGGAGAAGGCTTCTTCAAGAGGTGTTTGAGATTACATCATGGAAGGATTCTTCAAGGGAGGTTGGAGCTACTTATAAAGGAAGGCTATCTCAAGGTGGTGGAGCTACTTCTAGGAGGACAAGGCCGCTCCAAGGGCTTGGAGTTACTTCAAAGAAGGATCCTTCAAGGAGTTTGCAGCTACTTCTAGGTGAAGGCTACTTCAAGGAAGGTTATTGTATTTTATTATAACATCCTTGAGAGGTAAATAAAATTAATCACTTTTAAAATCCCAATTGGAGACAATTGGGTAGTGGACTGACAACCTTTGATTCAAAGATTGGAATCACTCTAAACCGAAGTGTCTTCCTTGTTTCCTCCTTCTTTTCCTTAAGTTTTTTAATTAAATTTACAAGTACCAAAAATCTCTATTCACCCCACCTCTAGATCTTTAAATTGGTATCATAGAAGGTCTTCAAGAAGCCATAATAGGTCTTGAAGAATGGGGGACAACATACTTAGCAACCTCAACCTTGAAGGAACTCACGTAACTCAGCCACCACCTTTTGATGGAAGCAACTACACCTACTAGAAAAGAATAATGCAATTCTATTTTTAAGGAATCAACTTGGAGTTATGGAGGATGGTGTCCACTCCATATGTGCTTCCCACAACTGAATATGCAACATGGGACCCAAACACGGTAAAAACAAGTTCGGTTAAATGTAAAGGCGGTAAGCATACTATATTGTTCTATTTCAGTAATTGAGTTTAATAACATATATTCATATGATACGACTTATGATATATGGCATAAACTCTCCATAACATGCGAAGGTACTACCCAAGTTAAAAATACCAAAAGTAATATGATTAAGCAAAAGTTTGAAAATTTTTGTATTCAACCTAATGAATCTATTAGTGAAATGTATGAAAGATTTTCTTCCATTTTTAACAGCTAAAGTGCATTATGCAAGTATACAAGTGAAGAAGATCATACGTCAAAAATTCGTAGATCTTTTCCCCCAAGATACAAGCCAAAGATGATAGCCATTGAAGAAGCTAATGATCTCACCACAATGAGGATGGAGCAGCTCATTGGCAATCTAGAGACTCATGAGGTAACTCTTGACGAAGAAGAAAGATTGGAAACCGAACACAAGAAGGAGAAAAGGAAGGACATTGCTTTCAGGGAAGAGGCACTCATTGTATATGGTAAACAATATAGAAGGTTTACAACTAACAAAAATCCTTTTTTTTTCTTCCTCTTCTTCCCTTGGGTGTTTTTAATGTGGTAAGAAGGGACTTTAAAAAACTAAGTGTCCCAAAGTCAAGAAGGGGAAGAAATCTTCTCTCAAGAAGAAAGAAAAAGCCTACAAAGCAGCTTGGGATGACTTAAGCAATGATAGAAAAAGTGAGGAGGAAGCAGAATGTCTCATGACTAAAGAAGACATGGTAAGGTTTTTCATTGCAACTAGCAATGAAGAAGAAAATGAGGTAAGTCTTCTTGATTTATCTAAAGAAGAGTTAATCACTAGTATTGAAGAATTACATGATAAGTATGTTGATTGTAAAAGGAAATTAAAAAGGGTTACAAAAACTAATGAAGATTTGTATGCTAAATTGAATGATCTTACTTTTGAAAAAGAAAGTCTTATGTCTGAAAAAACCACTTTGAAATCATCTATTAATTATTGCAATATTAAGTTGCTTATTGTAGAAAGAAACTATAGTTTTCTTTGTCAAGAAAAGGTTGAATTGCTTGCTAAATTGAATGATCATCAAATTCAACCTATTATGTGTACTCATTTTTATTGTGATGTTATTGTCAAAGAAAGAGATAGTTTGATATCTAATCTAGACCAAGCAAAGTTATACATAAAAAGAAAATGGATGAAATTGCTAATTTACAAAGAGATGTTAGTAGCTTGAAAAATAATAACATTCTTGATAAAATCCTAAAGGATTATTCTGGTCAAATTGGGAGGAGAGGTCTAGGTTATGTACCCGAAGATAAACCCTATCAAAAACATAGAGATAAAAAGATACAAGTACCCAATACCAAAGTTATGTATGTACGTAAAAATAATCAAGCTCATAACCACAATGTTAAAAAGAGAAATGAAATTGATTTCATCTGTTGTCATTATTGTTTATGTCTTGGACATTATTCATTATCATGCCCCTACAAGAAAAATAAGGATAAGGATCTAGTTTGGGTTCCAAAACCACAAACTTAGAACTGTGGAATACTTAGTTGATATTTGACCTAAATCTTAATTTGAAAATATGATTGTCTTATCTCAACTAAACTAAGCTTTAACTTGCATATGCTTGTATGTTTTGACAAGAAATAAAAATATGTCTTTCTTGAAATTGATAAATTGTTCTGGGTGGTTGATAGTGGTTGTTCCAAACATATGACTAGAAAAAAGAAGCTTTTCAAACATTTGAAGAAAAGAAGAGTGGAACAGTCACATTTGAAGACAATGCCATAAGTAAAATTATTGGCATAGTTAATGATTTTTTTCTATTTGTAAAAGAGTTACAAGTAACATGACAATTGAAAGGAAAAACAATGTAAACCTATAAATTCTATGAACACTTTTTGAAAATGATGAATTGAAAAGATTATTTATATAGGAAACTTGCTTAGAATATAAATCATTACTTAAATTTTTGTGATCTAGGAAAGCAAAAGTAAGATTTCTTTTTCAAAACTAAAACTTTGCTCACTAGAACTCATTCAAATAAATCTAGTTCTATACCAAAAGAGAGTGCAAGAAACAAGATTGGTTATAAAAATTGACTCATATTCATACTTAATCAGTTGTTGTAAAGTTCATTATGATATGAAATATCTTAGTATTTTGAAGCTCACAAAAAATCTTGGATATAATGTGCGTGTATTTTTTCTCTTAATTGAATTCTCTACACCAGTTTGGGATTAACATCATGTATAGTTGGTTAGAGATACATTTATTAATTCCACTATGAGCGTAAAGGAATCTAATATCATTCAGGTCTTAACAGCCCTTTCAAATGGTTGAGAAATTAATCTTGGTTTTGTATTGTGGCTGAATTTGGCATTCCTTTTAAAGTAATCAATTAAGGGGGAGTCATATTGAATTACTTACACATTTTAGAACTATTACCTTACTTAGTCATAATAATTTATTATCATGAACAAGCACATAAACAAGCTCAAACCAATTCAATAAAACTACTCACAGTCTCCCGTCCAGTTGACAAAATAGTGGATCGAGAAGATACTCGATCGACAAAATTATCGACTAAGTTCAACTCGGTGGAACCCTCGACCAACAAGGTGATTTTGAACCCGAGTTTCCTCTAGAAATTTTGCAAACCAATTTTTTTTTTGCAAAAATGCCCCTCGATCAAAAATAATTTTGACTGAATCCTCATCACAATGGTCAAAAATTTAAATTTGAACGGTCGACCGAACTAGTCGTTACAAGGAGCATTGCAGTAGAGTTGTTGGGCCCTAGGTCGATGAAATTATCGACTGAGAAGGTCCCTGATTTTCTATAAAAGGGACCCCAATCTGCTCATTCTTCACACTTTAATTGCTTTCTTCTCCATCCCTTCTCTAGTGATCTTTAGAGTTATTTTCCATAATCACTCTTCCACTATCATATCTAGCTCCTCTTCCACCTCTATTTGTTCAAGATGGCTTTATCTTCAGCTCGCGGTGGGAAGAAGCAAGTAGCTATGAGGAAGGGAAGAAGGGTCATTCCATCCTTGAGTGTCATCAATGATGTTTCTGTTGGAGAATGCTACCTCAAGCTGACCTCACAGACCCCTATTCCTCGATGACCGGTGGACACCAATGACTTCATCACGCTTCTTGATCTCTCCAAACTCTTCAAGGTGCAACATTTAACAGAGTTTCTTACCCCATTCTTCTATTTTTGGTCCACCCAAGCTGTCAATGAGTTTTATGCCAACCTCACTAGGGATTCCAGTGAACCATTCTCCTTCACCTCCATGGTTGATGGGATAGTTTTTCACTTCTCTAAAAAATACATCCTTAAAATGCTAGATATAGATTAGGAATATGAAGATTTCATAGACCTAACCATTGAAAACCCTATATCCAAATCCTCCACTGATTAAAATACCATTAGACTAGGATACCTCAAAAAGACAATTTTCCTTCCTAATACTTCATCTCATGAGAATAGGGAAACTTACTATGCTACATCTCTAACCTTGAAGCTAGGTTAGTAAACCTTATTATCTCCCATAACGTCTACCCTAGAGAAAATAAAACTAAAATCCCACAATTCAGGATGTGTCTAATTTATGATATCCTAGAAAGAAATTTCATCGACTTCATACGCATTATCCTATCTAATATATTTGGCTTCTCTAAAAATCCTCCCTATTCTAATTTTGTTTGCCAAATTATCCAATTTTGCCTTGACAAAAACCTAGAGGATTTAAGCTACAAGTGTGATAGGCATCCTCAAAAACTTATCAAAAACATTGTAGATAAAATGGGATTTGAATTTGGGCACAAGAGAGCTAGGACCGAAGGAGAAATGTCCATTAAAGCAAATCCTCCACCTCCTACTCCTCTTAGCTACTCCATAGAAAATCTAGCAAATGATGTTTGTAATCTCAAATGGGATATGTAACGTCCCCGAATTTTGATTTCTCCAAACCCAATTGGGAATGAGATGTCAGAATCCGAGAACATCATCCAATCATATCAGAGAGCGATGCGGAAGCATAATTCGCATACATGAACATACAACCATAACATTTCTCAGCATTCAACATGTATATTTATACAAGTGAGTTATTACAACACGATTTACAATTACATATTGAATGAAAATTCTACAATCTAAGAACATGTATGCTAAACTAGGATCTACACAAAAGGTACAACCTGAACATTGCTCACTTCACGTCTTTTATCCCATGCTAGATTTGAACCTAAAACATACGTGAAACAACAAATCAACACACAAGGTGTTGTGTACATGGGCAGAAAGATACATATTTATATGGCTTTCATAATTTTGAAAAATATTTACATAAGGAAAGAAAATCATAGAAAACACTTCTTTATTAAGCGAAATACGTCAACATTAATCCATTCCCTCGTAAGGGGATAATGAGCACCTTAAATAACTACAAAGAATCTACTTATCATTTATGTTTACAAGTGATAAAACATCGAGTACTATATAGTGATACTACATCCAATATTTGCATATAGAAGAGATCATACATACATATCATGATTTCAAGCAAGAAAACCATAGTCATATACTTAAATAAAAAACCCACGTACCTGAGTTCAGAGATTTATAATCATCTTGGATCATCCATAACTTTTTCCATGACCTGATTAAATATAACTGAGCATCATTAATACAAGGTTCATCATTATTAATGGTATTTAGGTCCAATTTAGGGTTTAACCAAACCTAGTTTCCATCTTATCTTAAATATGTTTATGACATTTTCCTACTGATCTATATGTCATAAGTAAGGTCAGGTATGAATTTCATATTTTATGAGGCTTTACCTATTTTCTAGCATTAATATAAGGCTAAAAGCATCTAATTATGCATTAATGAGAAAAGACTTAATATTTAGCAATAATATTTGGATTATATTCCATAAATGGGTTTCAATAATCATTAGGATTCTATAAGATTTTTCTAAGAATTTATTTAGAACAAATATACTTTATTGTTTCTCAAACAACCTAAAATGAAGCATCATCTTGTAAATAGAAACTCAACAATAATACTACTTCAAAGGTCTGATTTAGGAGTACTATAAGGAAGTAGACATTTTTATGAGTCTAGGGGTATTTTGCGGGTATTTTTAGGCCAAATGAGCTATTTTCTATGCATTATGCAAGGTTTGGATATATTTCTAAGAATTTTAAATAGAATTACCTATTAGTGAGTGATAGCCGGATCCCTTGTTGGATCCACCAAGTTCTTGACCCGGATACCCACTCGGCATGTGTCCTTCCTTCGGGAGACCTACATTCTCACGTCTTCTGCAGGTATCGCTACCTGCGTCGCCGCGGGATGGCACCTTCAGTGATCGATGCCCGATTCTCCTTCCTCACTCACGCACAACAATTCCTGTGTGTGTCACCTTCTGGATCAGCCGCCCTGGGCTCCTGCGCGAGAACTGAGTTCTCCGCTTAACACGCGATCAACGGCGGCTACCAGCAACGCATTCTGCCCGACGCTGTGTGCATTTGTGGCCGCAGCGTAAGCCATCATCGTCCCTCTCCTGTTCCTTGTATTCTCCCGTTACGCAATGCCACTGCGATCCTCTGTCCCACACTGCATCCGCCGCGGGATCTGCTGTGTCGATCTCCCACACAACCTCCGATCTGTGAAAGCTCATGCTGACTTGGCTCAGGATTCTTAGTGGTGAGGAGTGCCACCATGGCATGGTTCCCTGCTGCTTACTCTCCCTCTTGCATACCACTGCTTCCTGGTTTCAGCGCCACTGATGGGCTCTGCTCTGGCAAGGTCTGGGTCATCGCCTATGTGAGAATCGCCGCTGGACTCCTTATGGCCATCACCTTCCGCACTGCAACCAACAACTTCTTCCACGTTGCCGGCCTCCACGCTGCTGCCGTAGCTGCGTCAGGCACCGCCGCGGGAGTCACAGATCTCAGCGTCGGCGCTGCTTGGCCCAGCGGAGGACTTGATCGCTGCTTCCATCTCCTTCCAGCTGAGGAATTGGTCGCCACTTCCATCTCCTCGTCTATTTCTTAGGCAGGCAGTAGCCTCTACCTCTCTTCCTCCCTCGCAACTCTTTTGCGTGCGCCCCCAGCCAGGGCTTCTTCCCTGTCCACTTGGTTGTTGATGTGTGCGACAGTGGAGAGATGAATGTATGACGAGAGGTTGCTCATTATTTGTATTCTACCCCGAGACCCTTGTGACTGGTTGCTTGGATCTGATGAGTGTGGCGGACTCAGCCCACCTAGCTAACTCCCCCATATCCATCGCAAGTGACTACTTCCTTAGGGGTTCTAATCGTGCCACCTTCTCCTACCATTTCGGAGTAGGGAGATGATAGATCCAAGACCAGAGTGGCCGCGTAATAAGGAAACAGTTAATCCACTATTATTCTCAACCTTAAATAAAGTAAAAGATATATAAGATTCTTTCATTTTAACTAACATTTAATTGGGAACTCAATCATATTTAAAATTTCCAATATCTTCATAGTAACCTAATGAAGAATCCCTTCTAAATTGAGACACCAAGACAAATGTTTGACAATCAATCAATTCCTCCAAACATCTTTATATTTAGGTGTACTATGGTCGATGTGATTACCGATTGACCTCCAAAAGATCTAAACAATTTTCAATGACTTTGTTTGATCTTATAATACAGCATGATCCACTCATATTGCATTCTAGTCCGTGCATGTCCTCAATTGGATATTTGGTCTCCAAAATACACAATTGATTAGTAAAGGCTATTCGTTCTCAATTGAACACGATTACATATCCTAGTCCTCTATCATATCTCACATAACCTAAATTAGGTGAAAGAATCCATATTAGGATTACCAATTCCGTAGTTTGGTAATTCTCATCTACAAGGCATGCTTGTCTCTCAAATATTGTATTAGTTATGAAAACTCAAAAATCTAGGTTATCACATTCACCCCACCTTAGATGGAATTTCGACCTCGAAATTCAACTAACCTCATTCTTAAGAGGCTATTTAGGAGTTCAACTTCATATACATCATCATTTCTTAGGTTCTAAGACCACCATAATTGCATGCACTCTAAGCTATCAGCTTAGGGTCTAGAGATTCTTGGGTGTGTCCACCCCAACTTATATATATGTGGAAGCATCACTTAATGTCTTAGCCATAACATGACATTATGATATCTTAGGATTACATCACCTCTAAGGGTACATGTTTTGTTCATACTTTTAATGTGCGGGAGGAATTCGTTTATATGCCATGATGTTCATATCGTTCAAATCTAACATCATTAACATCTTACAATGATTTCTGCATTAGAGAAGATTTATCTCCATCCTTGATATTAGGATTTTGCTACATAAGAAGGGCTTACGTAACATATTTGACCATTAGGGTTTCACCCTATGGTGTGATATTCATACTCAACTTAGAAGCATACATTGAGAAGGATCAAAGTTACGAACTATATTTCTGATCATATATCCTATGACCTAAAAATATCTTTATATCAAGTTCATTAGTTCAACTTTTTATGTCTTGCATGTATTATGTGAAGGGAAAAAGAGAATATACTAAGTTTATTCCATGATCTCAGCATCATATCTTTCATGTTTCATATGAAGGGAAAGAGAATATTTTATTATCAAACTTATAATGATTTCAATCGTGGGTGCTACATGTATGATATAGGGGGAAATATAGAATAGGTCAAGATTATACGAGTGACTCCTCATATATAATCATCTATACAGCTCAAGTGAGGTTTCTATCATTGTATATTAAGAAGGAGAAGAAGAAGGGAGAACATGTATTTTGAGTATCTTTTGCACAAAGCATCATACTCTCATAACTAGAGTTCATATATTACCTCACTTGCAACTAATGATGAGATTCACAAAATATGTCACTCCAGCTAGGACCTAACTCAGCCAAAGGATTGACTTTATCATATGGGTCATCTACCCATACGTTTTTTTTACCCAATTCTCACATATAGATTTGAATCATGCATAAGGACTCAACTCAACACTCGAGAGTAATCTAGTGTAGGACATTTTTTTTAAAAACACATGTCTCATACATTGGAGGCTAGGTCCTATGACCTTCTCCTTGTGGGTCTTACTCTCTCTAGAGTTCACCACATATCTCATCCTGCCACTAGATATCCTCCTTGTATAAGAGCTTGAGGCTCATTCACACTCATCTCTATCTTAACTTAGCTTATCTTAAGTAGAAAAAGGGAATGTACTTTCATCATCAAGATTTTGCATAAATCCTCTAAGAATGGATTCGGCTCATATACAACTCAAATCTTAATAAGGAAACTTATACCATCATGGATTAAAGTTAGATAAGATTCTATATGCTTATTTCCTTCGTCTTTCTTTTGTCTATCTATGTATCACATAACCTTATGAGGCACGTCTAATCTAGATATATTCTCTCTTCTAGACTGATGTCACTCCCTTTCACTTAGATTGCATGAACACCCACTAGTCTCCTGTGTGAGGGACACATTTTTATATGTACATATATATATAATAAAATATTATATAGTTTTTCTCCAAGAAAGTGGACGTCAGAGAAAACTGTCGAGGCTCGAGCCGATTGGAAAACAAAACCAAATTAGCAAAACCGAGTGTCCCACACACAGTAGATAGTCTAGTGCTATGTCACCTAGTGAAATGGTGAGAACGAGATGTAGACTAGTGTAGCTACCCAATGCATATGAGCTCTATATGGAAAGGGTTTCACGCACTTGTCTAAACCTAGTTCTCGAACATCTAGGTTCTAACCTAGAGGCTAAGTCAAACCTTATTCCTATATAACAACTTACTAAGTTTCTAAGGTTTAAAGTGAAAGGTGAGATTTAGGTTTAATGTTTCATGGTGAGAAATTGTTAGGTGTAGCTATTGTTCATGCTCTAATACCAACTGTAACGTCCCCGGATTTTGATATCTCCCAACCCAATTGGGAATGAGATGTCAGAATCCGAGAACATCATCCAATCATATCAGAGAGCGATGCGGAAGCATAATTCGCATACATGAACATACAACCATAACATTTCTCAGCATTCAACATGTATATTTATACAAGTGAGTTATTACAACACGATTTACAATTACATATTGAATGAAAATTCTACAATCTAAGAACATGTATGCTAAACTAGGATCTACACAAAAGGTACAACCTGAACATTGCTCACTTCACGTCTTTTATCCCATGCTAGATTTGAACCTAAAACATACGTGAAACAACAAATCAACACACAAGGTGTTGTGTACATGGGCAGAAAGATACATATTTATATGGCTTTCATAATTTTGAAAAAGATTTACAGAAGGAAAGAAAATCATAGAAAACACTTCTTTATTAAGCGAAATACGTCAATTTAAGTCATATTCCTAGATGAATTGCATTATCAAGGTGGACTAGTACCAAAACATAAATATTAGGCCCATCCCCATGTACCAAGTACTCTAGGGAAACTCCCCGTACACCGTGTGCTCTAGGGAGGTGTACTAGCCAACATTAATCCATTCCCTCGTAAGGGGATAATGAGCACCTTAAATAACTACAAAGAATCTACTTATCATTTATGTTTACAAGTGATAAAACATCGAGTACTATATAGTGCTACTACATCCAATATTTGCATATAGAAGAGATCATACATACATATCATGATTTCAAGCAAGAAAACCATAGTCATATACTTAAATAAAAACCCACGTACCTGAGCTCAGAGATTTATAATCATCTTGGATCATCCAGAACTTTGTCCATGACCTGATTAAATATAATTGAGCATCATTAATACAAGGTTCATCATTATTAATGGTATTTAGGTCCAATTTAAGGTTTAACCAAACCTAGGTTCCATCTGATCTTAAATATGTTATGACATTTTTCTACTAATCTATATGTCATAAGTAAGGTCTGGTATGAATTTCATATTTTTATGAGGCTTTACCTATTTTCTAGCATTAATATAAGGCTAAAAGCATCTAATTATGCATTAATGAGCAAAGACTTAATATTTAGCAATAATATTTGGATTATATTCCATAAATTGGTTTCAATAATCATTAGGATTCTATAATATTTTTCTAAGAATTTATTTAGAACAAATATCATTTATTGTTTCTCAAACAACCTAAAATGAAGCATCATCTTGTAAATAGAAACTCAACAATAATACTACTTCAAAGGTCTGATTTAGGGATACTGTAAGGAAGTAGACATTTTTATGAGTCTAGGGGTATTTTGCGGGTATTTTTAGGCCAAATGAGCTATTTTCTATGCATTATGCAAGGTTTGGATATATTTCTAAGAATTTTAAATAGAATTACCTATTAGTGAGTGATAGCCAGATCCCTTGTTGGATCCACCAAGTTCTTGACCCGGATACCCACTCGGCATGTGTCCTTCCTTCGGGAGACCTGCATTCTCACGTCTTCTGCAGGTATCGCTGCCTGCGCCGCCGCGGGATGGGACCTTCGGTGATCGATGCCCGATTCTCCTTCCTCACTCACGCACAACAATTCCTGTGTGTGTCGCCTTCTGGATCAGCCGCCCTGGGCTCCTGCGCGAGAACTGAGTTCTCCGCTTAACACGCGATCAACGGCGGCTACCAGCAACGCATTCTGCCCGACGCTGTGTGCATTTGTGGCCGCAGCGTAAGCCATCGTCGTCCCTCTCCTGTTCCTTGTATTCTCCCGTTACGCAATGCCACTGCGATCCTTTGTCCCACACTGCATCCGCCGCGGGATCTGCTCTGTCGATCTCCCACACAACCTCCGATCTGTGAAAGCTCATGCTGACTTGGCTCAGGATTCTTAGTGGTGAGGAGTGCCACCATGGCATGGTTCCCTGCTGCTTACTCTCCCTCTTGCATACCCCTGCTTCCTGGTTTCAGCGCCACTGATGGGCTCTGCTCTGGCAAGGTCTGGGTCGTCGCCTATGTGAGAATCGCCGCTGGACTCCTTATGGCCATCACCTTCCGCACTGCAACCAACAACTTCTTCCACGCTGCCGGCCTCCACGCTGCTGCCGTAGCTGCGTCAGGCACCGCCGCGGGCGTCACAGATCTCAGCGTCGGCGCCGCTTGGCCCAGCGGAGGACTTGGTCGCTGCTTCCATCTCCTTCCAGCTGAGGAATTGGTCGCCACTTCCATCTCCTCGTCTATTTCTTAGGCAGGCAGTAGCCTCTACCTCTCTTCCTCCCTCGCAACTCTTCTGCGTGCGCCCCCAGCCGGGGCTTCTTCCTTGTCCACTTGGTTGTTGATGTGTGCGACAGTGGAGAGATGAATGTATGACGAGAGGTTGCTCATTCTTTGTATTCTACCCCGAGACCCTTGTGACTGGTTGCTTGGATCTGATGAGTGTGGCGGACTCAACCCACCTAGCTAACTCCCCCATATCCATCGCAAGTGACTACTTCCTTAGGGGTTCTGATCGTGCCACCTTCTCCTACCATTTCGGAGTAGGGAGATGACAGATCCAAGACCAGAGTGGCCGTGTAATAAGGAAACAGTTAATCCACTATTATTCTCAACCTTAAATAAAGCAAAAGATATATAAGATTCTTTCAGTTTAACTAACATTTAATTGGGAACTCAATCATATTTAAAATTTCCAATATCTTCATAGTAACCTAATGAAGAATCCCTTCTAAATTGAGACACCAAGACAAATGTTTGACAATCAATCAATTCCTCCAAACATCTTTATATTTAGGTGTACTATGGTCGATGTGATTACCGATTGACCTCCAAAAGATCTAAACAACTTTCAATGACTTTGTTTGATCTTATAATACAACATGATCCACTCATATTGCATTCTAGTCCGCGCATGTCCTCAATTGGATATTTGGTCTCCAAAATACACAATTGATTAGTAAAGGCTATTCGTTCTCAATTGAACACGATTACATATCCTAGTCCTCTATCATATCTCACATAACCTAAATTAGGTGAAAGAATCCATATTAGGATTACCAATTCCGTAGTTTGGTAATTCTCATCTACAAGGCATGCTTGTCTCTCAAATATTGTATTAGTTATTAAAACTCAAAAATCTAGGTTATCACAGGATACCTATCATCTTGGGAGACAATTAGACTACAGTCATCATGTGATGATTATCTCAATCAAAGAATGCAAGCTTTGTCTCCCAATGTTCCCGACACATATCCATATGCACTCTATCCCGAGAATATCTATCCTTTTAACCCTTCAATACAATACACCCAAGTCCCACAACCACCTTCACATTATCTTTCCCATACCCAATACTCACCCATGCAACTCCAGGACATGGATGCCCACTTCAGATTTGAACGGACACCTACATTTCTGGAAGCATATGCTCTTACCAAGATAGGTGCACTTGAGTGGAAAACACTTGTCAAGTGTTATGGTGATGCTCCATTTCTTGGGAAAGATCCTGAGGTTGATGTAATCTTTCAAGTGATGATTTCCTATGTAGTGAATAGTTCAAGCTTATGTAATCACTCTAGTGAAGCTTATGTTATTATCCTATGTTGTTATCAATGAAATTGAGCTTGTTTGTGTTCACTTGATCATGATAATAAAAATTGATCTTGTGGTTTTCATTCGACATTTTCTATCACTTTATTTTTACAACTTGTGTATGATATTTAGGGGGTGTATCCCATTCAGGGGGAGTAAAATGATTATATGGCTATCTTTTTGAAATGACAAAGGGAGAAAAATAATATAAAACAAAATAATTGAGTTTCATATTCTCTTGGCTTGACATTAATTGATGCTACATTCCTTAAGAGATGGATAGTATGTTACATATAACTTTAGGAATAATTAGCACACACTTTATAAAAATAAGAGAATCATTTTATCTCAGGTAAATCTTAGTTATGAAAGTCATCTCATTTAAATTATTTTCATTATATGTTAGAATTGTTTGTCATCTTCAAAAAGGGGAAGATTGTTGGCTAAATTGGACATTAATATACCCTTTATTTTTAATGTGGATCTAACATGTTATTTGACTATTTTAGGGTTCAAAGGAATAAGGAAATCCTACTAAGTGGAAAGATGAAATCAATGCAACTTAAAGATCAAATGTGGTTAATTGTATAAATGTTCATGATTGTACTCAAATGTAAACACTTGTATAAAAATATAATGTACAAGTACTTAGAAACCATGTAAATCAAGCATTAGATATTCCCTACCCACTTATAACCCTTAGATAGGTTTCCCTCCAAGGTTAGAGTCACCATCGCTCATTGAAGCACACACTTAGTAGGTGATTCAAAAATCTGAAACATGGACATCCTCAGTCAAAAAAATTGTCGACCAAGACACACTCAGTCAAATTTTGTGTCGATCAAGAACCACCTCAATCAAAATTGTGAGCATTGCTCAATAACTTACACATTTGTGCTCTAAAATAGTCTTCTGTCAAACTTATTCTCGACCGAGCAAACTTCAATCAAAATATTGCGACTGTTAGACTAAGTGGTTGGTAGTTGGGAGTTGAAAATAGACGTTGCAACACTTTTACCTTAAACCCATGCTTGGTCAAAGAAATTCTCGACCGAGACACAATTTGGTCGACAAACTTGTCGATCGAGTAGGGTTCTAGATTTTTCTTTTCAAGCACAAACAAATTAGCAATTGCTAGCCAACTAATGCACATCTAATGGCTAGTTAAGCACTAAGAATACTCTAGATACTCCCTAGAACGTCCCTAAGTACTTGCAACCCATTCTTATAAAAAGGAGAGGTCTTAGGACACCTAAAGCATCTAAGCTACACTTGAGCATTCACTATTGAGAGTAACAAAGCCAAGATTCACTTGTTATCTTCTTCATTATGCTCTAGAGTTGTCTTCTAGCTACAATCTCCTAGCCACCACATATAGCCACATACATTTTAAGTGGATAGGAGATCCTAACACTTGATATAGGATGAAAGTGCTATACTTAATTGTTAGTATTTCCTTCTTCCAATCCCCCTTCACAGGTTCAAGCTACTTTTTCTCCTTGGATACTCAAAGATCGTGGAAGTTACTTAAGGGAGCTCGATTGAAGCTAATTCTTGGTGGAGAAGGTTGCTTCAAGAGGTGATTAAGATTACTTCAAGGAAGGATGCTTCAAGGGAGGTTGGAGCTACTTCTAAAGGAAGGCTATCTCAAGGTGGTGGAGCTACTTCTAGAAGGAGAAGGTTGCTCCAAGGACTTGGAGTTCTTCGAAGAAGGCTGCTTCAAGGAGGTTTTGGCTACTTCTAGGAGAAGGCTACTTCAAGTAAGGTGATTGTATTTTATTGTAACATCCTTATGAGGTAAAAAAAATTAATCACTTTCAAAATCCCAATTGGAGACAATTGGGTAGTGGACTGACAACCTTTGATCCAAAGGTTGGAACCATTGTAAACTGAAGTGTCTTCCTTGTTTCCTCCTTCTTTTACTTAAGTTTTTTAATTAAATTTTAAAAGTCCCAAAAATCTCTATTCACCCTCCCTTTATATCTTTCATTGTTAGGTTTGGATAGTGAAATTGACATTATAGACCTCTTCTATTTAAAAAAAAAGGTTGATAACAGAAATTGTAGAAGAGGTTTCAGTATTGGAAAGAGACATGACATACCTCCTTTGAGTTGAAAGCTATCACTAATGAGGCATATTACAAAGATGTTTTTATTCAAAGAACCAACATGACTAGTGGTTCACAGATAAAATCTGCTTTTATTTTTTGTTTGTTGCCTCAGTTTCTCAACCTCCAACTAACACTATATGTATGTCTTACATCGGTATCTAGTGTGGAAGAAACCAAGACAATATCTATAATTTCAGTTTCCATCTTCGCTAGAAATAGGTGATGCATCTCTTTGTCTATTACATTGTCTACCAAGATTTCATTTTTTATCGATGCTAGAAGTATTAAATGATCAAGACTTGGTCATGTCTATGTATGGGTGATCATATTTTCTCTATGTGAACCACTTTCTTCATATCAGGATTCAATTTGCATTCTGGATCTTGAGATGGATTGTAGTCCTCTACCATGGAGATTGTGTTCATGAAAATGGCTTGACTCACACCTATGGGATCTGCATTTTGTACCCCAAGGATGTCCTTCTCTTCCCAAGTCCAGTCAACAACTTGTTTTCCTAATCTATGGTGAGTTGGAATTTATGATGATAGGTCAGAGATGTTTCTCATCTAGAAAAACTATTTCAGTCCCTCAGATAGGGGGTGGTTCCTTAGGTGTTTATGAAATAATAGAAATGATGTTCAACTCTTCATAGTTAGCATTTATATCTTCTTCAAAGATGTCAATGTGAAGTAAACATTGTTCCACTTGTGCATATACTAACTCTGAGCATTATGGATCAACTAAGGTCCTTTATAGAGGATTATTAGACATCAAACTATCTTATTTAAGTTTAGATTTTTTGTCAATACAATTTATCAAAAATATCTCTCCATGAATACCAGGCACTTGCAATATGTCAAACATCATGAATTCTAGTGTCTCCTTCACTAACTTTATAAGTGGTGTACCTACCTCCAAATCAATGAGAGAATATATAGTAGCTAGAATGGGTGGATGAAGATGAGCAGATATCTAAGATCTTCTTTGATATTCATGACAATGAAATCACAAATCACATATGAATCCTTGCCTACCCTAACTAGTTAGCCCTTAATGTTCTCCATAGGTTTGTTCATTGAAGAAACTACAAGATGGATCTATCTGGATTTAGGTAACAACCAGTAAACCTTGATATTTTGTATAGGCTGAATGCATGATACAAATACGAGCATTGAGATCTCCCTTATATAAAATCCATTCCATTTAAACATGTATCCTTCTACTTCTTTGGCATTTTGTTCTAGATAATATATGAAGATATATTTGACAACTTCATGGGCTCATATTCTTTAGTAGTGTACTTGATGATGAGAAGAATCTTCAAATACTTGGACCAAGTGGGTATCTAAGAAAGGGTGCCTAATAATGGGGTAGCAACATGAAGCTTTTCCATACCTTCCTTGAACTTCGTTAACTAATCATCAAGCCTTGTCGGCATCAGACACTTCTAATAGGGAGGTTGTTGTTTGTAGAGTGGAATCTCTAGTTCAATTGTATGTTTTGGAGCCTTCCCAACATTAACTTCCTTGCTTCAATTTATATCATAAACTACCTATTGCACCCTTATCTCATCAACTATCACAAAGTCATCGTCATTAACTTGAACTCCATCTACTACTTCTGATCTAACCAATGAATCTGAGTAAACCTTTTGTAAAATGGTGGCAATGTCCTTCATATTCTATGGGTGCTTGGGGTTGTTTTTTGGATGTCAAGCAAAATCACATTTTGAGGGCTTAGAGTAACTAAGAGTTTAGTCAACTTAGACTCAATGGGTTTTTTATGGGCTTGCTTATTTGAGTTCATCGTCAACTAATATACAAGAATCACATGTTAGGACTACAAAATGCTTTGTATGGATGCAAATTTTCATTGATCACATAAAGAACAATTCCCTTGCCGACCATGTATCTAGTGTTGTGGGGCCTTGTTGGGGTTCTAAAAGTGATATCCATGATTATAGCCCATGTTCTAGAAGTTGGTTACGTAGTTTCCTTGATTTTTGAATTTTTTGTTGAATATTATGATAACTCAAGGGACCCTAAGCTTGATTATTTGCCTATCCAAACATCACTTAGAGGAATTTCTTACACCTGCTCGGCTTCCATACTACAAAATCTTCTTTGGTTGGGATTATAGCAGCCATGTCTTAGAATTCTTGAATTGAGCTTAAGTCTTCCATTTGATTGTATCTCCTTGTGCATGTGAATTATTGATAACATCAGTTTTGATGTACTTTTTCATAGTCTTTTGCATAATAAAAACCATTAGAATTAGTGTTTAGATGATTTTTTTTGCTTGTTTTACTTTCAATTTACCAAATGTTAGGTTTTAATTAACTTTTGTTGATATTTGAAGGAATTTAGTGTAAAAACTAGAAAAACTGATGCACAAGCGTCGATATGCTAAATTGATCATTCAAAGCTTGACAAACTCTCAACCATTGACTGAATGGGTCGAAAATTCCACCTAACCCTTTGTTTATTATCTCGAGAGAGAGAACCCCTTAGATAAAAATATGCTTGGATCTCAAGAGTAGGAAGGAACATATACCTTTTACGACTGTTTGCAAAATAAGTTAAGAGCATATATAATCTAAGAGTGAAGGTTTTACATGCTTGTGGTTGGTTTGATTGGTGAGATCCAATCCAAATCTCTTTATTATTATTTCACTATTTGTCTTTATTCTTTTCATTTAGTTTTCCATTAAACTTAGTTTTGTTTCTCAGTTAGATTAATTTATTCCCTAACAAAAACACCATTAATTTCACTTATTTGATTAGACTAGACTAATCTAAGACCACTTTGTTTAAATTTTATTATTCTACTTATCTCAATGTTTGATCCTACACTACTGTAATAGACTTTGTATTAAGTTTTGGATGTCTCTTCTAGTCGGGTATAAAGTTAAAGTTTGATATCCTTTGTGATACACCGGTCGAACAAAACGTCATTCACTAAGCGGAAGCAATCATTAGCAACGGATTACTAAAAATCACTAAAAATTAAAACTATTTACTAAGAGATTCATACACTAGAAAACTCTTTCAAAAAGAACCAAAGTAATTCAATTACATTCTGGTTCACAAGTACATATCTTGTACAATTCCTTCTTAAGGATTACAAGCATCAATTGCCCTGTTTAAAACTTTACACAGACAACATAAAAACATTGAGGCATCAAGCCAAAATATCAGATCGATTTCATTAAACTAACTACTGACTCTGAGGACCTGAGAGTACAGAGACGACACATAGGACTTTATACATAAGACATGACAACCAGTGTCTCCACCTGAGAATTCACTATTGTCCCTACTGTTGTTGCTGCTCTTCCCCTATTGTAGGGTTTCTGCCTCTTCCTCCGCATCTACCTAAAAAGTGTTGGTGACCAACAGAGTGAGACCCATGTCCCAGTGAGAGATATAACTCTCCACCAAAACATTATTATTGCAGTTTAATATGATAAAACTGAATAGAGGAATCATAACTGTTTAACAGTAAATAATTCATTGTCTAAACAGATTAAAGCAATATTTATTTTCAAAGCATTTCAACTATGAATGATACAACAACATATTATTTATTAATAAGGAATGTGAAGAACATGTATAACATTTATCCATCTAGGATATGGTAAGCAAGATAACATCAACCAATGATTCTTAGATTTCAACCTTAATATATGCTACCCGGCTGATTACATTTTACAACCATACTTAAGCACTGAGAAGATGAGGTATACTACTCATACTCCAACCGACCACGATTAAGGAAAGCATCGGTACCACAAAAGGTCAATGAAGAGTTGGACTCCAAGACCTCATCCTTCTCAATCAGTACGAGATTATTTGGTAGAGACATCACGTGTCAAACTGCAATTAGCTTGCCAGGGTATATTGGCATCTTCGCGATAGAGTTATAGCCTGCAACATATACTCTCTTTAGGGTTATGGCCCATAGCCAATGCCTGGTATCATATCATGGAGTCATGGCTCGTATCCATACTCTTACTGGGGTATGGCCCATAACCAATCCCGTACATAGGATATAGCCCGCAGCCATTCCTATGGGGCATGAGGATATAATTGCCCAATTACCCCCACATATTCAAAACTATGCGCTCCGAGTTTAACTCGTTTCACCATTCATCAAATTCTGACGATGATGAATATGTGGTCAGGGAAACTACATTATATGATATCACTTGATTAATTAAGTGTATTACCATATTCATTTAGCATCAACAAGTTTCCAAACATCAATTATTATATTAGTTGCTAGAAATAATGTGTAATTCTTCCATTAAGTACTATTCAAACCTTTAATAGAGAATTGGGATCTCAATCCCTCATCTCATCAGGGGTATTCTCATTCCTTAATAAACTCACCATTATGATTATAGAAAATGGGTATTCAAACCCTCAGTTCAACAAAGAGCATCTGTTACCACTTATCAGGTAACTAATACCTTCAGGTCATCTGACCAAGGAAAACATGGTACTTGCTATATGAGCATCTCACATGTCTCTCAAGCCCATTTCATCTCTTGTTACCTCTCACTAGGAAACAAAGCATGTTATGGCTCACAAGGCCCATTAACAATAATAAATGAAACATCATATCTCATACCTTACTATGCTCATCATCTCATGATACCTGCATGGTTAGTACACTTGATAACAGTTATATAAATTACATTTTAGCACCATGCTATACAAAGTAAAACCACTTATACCCTCATTAGGGTTAGGGTTTCCCATTTCGTGTCAATCACGGATTACTCAACCATTACCCAATATTAGGGCTATGGTTAATCATCTCATCGCCCAAGATTAGGGTTTCACATATTATAACCCAAATTGGGGTTTCACATCACTTCATTGCCTTGAATTAAGGTTTCTTGCAACATTTCCCCTAAAATTAGGGTTTCATGTAGCTTTACCCAAAATTAGGGTTTTCATGAAGCATTCCCTTAAATTAGGGTTTTTCATTAAAATACCTTGAATTAGGGTTTCTCATATCATTACCCTAAATTAGGGTTAGAGCTCATCAACCTTCTCGATAAGGGTCTCATGATCTCATCATCATGGATCAATCCTTAATTACATATTTTATTCATGTTGAAAGTGTTGAGGATTAATCACTACATGAATATCAATCATGTATAAATTCCTCTCTCTCAACCTCTTTAGGAGGTTAATTACTTCAAACTGGATTAGATTAGGTCATCCTTTCATTCAAGTGCACACATTTAGGGTTAGCATAGTGTGTTGAGATACTGCTTCCTTAAGCATCAAAGATTAACCCCTCAAAGGGTACTAATCACCCTAGTACCTTAAAGGTAAAACCATTATAATTATCTTTGTTAAACATCATTAACAGTCATAAAGTTAATTGATCTTTCATAACCTTGAGACTATTAGATCTCCAAACGGTTTTGATACTTTTGAACCTTCAAACAGTTTTGACCTCCTTGACCTTTAAACGGTCTTGAAGATCGTTAGACCTTAAACGGTCTTGGTTCAATTGTATCTCCAAACGGTCTTGAATCTTTTATACCTCCAAACGGTCTTGCCCTAACTCTTCCAATTAGTTTTGAAACTGGTTGCTCAAATCATCATTGAAACTGAATGAACAAACCATCATTGAAACCGATTGGACATCAAATGGTTTGAGACCATTTGCTCTCCAAATGGTCTGAAGACTGTTTGATCCAACGGTCTCAATACCGTTTGGTCCAAACCACCTTGAAACCGAATGGACCAATTAAGGTTTCCAACATCAAATCGATTTAGGATTTGTACTCATTGAACCATCCATCAATTGAACTATTGAAAGTACATCAGATTGTAGCCCTTGGATCTCTAGCCATCCAACACAACCAACCATTGACCTCCAAACAGTCTTGAGACCATTCGGGTCAATCAACCTTGAAATGATTCCCTCAACTAGGGTTTCAATCAATTAAGTCGATTAGGGCTTGCAATTGGTGGATCATACATACATGGAACCTTTTAAAATTCAATTAATTGGAACCATTGGATTATCATCCAACCACATCATCATTTTACCTTCAAACGGTTTGTGTCTTCTTAACCTCAAACGGTCTTGAGACTGTTTGCCCTCAAACGGTCTTAAGACCATTTGATCACCAAAAAGCAAAACTGTTTGCACATGTTCCATGTTGAGGTGTGTGCTTAAGATGACATCATCATCTTCAAGCTTGAAACCTTCGAAATCCATTGTGATTCTTGTGTTGAATTCAACAACCAATCAAAAGGAAATCTGAAAGTAAAGGAGGAATCAACATATGATAAAGGAATGAAATCAATAACAATGTTTAAGGGTTCAAGTTATATAACCCGCCTTCAAAATTGAATCCAAGCTTCAAGATTCACGTTCCCAATGGTGAATGAAGATTTATCAACTTCCAAAGGCTCATCCTTAAGTCTTTGAGTGAAATTAATGGCTAAGGTTGAAGATTGAATGAAGAAAAGAAGAAATTAAGCATTGAATTTTGATTTCCACCATGAAATTAAGGTTGAAGATGACTATGGAGCTTATCTACAGGTTGGGGTGTGTACTCCTGCTGCTCCTAAGATCCCTTGTGTTCAGCCAAAGCAAGGAAAGAAAAAGGAATCGAAAGAGCCTTTCATGTGGGTTGAAAATGGGATGTATATAAGGGAATTTCAATGAGAGAGAAAGTGATAAATAATTCATTCAACTCCCAAAACTGGTGTCATATACTCCCCTCAATCCCTTGCATACGAAGCCATCTCCCCCACCTTGTAATTCCTCTTCATTATCCATGAATTAAAAGGAAATAAATTAAGCACCTTAACCATTATAATAATAATATCCAAAATTGAGTGGATACTACTTTTCCTTTTACTAATGTGAGTGGGCTCTCCACTCACTTTAGATATTCCATTGCCTTTGCAAAGAAAAAGGACTTCCATACTTATAAAAATTTAGCCATCTCATTTTTGTTTGAAGGGCACTCCAATTAATATATTTATTTTTGCATTAAATTGAATTAGGGTTTCAATTATGCTTAAATCTTGATTATTTTAATATCAAGATTCTCTCTCTTCCAAAGAGATTCAAATGAGACACCCCTCTGATTTTCTTGCCTCTAATTGATACCAAGAAACATTAGGGACTCTCTAGAAGTGGTATTTTGCATATTGAACTCTAGGTTTTGGGTAAATTGCACATTACACCAAAACTAGGTTTTAATGCACAAACATTGCTTAACGATCTCTTTCTTGGTGCTTAGGCTTTCACAAGCCATGCCTCTGCATCATTTTCATTATTATGATGCTTCAACACTTGAGTAACATTTTATCATGTAACATTTGTAAGTTAAACCCTCAACTTGGGTAATTTGCACATTAGTCCAAAATAGGAAAAACATTGTTTCAATGTTATTCAAAAAGGACTAAAATTGAAACATAAGCTCCTCTTGAGCCTTAATTACTTTTCAAGAGATAAGAGAAAGCATATAATTAATCTTTATTAAACAAACCATCTATGGTTAAAGCATAATCCAGGTCAGGGATGTTATAAATTATCCACCCCTAACAGGATTTCGTCCCTGAAATCATCAAGAGAAAAGAGAAGGGTACTTCCTCCTCATATCTTCTTCTAGCTCCCATGTAGCTTCTTCAATGCCACGATGATGCCAGAGAACTTTCACAAGACATATGTCTTTCTTTTTCAGCTTTTTAATTCTTTTATCAAGGATCATCACAGGTCCTTTAACATATGATATGTCATCATTTAATTCTACCTCCACAGGTTGCAAAACTAACTTTGTGTCAGGATGAAACTTTCTCAGCATGGATATATGGAATACTGGATGCAACTTATGCAGCTCAGATGGCAACTCTAGCTTAAAGGCCACCTTTCCAATCTGTTCAATGATTGGATAAGGCCCCATAAATCTAGGAGCTAACTTTCCCTTCTTCCCAAATCTAAGGACACCTTTACAAGGTGAGACCTTGAGATATACTATGTCTCCAACTTGGAATTTGAAGGGTCTTCACCATTTGTCGGCATATGGCTTCTGTCTATCATGTGCAGTCTTTAACTGTTGTTGTATTATTTTAATCTTCTCAGTTGTCTACTGCACAAGCTCAGGACCTAAAAGTTGATATTCTCCAGTTTCATACCAACATAAAGGATATGTACAACGTCTACCATATAATGCTTCATATGGTGCCATATCAATACTGTGCTGATAGCTATTATTATAAGAAAATTTTATCAAGCTCAGGTGTAGTTCCCAACTTCCTACAAATTGAAGGACACATGCCCTAAGCAAGTCCTCCAAGGTTTGTATGGTCCTCTCAGATTGTCCATCTGTATGTGGGTGAAAGGCAGTACTAAACCTTAACTGCGTACCCAAAGCTTTATGTCGTCATTCCCAAAAATGACTCGTGAACTGGGGACCTCTATCAGAAACAATTGTAACTGGTACCCCGTGTAAACGCACTATCTCATTTGTATATATCTGTGCAAGCTTCTCAGTAGTATAGGTTGTTTTGACAGGAAGGAAGTGTTGTCTTAGTCAACCTATCAACTATCACCCAAATGGAATCATGACTTTTGGTTTTTTTGGGCAAACCAACCACAAAGTCCATGGTCACATGATCCCATTTCCACTACGGTATACGCAAAGGTTGCATTGTTCCTGTAGGCTTTTGATGTTCAGCTTTAACATGCTGACACATCGGACACTGCATAACAAACTCAGCTACATCTTGTTGGCTAAATGGACATCATTTAAATCCCTTTGTTATTATAATGACAAACATTTCATTCTTGTGGATCTAATGTGCTACTTGAGTGATGCATGAATTAGGTGGATGAAAAACCCTTGGAAGATCTATATGCTCAAAATGCCTTAATTTCATGATTGTAATCAAATGTAAAAACTTGTACAAGTATATAATGTACAAGTACTTAGATATCTTGTAAATCAAGCGTTTAGACCTTCCCTAGTCAATCACAAAACTTAGATAGATCATCCCCTACAATAGTGTCACAACTGCACACTGATACACACACTTAGTAAATAGTTTAAAACATTGAAACATAGTCATTCTCAGTCAACAAACATCTCGACCGAGACACTCTCGGTCGACAATCTCCTCGACCGAGAATGACCCAAGTAGCCGTTAGACACAGTAGACAAGGTAGTTGGGAGTTGGAATCGAACGTTATACACACTTGCTCCAGACTGTCCCTCGATCGAAAAAGACTTCGACCGACAGGATTCTCGGTCGACAATTCCTCGACTGAGAAGAGTTCTGTCTGCACTTTTCAGAATTAATTAACTAGTTGTTGCTAAAGCAATTAGTGGATACCTAACAGCTAGTTAAGCACTAAGAACCCCCTAGAAAGTGTTTAGAACATCCTTAAGCACTCATAGGCCATTCCTATAAATAGGACATGCCTTAGGACACCCAAAATACACTTGTGCAATACTTGAGCATACTACTTGCAATTGGCAATCATTTCTTGTGAGCAATTGAGCAACACTAGTATTTGCTATTCATCTCCACTACTCCAAATTCGTGTCCTATAGGCTAGCATCTCCTACCCACAGCACTTACACTTTCATACACATTGGTTAGGAGATCAAAACGTTTGATATAGGAAATTAAGCCTTGTGCTACAACGGTAATTGTAATTTCCATTTTCCTTCTTATTCTTTCTTATTGCTTGTACTCTCCTTGCTACTCCTAGAGTTGGAGGCTGTGGATTGGAGAGGGTTTATCTTCTCAGGTGGAGAAGGGTCTTCTCGGTGGAGAAGGAGGACTTTGGACTACTTCAAGAAGGTTGTCTCAAGGGGAAGCTACTTCAAGAGGAAGGCTACTTCAAGGGGGAGCTTGAAGTTACTTCAAGGAAAGTTGCTTCGAGGTTGGTGGTACTACTTCATGGTGAAGGTTGTCCAAAGGGTGGTGAAAGTATTTGTAATTTTATGTAACATCCTTGTGAGGTAATAAAATTTAAATACTTTCAAAATCCTAATTGGAAACAATTGGTTAGTGGACTGACTCCTTTAGTTGTTGCTAAAGGTGGAACCACTCTAAACACCTTGCCTCCTTTCTCCTTATCTCAATTGTGGTTGCTTCAGTTTAATTATTGTTAAAACTTTTATAAAACCATATTCACCCCCCCCCTCTAGTGGTTTTTCACATCTTTCTTCAATCCTGGCCACCAATACATATCTTTCAAGTTATGATACATTTTGGTGCTCCCTGGATGCATTGCATACATCGAAGAATGAGCTTCTTCCAAGGCTAACTTCCTTAAGTCATTGGCATCAGGTACTACCATCCTACCATGGTAACAGACTATCTGATCCTCTGACTCATGAAAGTCATCTCGTTTCTCACTACCATACTCTGACCTGATCTATTGAACCACAACATCAGCTTGTTGTGCTTCTTTAATCTGCTGTCTCAGAGTAGGTTTCACTTGCATCTCAACTAATAGCCCATCTAACAAAGATACCTTAAGTTGTATATTGTTTTGCCTCATAGAGATAATCATATCTCTTTTAAAGCACACTAAGGAGTTTAACTGTGCTTTATCTAAGGCTGGTGATGATGATTTCCTGCTTAGTGCATCAACCACTACTTTAGCCTTCCCTGGATGATAATCAATTGTACAATCGTAGTCCTTGATTAATTCCATCTAGCGGCGTTGTCTCATGATCAACTCATGTTGTGAAAAGATATATTTTAGATTCTTATGGTCTGTGAAAATCTGGAATGTTCCTCCATAAAGATAATGCCTCTAGATCTTCAAGGCATGGACCACATCAACTAGTTCTAGATCATGTTTCAGATAATTCTCCTCATGTTTCTTAAGCTGTCGAGAGGCAAAAGAAATCACTTAATTATCCTACATCAACACACATCCTAGACCATTCTTAGATGCATCACAGAAAACTATGTACCCCTTCCCTTGCTCAGGTAACACCAGCATAGGTGCACTTGTTAACCTTTCTTTCAACGACTGGAAAGAAAGTTGACACTTGTCATTCCAGACAAAAGGAACCTCCTTCCTGGTCAACTTGGTTAGGGGTAAAGCTATAGAACTGAAGTTCTTAATGAACCTCCTGTAGTAGCATTCCTGTCCAAGAAAACTACGAATCTCCATCGGTGTCTTTGGTTGTTCCCACTGTAGAACAGATTCCACCTTCTTAGGATCAACACGGATACCTGAGGCAAATATTACATGTCCTAGAAAAGAAACTTCTGGTAACCAAAACTCACACTTGCTAAACTTAGCATACAGCTTATGTTCTCTTAGCAAAGTGAAAGCCTGACAGAGGTGCTGCTCATGCTGTTGAGCATCTTTACTGTATATCAAGATGTCATCTATGAAGACTACTATGAACTGGCCAAGAAAAGGCCGAAAAATTCTATTCATGAGTTCCATGAATGCAGCTAGTGCATTAGTCAGTCCAAACGACATAACTATGAACTCATAGTGACCATACCTTGTCTTGAAGAAAGAGTTAGGTATGTCACTCTCCTTGATACGCAGTTGATGGTATCCTAACCTCAAATCTATCTTAGAAAAGATAGTTGCATCACACAACTGATCAAACAAATCATCTATCCTTGGCAGAGGATACTTATTCTTTATAGTTACTTTATTTAACTGCCTATAGTCAATGCATAATCGCATAGACCCATCCTTCTTCTTAACAAAGAGAACTGGAGCACCCCATGGTGAAGTACTCGGTCGGATAAAACCTTTCTCAAGCAACTCCTGTAGCTGTTTCTTAATCTCTGTCATCTCAGCAGGTGCCATTCTATATGGTGTTTGTGTTATAGGTTGCGTGCCCGGAATTAGATTAATCTCAAAATCAATCTCTCGAGGAGGAGGACTACCTAGAAGTTCCTTAGGAAACACATCTTCAAACTCCCTAACTATCAGAACTTCAGAAAGATTAGAGCTCTCCATTGTCATGTCTACCACATGTGCCAAGAATGCAAAGCATCCTTGTCTCATCAGCTTTGTAGCTACCATAGTTGACACAAGACAAGTTGGAAAAATCTTTCTATCTCCCTGAAAGATCCATGTGTTGCTATCATCTGCGAACACAGCCTGCTTGGAAACACAATCTAAGACAATTGTATACTTTTCTAGGGTGTCCATTCCAAGAATTATATCAAACCTGTGCATCACAAGTGGAATAAGATCCACCACAATGTGATGTTCAGAAAATGAAAGAGTATAGGGAGAAAACACCTCCGGCAGCACTATAGATCTAGGCAAAGGGGTTTCTAATAACAAACTCTCTACCCTATGACCAACTATCATATTGTAGTCAAGAATCACTTCTCTAGTGATGAAGGAATGTGTAGCACCCGGATCAATTAAAACAGATACGAAGCAGGATGAAGACATATCAGAATAAAATAGTTCCATCTGACCTATCACAACCTGTGGGTTAACTACTGCTTCAGGTTGATTCATCACATAGAATCTAGCCGTTGCTTGTTGTTGACCCGATGCTTAGTTGTTGGGTGCTGATGAACCAGCTTGGGATGCTTGCCCACATCCTCGAGTGACACTCGAAAACTGCCTCCTCTGAGAGCCTTGCTGACTCTACCTCTGGGGTTGAGTCACCATTGTGTTCCCGACTGGACAATCCCTTGCCAGATGTCCCACTTTTCTGCACTAATGACAGATCCTGGTCTCAGGATAGGGTCTATGAGGTCCAGTCACCGATGTTGATGTTGTGTTGGGGTCTCTATTTGGGATGAAACTACAGCCCCTACCCCTACTTGACGTCCATTGCATCTGGGTATTAAATCTTGATGGTGCTGCTGATGTAGAAAACCTTGGCTTCTTAAAGCCCTCAGACCTTTGTCCTTGAAATTGAGTGTACACCTTCTTACCACTAATCTGTCGCTTCTCAATCACAGACCTCTCTATCCGTCTAACGAACTCCACAAATGTGGCGAACCTCTCCCTGTTCTCCAAAGCAGACATAGGAGTGGTCAATTCAGCGTTCAACCCCTTCTCAAAATGCTGAATTCTTTCCTCATCAGTAGCTGCCATATGCAGACAGAACCGAAAAAGATCTATGAACTTAGCCTTATACTCACTAATGTTCATCGGTCCTTGTCTTATCTTCTCAAACTGGGATATCTTTTCATCTAGGTAAGTCTTGGGGAAGTATCTAGTGACGAACTCTCGTCAGAATTATTCCCATCTGACATTGACACCTGGCCTCTTGCCCTCTTCTATTGTCCACTAGTGGCCAACACTCCCTTTTAAAAGGTACACTGCATGTCTCACCATTTTGTCTTCCGAGATATTGAGGATTTTGAAAGACTTCTCCATCTCAGTCAACCATAAGTCAGCATCTGCTGGGTCAGCTATACCAGCATACTATGTGGCTCCTACCCGGCGAAGCCTCTCAAAAGTCTTGCCATCTCCCTGTCCCTCATTATGGGTTGGTGCCCTAGGTGTAGGTGGTGGCATCATGTCCGCCATATGCGTCATGGTTTCCATGAACTGCTCAAATAGAGCATGGAAAGCTGGGTTCTCTATCATGGCTGGGTCAAATTGGGGATGTTCATGTGCCAGTTCCTCCCTAGCCCGATCCCTTGCACCTCCTCCTGGTGTAGCAACACTTCTCTCAACATCATGCTCTTCATGTGATCCTAACATATTCAAGTTCTTCTTCTCCTCCTATATGAGCAGAAGTCACTATCAGATAGACTGGAAGATACTAGAACAAACTCAACAACCTTAATACTATGTCTTTGTAGACTCAGCAAACCTAGATCTCTGATACCATTAGATTGTGATACACCGATTGAACAAAACGTCATTCACTAAGCGGAAGCGATCATTAGCAGCGGATTACTGAAAATCACTAAAAATTAAAACTATTTACAAAGAGATCCATACACTGGAAAACTCTTTCAAAAAGAACTAAAGTAATTCAATTACATTCTGGTTCACAAGTACATATCTTGTACCATTCCTTCTCGAGGATTACAAGCATCAACTGCCCTATTTAAAACTATACACAGACATCATAAAAACATTGAGGCATCAAGACAAAATCTCATATCGATTTCATTAAACTAACTACTAACTCCGAGGACCTGAGAGTACATAGATGACACATAGAACTTTATATATAAGACATGATAGCCAGTGTCTCCACCTAAGAATTCATTATTGTCCCTGGTGTTGTTGCTGCTCTTCCCCTGTTGTAGGGTTTTTTCCTCTTCCTCCGCATCTACCTAAAAAGTGTTGGTGACCAACGGAGTGAGACCCATGTCCCAGTGAGAGATATAACTCTCCACCAAAACATTATTATTGTAGTTTAATATGATAAAACTGAACAGAGGAATCATAAATGTTTAACAACAGATAATTCATTATCTAAAAAGATTAGAGCAATATTTATTTTCAAAGCATTTCAACTATGACTGATACAATAGCACATTATTTATTTATTCAGGAATATGAAGAACATGTATAACATTTATCCATCTAGGATATGCTAAGCAAGATAGCATCAACTAATTATTCTCGTATTTCAACCTTAAGCAAATACACTACCCGACTGATTACATTTTACAACCATACTTAAGCCCTGAGAAGATGAGGTATACCACTCATACTCCAACCGACCACGATTACGGAAAGCATCGGTACCACAAAAGGTCAATGGAAGAGCTAGACTCCAAGACCTCATCCTTCTCGATCAGTATGAGATTATTCGACAGAGGCATCACGTGTCAAACTGCAATTAGCTTGCCAGGGTATATTGGCATCTTCTCTATAGAGTTATAGCCCGCAGCATATACTCTCTTCAGGGTTATGGCCCGTAGCCAATGTCTGGTATCATATTATAGAGTCATGTCCTGTAGCCATACTCATACTGGGGTATGGTCTGTAACCATTCCCATGCATAGGATATAGCCCACAGCCATTCCGATGGGGCATGAGGATATAATTGCCCAATTACCCCCACATATTCAAAAATATGCGCTCCGAGTTTAACATGTTTCATCATTCAGCAAATTCTTACGCTAATGGATCTGTGATCAGGGCAACTACATTATATGATATCACTTGATTAATTAAGTGTATTACCATATTCTTTTAGCATCAACAAGTTTCCAAACATCAGTTATTATATTAGTTGCTAGAAAGAATGTGTAATACTTCCATCAAATACTGTTCAAAACTTTAATAAAGCATTAGGATTTCAATCCCTCATCTCATCAGGGTTATTCTCATCCCTTAATAAACTCATCATTATGATTATAGAAAATGGGTATTCAAACCCTCAGTTCAACAAAGAGCATTTGTTACCACTTATCAGGTAACTAATACCTTCAGGTCATCTGACCAAGGAAAACATGGTACTTGCTATATAAGCATCTCACATGGCTCTCAAGCCCATTTCATCTCTTGTTACCTCTCACTACGCAACAAAGCATGTTATGGCTCACAAGGCCCATTAACAATAATAAACGAAACATCATAGCTCATACCTGGCTATGCTCATCATCTCATGATACATGCATGGTTAGTACACTTAATAACAGGTACATCAATTACATTTTAGCACCATGCTATACAAAGTAACACCACTTATACCCTCATTAGGGTTAGGGTTTCCCATTTCGTGTCAATCAAGGATTACTCAACCATTACCCAATATTAGGGCTATGGTTAATCATCTCATTGCCCAAGATTAGGGTTTCACATATTATAACCCAAATTGGGGTTTCGCATCACTTCATTACCTTGAATTAAGGTTTCGTGCAACATTTCCCCTAAAATTAGGGTTTCATGTAGCTTTACCCAAAATTAGGGTATTCATGAAGCATTCCCTTAAATTAGGGTTTTTCATTAAAATACCCTAAATTAGGGTTTATCATATCATTACCCTAAATTAGGGTTAGAGCTTATAAACCTTCTCGATAAGGGTCTCATGATCTCATCATCATGGATAAAACCTTAACTACATATTTTATTCATGTTGAAAGTGTTGAGGATTAATCACTACATGATTATCATGTTGGATAAATTGGACATTATGATAAATCCCTTTGTTTCGATGATGACAAACATTTCATTCTTGTTGATCTAACGAGCTACTTGAGTGTGCAGGATTAAGGTGGATGACAAAGCAACTAGGGAAAATCCAAAGAGCTTACATATTTATATTTCCATGCAATATAATCACTGTTGTAAAAACTTGTACAAATATATAATGTACAAGTACTTAGATTGCATGTAAATCAAGCGTTGGATCTTCCTAGCTAAACACCACACTTAGATAGGTCATCCCCTTCAAATAGGATCACATATGCACACTCATACACATGCTTAGTGGTTAATTAAAAGATTGAAAACAGAGTCAATCTCGGTCGACCACACTCCTCGACCGAGACACTCTCGGTCGACAAACTTCTCGACCGAGATTGACCAAAAGTAGCCGTTAGACACAGCAGTTGACAGTTGCAAATAAACATTAATTCAGAGAGCCTGTCGGTCGACAAAACTTCGACCGAGTAGGTATCTCGGTCGACAAATTGTCGACCGAGATGGTCTCTGACAGCAACTGCAGAATAAAGCAACTAGCCGTTACTAACGCACCTAACTTATACCTAACGGCTAGTTAAGCACTTAGAATCCCCTAGAAGTTGTCTAGAACGTCCTTAAGTATTCATAGGCCACTCCTATAAATAGGACATGCCTTAGGACACCAAAATACACCTAAGCTATACTTGTGCTATACTTGAGCTTGAATACACACTTGCAATCTGTTTTAGAGCAATAGAGCAATTCCTACACTTGCCATTCATTCCTATTGCTCTCATTTCGTGTCCCATAGGCTAGTATCTCCTATCCACTACAATCACATTGTAATACACATTGGTTAGGAGATCTATACGCTTGATATAGGCAAATCAAGCCTTGTGCTTACAACGGTATTGTAATTTCTGTTTTCCTTCTTGTTCCTTTTTATCTTTTGTACTCTCCTTGCTACTCCAAGGGTTGGAGGCTGCGGATTGGAGAGGATTGACTTCTCAGGTGGAGAAGGGGACTTCAAGCTACTTCAAGAAGGCTATCACATGGGAAGCTACTTCAGAAGGCTGGTGCAACGGGAGTTGGTGCATCTACTTCAAGGGAAGGCTGCTTCAAGGTTGGGCGATTACTTCTAGGTGAAGGCTGCTTGAAGGGTTTGGGAAAAGAAATTGTATTTTATGTAAAGTCCTTGCGAGGTAATAAAATAAATTTCTTTTCAAATCCCGGTTGGGTAAGCAACCGGGTAGTGGATTGACGGCTATAGTATTTGCTATAGTTGGAACCACTCTAAACCTTGTGTCTCTTTGTCCAATATTTTCATTGTGGTTGTTTGAGTTCAATAATTGTTAAATTATCTAGAAAACTCTATTCACCCCCCCCCTCTAGTAGTTTTCAATTGGTATCAGAGCAGGCTTCAAGGAACCCTAACCAGGTCTTGAAGAATGAAGGGTGGAGGTGACTACGACCGCAGACAAAGGAGCAACTTGGACCAACTTTCAACAAGCTGCAATTGGTGTTTAGGAACGAACCATACAACAATCGGCTGTCCATGGAAAGAAAAGAAGAAAGAGGTCCATAAGAATTGTTTCATTGCTACAACCAATGAGGAAGAAGAAGAAGAGGTAAGCCTTCTTGATTTATCAAAAGAAGAGCTAATTTCTAGTCTTGAAGAAACTCACAATAAGTATATTGAGTGCAAGAAGAAATTAAAGAAATCTGGTAAAACAAACGATGAGTTAAATGCTAGACTTCTCGCTCTTACATCTGAAAATGACGATTTATATGCTAAATTGAATACTCTTGGTTTTGAAAAAGATGACATTGTTTCTGAAAACCGTACTTTGAAATCATCTCTAAGTAGTAGTGAAGTGAAGATTTTTACTCTAGAAACAAATTATGATCTTCTATATCAAGAAAAGGTTGAATTACTTGCAAAGTTAAATGACTTTCAAAAACAACCTATTTTGTGTACACATCTAGATTATGATAGTATAGTGAAAGAAAGGAATTCTTTATCATCTAATCTAGATCAAGCAAAACTAGATATTAAGAAAAGAATGGATGAGATCGTAAAGTTGCAACAAGAAGTTAGTAGGTTAAGCAACAATGGAATCCTTGATAGAATATTGGATAATTCCTATCATCAAATAGGGAGAAGAGGACTAGGTTATAAGCCCAAAGGGAAAACTCATCAACAACCTAGTTGGAGAAAGACACGAGCACATCAAGCCACATTTGTACCAAAGAACAACCTAGAACAAAACCATAGAAAAAGACTTGAGGTTGATTCTATATGTTGCCATTATTGCTCTCGTCTTGGACATTACTCTTTTTCATGCCCATACAAGAAAAGGAATGTTGAGTTAGTATGGGTTCTGAAACCCCCAAATTACATTGATTAGACAAAGTTGAGATATGACTGAATACTTTAAATTGCACATCCTTATGTCTATCTCGACTTAACAGAAAGGGGTAACAAAATGATTCAAGTAACTAAAATTTCTAACTTGAAAATTTATCTCAATTACGGTCCTTAAAACTTAAAATTTTGAATATGATAAGTTGAGAGTTGATCTAAATGTTACTTTGATATTCATATGTTTATCTCAAACTGATCTTTGAAATAATTAGATACAGTCTATATTGTACTTGAAATAGAATTCTGAACACTTTCCAGAAATTCGGTCGGTCGAGGTATTGTCGACCGAGTGAACCTCGGTCGAGAAGCTGTCGACCGAGCATATCACTGTTCTTCAGAATACTGTACAATTGCTGAATTCTTTTGAAATTGATCAAAATTGCTATCTATTTGTGGTTAATGACTGTACAATAAAGTATAAATTATGGAAATCATCCTTGAAAGATTATGTGAAATTAATTTGGTCAAAAACCAAAATTATGCTTAGCTTAAAGAAAATTTCTGTTTTATCATAACATGCCTTTATTGTTCTATCATTACATAGGCAAGCAAAAAAATCTATTGATGGTATATCTCTTAGAAATGCTTGAATATAATGTTTTCAATTGATATATTTAAAAGATTTGAAATATTCATTGTGCTTTCATGATTAGTATCATACGCATCAAAATTGATTTAAATGCTTAATTGGAAATCTGCAATTTCTGCCTCTTGGTTAAAACAAAATTTAGCCAAGGGGCGCTATGGTCGTAGTCAAGGGCGACCTAAAATAATCTTTGACAAAATGCTTATTTGGACATCAATTTATTGAACTTAATCTTAGTATACTTTTAATAAAGGTCAAAATCAAAAAAAATTTATCATTTGTGACCTTAAAAGCCTTAAATTACTTAAATTGTAAGATTAAGGGGGAGCTCATAACAAATTGAAAAAAAAAATTGATTAAGAAGCTTAGAAAAAACATTGTCAACATCATTTGAAGCTTGTTACAACCTAAGTAATTTTTTTTAAATCTATGCCTTTTATAAAAATGATAAATCTTGCATTTGGTTTGAGACATCTTCATATATTCTAAGCTTAAAGGACTCTCATTTCATTTTGGGGCTTAACATCCCTTGCAAAATGGATGAGAAATCCATATGTATTATGAGCTTAAGGGAATCTCATATCATTTTCAGGGCTTAACATCCCTTGTAAAATGGGTGAGAAATCAATATACATATGCCATGAACCAAACATGATCTCATATCATTTCAAGATTCAACATCCTTTGCAAATGATTGAGAAATAAATTGTGGCTAAATTAGACAAAAATGCCATAAATCCCTATTTCTAATAGGATATCTAATTATGGGGGAGCTTAATATAAAATTAAGGGGGAGAAGAAATTAAAATGTTCATATTGGATATCTTTTTGAAATGACAAAGGGGGAGAAAGAATATAAAATCAAAAATATAAATATAAATGAGTTTCATCTTGATGGCCAGCACTCACTTGTAAAACAAGAATGGCTACAAAAGGTAATCTTCAGGTATGAAACTCACATGCTTTATATTTCCTTATTTCATATTTTAGGAAATGTTTGTCATCTTCAAAAAGGGGGAGATTTTTGGATAAATTGGACATTATGATAAATCCCTTTGTTTCGATGATGACAAACATTTCATTCTTGTTGATCTAACGAGCTACTTGAGTGTGTAGGATTAAGGTGGATGACAAAGCAACTAGGGAAAATCCAAAGAGCTTACATATTTATATTTCCATGCAATATAATCATTGTTGTAAAAACTTGTACAAATATATAATGTACAAGTACTTAGATTGCATGTAAATCAAGCGTTGGATCTTCCTAGCTAAACACCACACTTAGATAGGTCATCCCCTTCAAATAGGATCACATATGCACACTCATACACATGCTTAGTGGTTAATTAAAAGATTGAAAACAGAGTCAATCTCGGTCGACCACACTCCTCGACCGAGACACTCTCGGTCGACAAACTTCTCGACCGAGATTGACCAAAAGTAGCCGTTAGACACAGCAGTTGACAGTTGCAAATAAACGTTAATTCAGAGAGCCTGTCGGTCGACAAAACTTCGACCGAGTAGGTATCTCGGTCGACAAATTGTCGACCGAGATGGTCTCTGACAGCAACTGCAGAATAAAGCAACTAGCCGTTACTAACGCACCTAACTTATACCTAACGGCTAGTTAAGCACTTAGAAGCCCCTAGAAGTTGTCTAGAACGTCCTTAAGTATTCATAGGCCACTCCTATAAATAGGACATGCCTTAGGACACCAAAATACACCTAAGCTATACTTGTGCTATACTTGAGCTTGAATACACACGTGCAATCTGTTTTAGAGCAATAGAGCAATTCCTACACTTGCCATTCATTCCTATTGCTCTCATTTCGTGTCCCATAGGCTAGTATCTCCTATCCACTACAATCACATTGTAATACACATTGGTTAGGAGATCTATACGCTTGATATAGGCAAATCAAGCCTTGTGCTTACAACGGTATTGTAATTTCTGTTTTCCTTCTTGTTCCTTTTTATCTTTTGTACTCTCCTTGCTACTCCAAGGGTTGGAGGCTGCGGATTGGAGAGGATTGACTTCTCAGGTGGAGAAGGGGACTTCAAGCTACTTCAAGAAGGCTATCGCATGGGAAGCTACTTCAGAAGGCTGGTGCAACGGGAGTTGGTGCATCTACTTCAAGGGAAGGCTGCTTCAAGGTTGGGCGATTACTTCTAGGTGAAGGCTGCTTGAAGGGTTTGGGAAAAGAAATTGTATTTTATGTAAAGTCCTTGCGAGGTAATAAAATAAATTTCTTTTCAAATCCCGGTTGGGTAAGCAACCGGGTAGTGGATTGACGGCTATAGTATTTGCTATAGTTGGAACCACTCTAAACCTTGTGTCTCTTTGTCCAATATTTTCATTGTGGTTGTTTGAGTTCAATAATTGTTAAATTATCTAGAAAACTCTATTCACCCCCCCCCCCTCTAGTAGTTTTCATATCACTCATGTATAAATTCCTCTCTCTCTCATCTTCTCTAGGAGGTTAATTACTTCAAACTAGATTAGATTAGGTCATCCGTTCATTCAAGTGCACACATTTAGGGTTAGCATAGTGTGTTGAGATATTGCTTCCTTAAGCATCAAAGATTAACCCCTCAAAGGGTACTAATCACCCTAGTACCTTAAAGGTACAACCACTATAATTATCTTTGTTAAACATCATTAACAGTCATAAAGTTAATTGATCTTTCATAACCTTGAGACTATTAGATCTCCAAATGATTTTGATACTTTTGAAACTTCAAATGGTTTTGACCTCCTTCACCTTTAAATGGTCTTAAAGACTGTTAGACCTTAAATGGTCTTGGTTCAATTGTATCTCCTAACAGTCTTGAATCTTTTATACCTCCAAACAGTCTTGCCCTAACTCCTCCAATCGGTTTTGAAACCGTTTGCTCAAATCATCATTGAAACCGAATGAACAAACCATCATTGAAACCGATTAGACATCAAACGGTTTGAGACCGTTTGCTCTCCAAACGGTTTGAAGACCATTTGATTGAGACCGTTTGGACTCAAACGGTCTCAAGACCGTTTGGTCCAAACCATCTTGAAATCGAATGGACCAATTAAGGTTTCCAACATCAAATCGATTTAGGATTTGTACTCATTGAACCATCCATCAATTGAACTATTATAAGTACATCAGATTGTAGCCCTTGGATCTCCAACCATCCACCACAATCAACCATTGACCATTTGGGTCAATCAACCTTGAAATTGATTCCCTCAACTAGGGTTTCAATCAATTCAGTCGATTAGGGCTTGCAATTGGTGGATCATACATACATGGATCCTTTTAAAATTCAATTAATTGGAACCATTGGATTATCATCCAACCACATCAGCATTTGACCTTCAAACGGTTTGAGTCTTATTGACCTCAAATGGTCTTGAGACCGTTTGCTCTCAAATGGTCTTGAGACCGTTTGGTGTCAAACAGTCTTGAGACCATTTGATCACCAAAAAGCAAAACTGTTTGCACATGTTCCATTTTGAGGTGTGTGCTTAAGATGACATCATCATCTTCAAGCTTGAAACCTTCGAAATCCATTGTGATTCTTGTGGTGAATTCAACAACCAATCAAAAGGAAATCTGAAAGTAAAGGAGGAATCAACTTATGATAAAGGAATGAAATCAATAACAATGTTTAAGGGTTCAAGTTATATAACCCACCTTTAAAATTGAATCCAAGCTTCAAGCTTCACGTTCCCAATGGTGAATGAAGATTTTTCAACTTCGAAAGGCTCATCCTCAAGTCTTTGAGTGAAAGGAATGGCTGAGGTTGAAGATTGAATGAAGAAAAGAAGAAATTAAGCATTGAATTTCGATTTCCACCATGAAATTAAGGTTGAAGATGACTATGGAGCTTATGTATAGGTTGGGGTGCATCCTCATGCTTCTCCTAAGATCCCTTGTGTTCAACCAAAGTAAGGTAATAAAAAGGAATCGAAAGAGCCTTTCGTGTGGGTTGAAAATGGGATGTATATAAGGGAATTTCAATGAGAGAGAAAGTGATAAATAATTCATTGAACTCCCAAAATTGGTGCCACATACTCCCCTCAATCCCTTGCATACAAATCCATCTCCCTTACCTTGTAATTCCTCTTTATTATCCATGAATTAAAAGAAAACAAATTAAGCACCTTAACCATTATAATAATAATATCCAAAATTGAGTGGATATTACTTTTCCTTTTACTAATGTGAGTGGGCTCTCCACTCACTTTAGATATTTCGTTGCCTTTGCAAAGTATAAGGACTTCCATACTTATACAAATTCAGCCATCTCATTTTTTGTTGAAGGGCACTTCAATTAATATATTTATTTTTGCATTAAATTGAATTAGGGTTTCAATTATGCTTAAATCTTGATTATTTTAATATCAAGATTCTCTCTCTTCCAAAGATATTCAAATGAGACGCCGCTCAGATTTTCTTGTCTCTAATTGATACCAAGAAACATTAGGGACTCTCTAGAAGTGGTATTTTGCATATTAAACCCTAGGTTTTGGGTAAATTGCACATTACACCAAAACTAGGTTTTAATGCACAAACATTGCTTAACAATCTCTTTCTTGGTGCTCAAGCTTTCACAAGCCATACCTGTTACGACCCCACCTCCCGATAACCCCCAATTAAGGGAGACCGAGAGGTTGAAGCCGCACCCATAACTTCCGGATCAAAGGTTCGGCACTTAATCAAGAACAATTATTAAATTTCAACAATCTATACTGTTTTTAAGGTACCAAGGGTCTTCATTCATCCTGCCCCAAGGTTAGAGGCCAAAACATTCCTAGGATTAATTTCCGCCTGGACCAGACCGATCTCATCTTTGCATATGTTGCCGATGTGATCAGGACACTGGTACCAAGTCCTTATAGGAACATCCTGGGATCCGAACCATCTTCATAGCACATCCGCAACCCTATTGGCTTCTCTTTTTCAGAACTTTACTTCTAGGTTCGGTTTGAGCTCCCTGAAGTGTGTGATCCTCCTGCAGATGGGTCGGAACTTTGCTGGAGGGACTGAGTTGCTGACCGCTAGAGTCCACGCTCTCTTGCAATCTATCTCAATAGTAACCTTCTCCCTCCAGTCCAGTGCAGCTCGTACTCCCTTGTGGATTGCAACTAGCTCAATTCCTAGAATATCACCTTGTGAGACTTTCTGAGCACCCCATTCTAGCCAGCGGCCATTGTGATCTTTGACTACATAACTAATAGCTCCATACTTTTTCCTTTTTACGTACTATCCATCAACATTGATATTGATCTCAATCCTCTGGGGGGCAGACCAGGTGATCTTCTCACGGATCCCATTTCTCTCATTTCCATTCCCCCAGACATGGAGGTTGAGTTGGACATTACTGGCAATCCTCCAGACAATGGTCGTGGCATCATGTCTCCTATTATTGAAAACACAATCGTTCCTAGCCTTCCATATCTGGTCAGAGGCAATCACAAACCACACTTGATGGTTGACGTTTCCTTTCCTCCATCTGAGATTCCTTGCAAACCATTCGCCACACGTTCCTCCATCTAAGATGTCAACTTTATACCTCACCTGAAGCGTACTCCAGATTTTGCTGCTTACCTCACAATTGCGTAGCAAGTGAATAGTTGATTCACATGCTTTCTTGCAGATCGGACATCTGTCTGAGTCAGTGAGGCCTCGTTTCTTCCTATTTTTTTTTGTCATAAGGCTTCCATGGTAAGCTCTCCATAAAAAAGTCTTAACGTTTTGAGCCACCGAGACTTTCCACTGCCACTCCCAACATCCAGGAGATTTCATTTTGTAGTTCCTAAGGATTTTCTTATAGATACAGGATGTACTGAATTCCCCATCCTTGCTTCCAGTAAAGTGCCACAGGTCCTCCCCCGCTTGGTCAGCAGGGGGAAACATCTCCAGGATTTTTTTACAAGTATCATCGTCGAACCAGCTCCTGATGAACCCCTCATCCCACTCTCCATTTCGGTTGATCATTGATGCTACCTTGATGTCTTGCAAGTCCATCAGAATGTTGATCTCGTCTTTTGAAGACTTAGTGGTATAGCTAACCCAAGGGTCCTCCCAAACGGATGTATTCTCGCCATTCATGATGACTCTGTCGGCAAACACATCCAGCGTGGAGGCATTCCTTCTAATGTATTTCCATAGTCTTGATCCAGTAACTCTCCCTTCATCTTTTAAATGCAGGTATTTGGCTGCCATAGCTTTTCCCCACAGGGCATTGTTGTCCATTTTTAACCTCCAAACAACCTTTGCTAATAAAGCCTCGTTCTGGATTCTAGCTGGCTTTATATTCAGACCCCCATCCTTGGTCTCAGCTTCTATATTCCTCCAAGAAACACCACTCATCTTCCTTCTTTCTCTGTTACCGCTCCAGATGAACCTTCTAATCATCTGGTCCATCTGCTCACAAACCTCCACCGACAACTGGGTTGTTTGCATCAGAAAGGTTGGACAAGCATTCAGAACTGATCGAGCTAGAGCAATTCTAGCTGCAAAAGACAGAGTCATGCTGGTCCAGGCTTCGATTTTGGACTCAAGAGCGTTGAGGGCTCCCAGGTAAGTGGCTTTGTTGGCTCTGGAGTGAAGGATCAGGACACCCAGGTGCCTCCCTAAATTTTCAGTAGTAGCTATGCCCAGGTTCCTACTGATACATCTTCGTAGACCAGCTTCAGTATTTTTTGAGAAGAACACAGTCGATTTCTCCTTGGCTAAGACTTGCCCAGATGCTTCCCCAAACTTCTTGATACAATTCATGATCACGTGAGCTTGTGTGGTGGACGCTTCATAGAAGAGGACGATGTCGTCAGCGAAACAAATGTGGGAGATCGAAGGCCCCCTTCTTGTGATCCTGAGAGATTTCCAACTTCCTTTCCATTCATCCTCAGCTATCACTTGGCTTAATCTGTCCAGGCATAAAACGAACAAGTAGGGTGAAAAGGGGTCCCCTTGCCTAATGCCTCTGTTGGTTTTAAAGGCAGGTAACATCTCCCCATTCCAAGTAATGGAAATGGTGCCAGACGAGACGATGTTCATAATGACATTGATCAAATTTTCAGGAATGTCGATTAACTGAAGAGTTTTGAGCAGAAAGTCCCAGTTCATTCTATTGTATGCCTTTGAAAGGTCCAGTTTAATAGCCATAGCTTTCTGACCAGACAGTCTAGTTCTCATCAAGTGAATAGCCTCTTGCACCAAGATGATATTGTCAGTGATGCTTCTCCCAGGAACAAAGCTAAACTGGAGGGGGGAGACACAGTCCGGTAGGTAAGGTTTGATTCTCTCTACGAGGATTTTAGATAGGAGCTTAATGCTGACATTGTTGAGAGCAATGGGTCTCAGCTGATTGCAGGTTTTAGGAATTTTCATTTTTGGAATGAGCACCAGATTAGCATTTTCCATCTTCTCTAGAATATCAGCTCCGACAAAATAATTGTTGATAGTTCGGCAGACCGCCTTCTTCATACTCTTCCAGTTATCTTGTATAAAGCCAGCATCGATACCATCTGGGCTGGGGGCTTTAAGCGGTTTCATCTTCGACAAAACACCATGAATCTGCTCCTCAGATGGCACTCTCTCGCATGTCTCGCGCTGTAGGGGCGACAAACTTGGGAACCAACCTAGGTAGTCCATTCTCCTCCTAAAATCTGCCTCGATTGAGAATTGACCTTTAAAATGGTTCTGAACTAAGTTCCGGATCAACTCGGGGTCCTCAACCCACTCCCCCACCTCGTCTTTGAGCTTGGTGATTCTCAGCTTCTGTCTTTTGGAACAGACCATCGCCTAGAAATACTTGGTGTTAAGATCACCCAACCTGATCCAGTCACACCTAGCTTTCTGCTGCCATTCAGCCTCTTCCGCATGAAGTAGGTCCATCAACTCTTGTTTCAAGCTTTGGATTTGTTCATCAACCTTTGCATCGTACCTTTTACTGAGCACGCCTTGTAGGTGAGTGATGGTGTTCGTAATGAAATCCTTCCTTTCCCTTCCTTGTCTTCATTCCTTTCTATCCCATCCCTCTGCTTTCCTCATCAAACCTTCAGCAGCTTCAGTGAACTCCAACTCATCATCCCAGGCTTCCTCGAAGAAATTTTGGAAGGATTTTCTTTTCTTCCAAGTTGTGCTGGTTTTGGTAATATACTTGCTGGTGTGCACTTGTCTATCCATACAAACTACAATAGGAGAGTAGTCAGAGGTGATACGAGCTAGCACCTCCACCCTGGTCTCGGGGAAACAATGGATCCATTCGGCGTTAGCTACTGCTCGATCCAATCTCTCCTGAAGGGTGCCCCATTTGAACGTCGTCTTCGATCCCGACGCTCCCAGGTCGCTCAAACCACTGTCGGAAAGAGAATTCGAGAAATCTCTATAGCTGCTGACATTTATGTGGTTACTTCCCACCTTCTTTGCCGCATCCACGACAGTGTTAAAGTCACCTAAAACCATCCATGGAAGATTGGAGGAGTCAGCAACAATATTCAGATGGTTCCACAGGATTTTTCTCTTGCTTTGGTTGGTGCTAGCATAAACGAACATCACGAGGCACTTGTTGTTGATCAAATAGAGAATTAACTATTTATGGAGCATGAGCATGTCCACTACACCTATCTCGGTTCTCCACATGAACCAAATACCACCGGAGAACCCCACCGCCTCCACTCTATACGAAGCATCAAAGCCCAGCTTCCTAACAATGTTGTTAGCATTCCCACCACTCATACGAGGCTCAAAAATGGCAAAGATATCCACCATATGCTTCCTGTTAATCTCCTTCACTTTGTTCTGGGTATCCGTCGAGCAGATGCCCTGCACATTCCAGGCCGCAATAATCATCTAAACCCAGGTTGATGGGTCAGGCGAGCTTATCTCGCTCATCCTTCCCCGGTCAGGTGGGTCTTCCTGCTCCCTATGGTTCATTTTCCATCCTCTCTTCCTTGAGATGCATACACTGCTTCCTACCTTGCATACCTTCCTGTTACGGAGATGGAACCCCACATTACTCCCATGGGTCATGTGGTTCCTTCGGTTTTCTTTCCCATTCAGTAGATTTGATCCAAAGTAGAAGACAGTTTGTTATGCAGTAGTAGGCGGAATGACCACCGTGTAGTCATCTGTGATAACCTCAGCCGCATGTTCCTTCCCCTTCCCTTTGTTCGCAGCTTTGTCACTTATAGGTACCTTCTTGTTCTATATTTCCTTTAGGGGGGTGCGCTCTGTGGTCTTTTCACCTCCTGTATGCACTGTGGTTCTCATGCTTCTCTTCCTCCGCCTCAAGTCAATACCCGTCACCCTTCCTGCAACTGCTTCTGGATCTTCTCGTGTGCCAACAGTCTCCTCCTCAATGTTGAGGTTCTCAAATTGGTTCCTCATTTCCACCACCTCTTTGGTCTATTTTCTCGGTTTCCTCTGGAACGGTCGCGTGTGAATCGCTTCAGAGTATTCACCAAGAGGCGCGACAACCTACTCCTGCTCTCCATGTCCTTCCGGTGCAGTAGCTCTGTATGCTTCCTGTCTTAGATGGCAGCTCTCCGTTGAGTGACCTATCCGTCCGCAGTGCAGACATAATGCAGGTAGGTTTTCGTACTCGAGCACATATTTCTCCCCCTGTACAAATATGGTTGGTACTAGAGGTTTACTTGTGTCTAGCTTCACAGCAATTCTTGTGAACTTTCCCCTTCTTTTCAGCTCTGTATTGGTATCCACCTTCATCGTCTCACCGATGTGATCCCCTACCTCCTCCAGAAACCATCGCTGGTACAAGAAAATTGTCAGTCTTGGGATGTGGACGACCCATGCAACAATAAACTTCGAGTTTCCATTGGTAGGGATGAAACTCGGGTCCCATGGCTGCACGCATAGGTATGAACCCATCATCAGCCAAGGTCCTCCAGTGACAGCTTTGAGGTAATCATCTTGTCACAGAAGTTGGACAAGGAAAAAATCATTCTCCAGATCTATCAGACAGAAATTTCCAATCGGATTCCATAGGGCCTTGATTCTTTTCTGTAGGGTCATAAAGCCTACTTCCCTTGATAGGACCTTCACAATCACCGAGTAACACCATGGCTTTAGCAAATCCTCATACTTCTGTTCCGCAATCCTAAAGCAAGGGGTACCCTCGATCACCTCTATCCCGATATCCTCCTTGGATAGATGGACATTCATATGCTCATAGCCAAAGATGGATGGGATCTCGCTGTTGCCTTCTCCGCTAGTGATGTCCTTGTAAGACACCTACTTCTGGTTTTCCGTGTTAGTTGTTGTGATGGAATTTGGATTCAGGGTTGGAAAGGGATTTGTTCCTTCATCAACCTCCATCGAGGTGTTGGCTATTGGCTCCACCATGCTAACTGCTCCCCCATAGCTAGGGTACTGAAGGTTCAAGCCTGCATTCCTGAGTAGATCTGACAAGCAAGGTGATCTGGTTCCGAATCTGATTCCGGTTTTTGGGGGTCGCGCCCCCCTTCCCGCACTGGGACCAGCACCACTGTCGTGGCCACTGCCGCCACCCCGTCCTCTGAACCCTACCATCACTAGCAAAGAATCTTTCTTCAACAATCTATACTGAAAAGCTGTAATAAGATTTTTCATACCTTTTGACAATTTTGTATTTCTATCCATGTTAGCATTCTACTCTAACTAATCCTCCTTGCATTTTACTTCATGTATTTCGCAATATGACAATTTACGGTTTGTCCTTTTTGGCTTGTACCTAAAGCGCCGACAAACAAAATGTCAATCAGCCGAAGCTGGTATGTGGGGGAAACAATAAACGTGCAACTATGATAAAAACATAATCATTCAATTAATCATTTAACAACCAAGATTATGTTTTAAATATAACTCCACAATCCATGAGTACCCTATCCTCTGTGTTATCCCTACAGTGGACCTGGATACTACCTTCCTTATGGTAGATCCCCATTAAACCCCTCATGGTCCCACCTATAGGTGAACTAGATTCTAGGGTTGAGTCACATGGCACTACTCGTAAGTAGCCCACTCCTTAACTCATGGCAGGCTAATGGGCCTCCTGGCACTACACTTGGTAGCCCAATTTCTAACCCACGATAACCTAGACCTTATTCTAGGTTACCCCTTTTTAGCCTTTACAAGCCATAGAGGTGGACCCATATCTAGCCAGTTATACATGTATATTCATAGTGATAGTCATAGTCACTCTATAGTTGCATGAAATAAAAGCATCCAATAGTTATTTCAAGCCATGAGGGAAACGTCGATAAAATCCTCAGAAAATTAGTCAGGATAATCATAAGCGTAACCACATACCTGATTTGATGATTTCACAAGCATTAAGCAAACCCAACCAAGAATGCAATCCAAGCAAGCAATTCAATCATCGCATAATTCCTAAAAAGAATATGTACTCTATTTATTACACACTCTATCAAGAATCTACTTTATTGACTTGGATTCGCTTTCTAGGGTTTATAATTAGAATTAAGGTTTCATTAATCTTCATTAGGGTTTCTTAGATTAATTTCTCAAACTTTATCCCTTTTAGGTCAACAAACCCTAAAATACTCTTTTCTACTCATATAAACCCTAATTGCTCAAATTATCCATTTTAATAGTCTTTTATACCCAAATTGACTTAGGATCATCATATCCCTATTTATTCATGGATTTGAACAATTAAAACAATTAAAAGACATATTCACCTAAATTAGGGTTTTCAAGCTCATTAATGCATATTCATGCACAAAACCCTAAATTAAGCCAATTACATAGAAAGATCATCTTTTTAGATCATATCTTCACTTTTATCAATAGCAGGTTAATATTGGCTTGAATTATCCATTGAACAACATTAAATCCATCTATCAACAAATCTAAGGGTTTTTCCTTAATTAAATCATTAAAGATGATAGCTTTATGTACTTTTCAAATTTCAAGCATATTTATGCACATAATCTCTAAATTAAACTAATTACGTGCAAAGATCATCCTTTTTTATCTTAAAGTACCTTTTAACATTTAACAGGTTATTATCAACTTTAATGATCCATTAAACCCTATTAAACACTTTATTCATTTCAAAATAGAGTATAATTCATTAAAGATGATAATTTACACTACTTTTTGAATAACAAGAGGAATTAGCTTCCAACTATATTTTATTGGATTCCTCTCATTTTTCTGAGCAAAATGCATATATTATTCATATCCATTCGAACTATCGATTGTTAGATATGAATTTTGCAAATTAGAATTACTTGAGCCAATCCGGGAGCGCCACGTCACCCGCTCCATGCAACATTGTTTGGATAACTTAAAAACATAACGGAATTTTGTTTCTACCACCGCGTGGCTCCTTGGTCATGTATTTCCCAGAGGGGCAAAACCGTCCAACGTCCCCCTCATCTTCTACCTTACGCGCCCTAGGCGCAGCCGCTGGTACAACCCTGCTCATGGGGGGATCTCCTCCATCTCCCATGGCCTGAGACTGTCGCCCCTCTGCCTACCTACCTCTGTCGCATCCCGGTGCATGCGGGGAAGCCACCAGATCACAGCCAAGATGGATGCTTTATCACGAACCAGGCTCATGACCTGTTGTGTTTCGGCAGACCTCCGGCAGGTGTTGCATAAAGACGGAATCGCGGGTAAGGTAGTCGCTCCTTCGTGCGTTGTCTTAGAAGATTTGTGCCATCATCGAGACCCCTCGCAACTCCTTGGGGCCCTGGTAAAAGACCTACTCCCATGGCTATGGTTCATGGATGAAAACATGAAGTAGGAGAAGAGAATGAAGTGTGGGATTTTCTAAACTTGTCCAAGGGTGCTACCCCTTATATAGGGTGAGTATGAAGCCCTAAGGCGTGCCTCCTTGAGGACTCAAGTCCTACTCTTGAAAGGGAACATACTTTCCTTGGTTGTGAAGCAACCATCTTTTTCTCTCTCTCTTCATTATCTCCTTAGATAATTATGTTATTTGAATATTTATAAATTCAAAAACCTTTTCCCCTTATTCTCTTTATTCTTGCTTTTTAATTCTTTGTCACGAATTTCTATTTTCTTTTAATAGAAATCACTTCCTTTTTCACAATGCCACCAAAATCATTAACAATGCATCATATTATCTTCCTATTTGTCATTATTGTTATTTTCTCTTTCCTCTTTCCTTATTGGGACTCCTTGGATCCCAATAAACTCTATGGTTTCGAAATTCCTTCATAAGGATACTCATTATCCTTCTAGATGCATCTAAATGCATTATTTCCCATTATCATGTTTATTTCTTATTAAAATATTTCCTTTTGAGGATTTCTCTTTTATTTTCCTCATTGGCATTCCTGTTAATATTAGCAACCTCATGGATACGAAATTTCACTAAGAAATCTCATTTATGCTTCTTTCCACTCATTTTCCACATTTTATCATTATTTTCAAGTTCTTTCTTAATAAAGGAATACTTAATTAATCTTTTCTTTTCTTATTTCCTTTTCTTTGCAACTTTGGACTTCTTGGAACCCAAGGAACCCAAGAGGCACGAAATCCCTCTTTGGATTTGCCTTCTAGAGGTTTCCACATCATTCTTTTCTCAAAAATCCAATTATTCATTTATTAATTTATTAATTGAATTTCCTTTCTTTATTTCCTTGTTATTGGGCCCAATAGCCAATAAAGCCCACAACACAATCATCAAGGCTATTTTAAATGAAATCTATTTATTCAAAACAAATTATTTCATTATTTGTTCAATCATCTTTAATGTGAGAAATTACATTTCTCACCAATTGAACCCAAAAATTGGGGTTGTAACATCCTTCCCCTCTTATAGGAATTTTGTCCTCAAAATTCTATCAAGCAAACAAACAATTCAAGATAAGACTTTTCCATGTCCAACATTGGCCCCTATGTGGCTTTACCGTACTCATGGTGCTTCCAAGGAACCTTTATCATCACATATTATTTTCTCTGAGTTCTTTCATCCTGGCGTCTATAAACTGCATAGGTGACTCAGGCCATATCAGCCTCCCTTGGGGCTCACTAGGTTCATTGTTCAGCACATGGTCTGGGTTCCTCACATAGTGCTCTAAATTGGACACCTGGAACTTATAACACATTACTTTATCCTGAGGGGTAGGGTCAAACATAACCTTCTCCACCAATCCATCTCAAATGGACCCATGTATCGGGGACTCAGCCTTCTTAGCTATAGCTCAGAGGGGTCGGATTTTTCATGCCACATATTCTCCCACAGTGAACTGCATGTCGGTATACTTTGCATATGCTCATGACTCTTGTCGTCTCTAGGCTCCTTTCAGCCATTGCATGATCAAAGTGACTTCAGCCACACACATTGTGGTCCTTTTCTAACCATCACGTGGTCCTTTCACCAACATCACCTTACTGAAGTGGTGACCGACACAACCTCCCTTACAGAGCTTCTTTAAAACCCGTTACTGGCTATGGTGGTCTTTCATAGGACAAGAACTGTCTCTAGATATCACCCTGAATGAGTACACATGCTCTCATCAGAGCCTTTAGTCTGGATCATACTAACCATTAGCTAGGGGTGATAAACTGTACTAATCATAGAGTTCTTCATGTACCTTCTTCCATCTTATGGAATGGAACCTTTAGGTCATACTCATGAACTTTTGAACTCGCCTCATGGTGTAGTTGAACCATCTCTCTCATATGTGGTTCAACCCGATCTGTCCCTTGACAGTACTCTTTCTTTCTCATGTCATCTAGGTAAGGCGATCTACCATAACCCCTATTGCATCTCGACCTTCCTTGATCCATGGGAGACTGACAACATCCATAGTGATGAACTCCCTTTCTCTTTTGGGGGACTCTTTATCCTTTATATCAATGCACTGGGTTATTGGTGTTCGTCCTTCACCCTCAGCTTGCATGGCCATATACCACATGCAACATTATCTTAGGTATCTAAAGTACTACTGTCACTTATTATCTTCATAGTACGGTGTATGGTGATCTTAAAATCATGATCTCCTGTATGTCATTATTCCTCAAGATCAATACCTCAAAAACCCTAAACCATTCTAGTCAGGGTTTCATCCCTTTCTTTTCCAAAGAAGTGCATCTGAGGTTCAACCACCATCCTTTCGTTGCATCAAGGACTAGACTGGCTAACCAAAAAACCATTAACTGATCTCGTTACACTAGTGTTAGCCAAACATATTTTCTTTTCCAAAATTAGGGTCGGTCTAACAACCTCTTCTAGCCAAACTAGGCAGATATATCTCAACCAGAGCATCCATTACCACTTCACCTTCTTATGTATTAGGTAACATTGAAAACATACACTTCCATGTATTTCACTTATCATCTCATCTCGACACTAAGTCTGCATTCATCAAGAAAACTCTTAGCTCATCCTTATGATGATTCAAACTCAACCTTGCATCACTTGCAAATTCCACATATCTCATGCTAGAAACATCCTTATAAGATGACTACCTTATTCCTCTTTAGTGTTTGCAAACCATCCATGTATCATTCACTTTACCAGGGCATGTTATCTTCTTTGTCCCCATATCTCATGGCAACGTTCCAAACCACATCATCTTTTATCCTTGGTGTATGGCATGTGTACTGTCCTATCTCTCACTCCCATAACAAGAGGAAATAAGCATTTGGCTACAGTCCAAATACAGAGTTCTTCATGTTCTAAAAGAAGAGATGGTACATCCCACCTTGTCAGTACACCTTTAAATCTCAGTTGAAACATGCCTCATATGTCACTTCATCACAAACATTTCGATATCAAAGTTACTTCCATGGAAAAATGGTCTCGAACCTACTTGGGTTTAGACACAACCCTTGGTCATCTCCTCGAGGTCTATAGGGTGTCGGCACTTTTGGGGTCATCCCTCTTCCCTTATACATCTAGAGAGTGCCCTACTCATCTGCCCTTTGGGTCCCATGAGTTCATGAAGGTGATCAATCTCCTAACCCATGGCCCTCAGACAACGATAGTTGTTACCTCCCGACCCTATGGTCATTTACAACTAGGGAATTAGGCAACTCCTACTTTCATCGGTCTTATCCCTACCTGACCCTAGGATAGACTTAGGATTTCATTTATAGTACATGTCCAACTTAGAACCTTACCCAAGCCTTCATCATCTCTCTTTGTATACATGGGCTGACATTCATCCTTTCATAGGGGTCATGGTGACCTGCCTACCTTGGTCAGGCCCCTTACCGGTTACCTCCATGGTAACACATCCACATGCACTTAGAGATGGATATCTATGGGTCTACAGTTTCATTCTCATACCATGTACTTTTCACTTAGTTTCTCAAGATCATATGAGACCTCTTTAGGTTACCTTAAACCAACAAAATTGATATACACCCTACCAAAGGGGTCCCTCTCCCAGGATGGGAGGAAAACTATCTCTTGACAACAAGGTCACAAAATCTCTTAGGTCTAGGGTTTACATCCATATGAGCATACTTAACCCAGGAGCTACTAAGGCACAAGCAGATCACCTACTAAACCATGCTAGGTCATACTTGTTCTCATTCCTCATCATTGGATCAAGATCATACCTTCCTTTATCATCAACCTAGTTGTGAGGGGTTCATCAAACATACCTTAAACTTAAGGGGCTTCCCTTTTCCTCTATATATGAGGAGTACCATGATCGAAACTATAGAAACTTAATTCTCATCATGAGCATTAGGTATACCACTTCCCCTCTTAGGCCTAGGAACCCTAGGTTCACTTTTAGGTGTCCAACTGCATGCTCTATCTCTTAACCATGAATCAAGCTTGCAAAAGGCATGACATGCACTTCCTGTCATCCTTCAACTCGAGCAACACTTAGAGTTGGATCCTCCTCAAGGACAAATAATAAGGTACAAGGCCTCATAACCTGTTACAAATCCTCTTCAGGGTATACAGAACATCTTCTTCCTTTCTCAGAAGGTAAACACTTATACCATAGGCACATAGGTGCCATAAGCCTCATCCTCTCTCTAGGGTTTGGTTCTTCTAAAGGCAACCAAGATATCATTAGCCTCTAGGGGTCAACCATTAGGCAACCACTATCATCCACTTAGGTCGCATCATCCTCGACTCCCTACTTTTCCTCATATCTCAGAGTCTAGGATTCCAACCTCCTTGCTTGGCTCCTGCTCTCTCTTTCTAGAGCTAACCCTACAACCAACCCCACCATTAGAGGTCCTCTCTTCGTGAAGGGTCAACCTCAAAAGCATGCCCCTACCTGAATGAATCCTATGTTCAACTCATGTTCGCTCAAGGTTATCCATAGCCCCTTAGGCTTATCACATAAGTTATCCATCAAACTCTCCCGGTCAGGGTTTCAACCTATTGCTCGCACTACTGATACATTCTGGGTGCCTATTATGCCATGCTCATATCAGCTCATGGGGTTTCCATGGGTTCTTCTCTATCCCTATCAAGGAAGGAGCTATCCTTCGTCCTAACCTACACGACCCCTTTCCAGGGTTGGGTCGCCAAAGGTACTCGGTCATCCAACCTCTCATGGCTCATATGGCATCCAAGGCATGTCCATCCAAACACCTGGTCTAACTCATCATGCCATCTCTCTCTAACCTTCACTTAGGGTTAGGGTTAACATCATCCTTAGAGGATACTAGGTCTCTACTTGCAATGGAGATTTCTATCTCCAAGACTAACTCCCTTTATCTATCCTCCTGATAAGAAGGTCTAGCCTCAGGTCTATTCTGAGGACATGACAACTTATGTCATACGACCTAAGCATGTATCTATTCTTTAGTTTGCACTTAATGTATTAAGCTTATGTCCATGACATCTTATTTACATACTTTTCATTAACTTGGTGGAGGATTCCTTAGACCTTGTTATCCTTACCCATACCTCAAGAGAGTGAGGAGAAGAGAGAAAAACCCTAATCCTTAAGGTCCTTAAGAATTTGTGATGCAAAGGGTTGAATAAGATGAGAAAGTCCTAAAGGTATCTTATTTCGATTCATACCCTAAGACTTTGGCCAGGCAGTCACACGGATCCGAGAGTCCTCGTATTCCAACTAGCGGTGCGGACAAAAATATTCCCAGCCCCTGGTCGTGATCCTTTTCTAGACACCTCCGTCTTTTGGATAATCCTCTAATAACTCCCTTGGGTTCTATGGAGTTTGTAAAATTTAATAATTATTAATGGTTAAGTGAGGAACCTATGCTTTGATACCAAATGTTATGACCCCACCTCCTGATAACCCCCAATTAAGGGAGACCGAGAGGTCAAAGCCGCACCCATAACTTTCGGATCAAAGGTTCGACACTTAATCAAGAATAATTATTAAATTTCAACAATCTATATTGAAAAGCTGTAAAAAGATTTTTCATACCTTTTGAAAATTTTGGATTTCTATCCATGTAAGCATTCTACTCTAACTAATCCTCCTTGCATTTTACTTCATGTATTTCGCAATATGACAATTTACTGGTTGTCCTTTTTGGTTTGTACCTAAAACGCCGACAAACAAAACGTCGGTCAGTCGAAGCTGGTATGTGGGGGGAACAATAAACGTGCAACTATGATAACAACATAATCATTCAATTAATCATTTAACAACCAAGATTACGTTTTAAATATAACTCCATGATCCATGAGTACCCTATCCTCTTTTTTATCCCTACAGTGGACCTGGATACTACCTTCCTTATGGTAGATCCCCATTAAACCCCTCATGGTCCCACCTATAGGTGAACCAATTTCTAGGGTTGAGTCACATGGCACTACTCATAAGTAGCCCACTCCTTAACTCATGGCAGGCTAATGGGTCTCCTAACACTACACTTGGTAGCCCAATTTCTAACCCACGATAACCTAGAACTTACTCTAGGTTACCCCTTTTTAGCCTTTACAAGCCACAGATATGGACCCGGATCTAGCCAGTTATACATGTATATTCATAGTGATAGTCATAGTCACTCTATAGTTGCATGAAATAAAAGCATCCAATAGTTATATCAAGCCATGAGGGAAACGTCGATAAAATCCTCAAAAAACTAGTTGGGCTAATCATAAGCGTAACCACATACCTGATTTGATGATTTCACAAGCATTAACAAAACCCAACCAAGAATGCAATCCAAGCAAGCAATTCAATCATCACATAATTCCTGAAAAGAATATGTACTCTATTTATTACACACCCTATCAAGAATCTACTTTATTATGAATGGCGCCAATGGAAGACGCTGAACAAGAAGAAAAGGACGGTCGAAGAAGCCAATAGAACGAGCACCAACATGACAAAGCATAGGGGCGAACAGGTCAGCAAAGTCGGGAGGGAGCAGAATCACAAGGCCGTCTGTTTAGAGGGCGAGAACACGGTGGTCCTACCAGAAAACGAGTCAGGTCAGGGGGAGGGGTTCAAATTCGTCATGGGTACCACACAGACGAGGAGGACTACAGTGGGAAGCCCAAACAAGACGATGATGTTCGGGGCTTCAGTAGGAATCCACCTCAGGAATAGGAAAGTGATCAACTTAAAAGACTTGACAAGAAACGGAACAAGGAAAAAGAATAAAAGGAGTGAGGAGGAATTGGAGGATAAAGAACCGGGCAGGAAGGACCCGAGATCTCCTGTAATTGTTTCCCAATGAAGGTGGCAACCTGGAACGTACAGGGTATCTGCGGGGAGGATACCCGAAACACCATACGGGATTTAACTAAACTACACAATATTGATGTGCTAGCAGTTCTGGAAACAAGGACGCATGGAACCAAGGCGGATAGGATCGTGAAAACGTTGGGTTTTGACAGATCCTACCGTGTGGAGGAGACGGGTTTTTCCGGTGGCATTTGGGTTTTGTGGAAGAGCAGAATAGGGGTGTTGGAGATTATAGCAGGGCATAAACAATTCATTCACTGCAGCATCAACCAACGGATGAGACTAATGTTCGTGTACGCGAGCACGAAGCAGATTGGTCGGAGATTACTGTGGGATCACCTACAAACACTTGCAGAAGCTTCACCTTCACCATGGTTGGTTGCAGGTGATTTTAATGCGGTTCTAAGGGCTGAGGAAAAAGTGGGAGGCGAGCCCATCAATATGAGTAGCTGTAGGGAGTTCGCAATGGGGCTGGCGAACGCCAACCTGGAGGAGCTGGGGACGTCTGGCCCAAGGATGACTTTCAGACGGGGGTGGCTGACGGAAAGGCTTGATAGAGCGGTGGCCAATCATGAATGGCTAGAAGCTTTTCCTTCTACAAAAGTGGAAGTTCTACCAAGAATAAATTCGGACCATTCTCCAATCCTTATTACAATAGACGAAAGCTCTAAACGGCAGGTGTACCACCCTAAGACAAACACGATTTGGCAAGCCAGGACTTCTTTCCCCGATTTTATGAAACGGAACTGGGATAATAACATACCTTATCACGAGGCGGTGGCCAAGATGATGAGGGGTTCTATTGAATGGGATAAACAGGAGTGTCGGCAACTTACAGCAAGAAGACGATCACTGCTGAACGAAACTAACAAACTCCAGGCTGTCAAACTGGTTAGGGGGAACGAAGAGCATGATGAACAGATGGCGCAGCTCCAGGTAGAATACAACGAGATACTACATGGAGAAGAAGAAGAATGGCGGCAAAAGGCGAGATGTGATTGGATGGCCGCAGGAGATGCGAACACCAGGTACTTCCAATCACTGGTGAAAGCCAAGATACAGAGAAACAGGATTACCAGGATGAAGAACGAAGACAGATCGTGGGTGGACGATGAAGAAGCTATTAAAGAAACTGTGAGGAATTACTTTCTCGCAATGTTCACGAGACAGGACAGGAAGTCAAGAACGACGGCCATTGCTGCATACGTGGGGGACTTTCCACAATTGCAGGAGTCAGACAGATCGTTCATGAAACGCACGCCAACGAAGGAGGAAATCAAGGAAGTTCTGCTGAAGATGAATCCTATCAAAGCTCCAGGACCTGACGGAGTGGATGCCGGTTTCTTACAAAGAAACTGGGATCTGCTGGGGGAGTCCATTAAACTAATGATTCACCATTGTTTTGTAGGGAATTTGATTGCAGACAGCCTTGCAAACGCAATTTTAGTCTTGATTCCCAAAATCCCAACACCAGAGGACTGCAGCCATCTGAGACCTATAGCTCTAAATAATGTGGGACTTAAATTGCTCTCCAAGCTCTTAGTGGAGCGTATTAAACCGTACCTGCCTGACTGGATTTCACCTGCACAGAGCAGTTTTGTTCCTGGACGCCGTATAACGGACAACATTATACTAACCCAAGAACTAGTTCACTCCATGCGAACTAGGACAGGGAAGCAAACAGCAATGGCAATGAAGGTATACTTATCAAAGGCATACGATAGAATGGAGTGGGGGTTCATTGAAGATACGCTGAGAAGGACTGCTATACCGAGGGAAATCATCACTGTGATCTTGCATATCATTAAGGTAGGAGAAATTACGATTAGTTGGAATGGAGAGAATCTCAAACCTTTCAAAACATCTCGAGGAGTGAGACAAGGAGATCCATTATCTCCTTATATCTTTGTTTTGTGTTTAGATAGGCTGAGCCAAGCTATTGCCACAGAAGAAAGGGAGGGAAGATGGAGACCCTTTCGGCCAACTAGACGGGGAGTTGGTATATCTCACGTCTGCTTTGCGGACGATCTCATCCTCTTTGGGGAGGCGACACAACAACAGGCTCGAACAATGATGAAGGTTCTGAAATCCTTTGAACTAGTTTCAGGACAGATGCTAGCCAAGGAGAAATCCACCATCTATTTTTCAAAGAATACTCCCAATCCGGTGAGGAAGGCAATCACTAGGATTACGGGTATGCGGCAAACGGAGGATATTGGGAAACACCTGGGAGTCCCAATTATTCATGAAAGACCAAGGAAGGATCTATACCTGGGAATCATCCACAAAATTGAAAACCGAATATCTTTGTGGGCAAATAAATCACTGTCTTTAGCAGGAAGGACAACTCTGATTAAATCAGTTCTCAACACCATTCCGATTTACATTATGCAAACGACGGCTTTGCCTATGGCAGTGTGTGATAGCATCGATCAAGTAGTGAGGAATTTCTTGTGGAAAGGAGCATCACGACAGAGCGGTATCCATCTGGTTGCTTGGGAAAAGGTCACAGCCTGCAGGAGTGAGGGTGGCCTGGACATTAAGAGAGCGAGACTTCAGAATGAAGCTTTGCTACACAAAACTTGCTGGGACTTCATGTCGAACAGGAAAGCAACATGGAAGCAGGTGATGAGGGAGAAATACTGGCATAGAGCTAATAAGGGACTGGAAAGTGCGTCAGGCACTTGGAGATCTATTACTAGAATCTATAGTGAGCTGAGCAGCGTTACTGGAAAGATGGTACTGTCAGGAGCAGATACTAAGGTATGGACTGACAGATGGCTTGAGGGCGGTCGACGTCCAGAATTGAGGCAAAATAGAACTATCCTGGATGAACTTATGGATCTCACAGTCGATTCAATGGTGGACTTGCAAGGCAAGTGGGATGAGGACTTCATTCACCATTGGTTCACTAACGATACATTGCACTCCATCCTATCCATGCCCCCACCAGATCCTGATGCGGGAGCTGATGAAGCTTGGTATCTAAAAGATAGGTCCGGTATGATCACTACAAAACGGATTTACAGAGACCTACAAAAAGAAAACTCCACGAAGACACCAGGGAGATGGAAAACCTTATGGACGTTGAAGGTACCACAAAGGGTCAAAACATTGCTCTGGTTAGGGATGCATGGTGGGATCATGACTAATGAAGCCAGAGCACGAAGAGGGTTCACTGAAGATGCCCAATGTCCACGATGCAGGAATGGAAGCGAGTCTCTTATGCACCTGTTCGTCACCTATCCGAAAAGTAGGGAGCTGTGGAAGATTATCCAAGACAATACTGAAATCAAACTACAACCAGGACAGACTTTTCAGCACTGGTTACGAGTCAATCTGAGGAAGACTAGGGACACAACAGATCGGAACACTTGGATTACGATCGCGCTGTGGAAGATCTGGTACAATCGCTGCAATTTGGTGTTTCAAAACCCAACTACGAGCACCGAAGGGTTATACGCTTCGATTAACCAGGAGGTAAAGATCTGTAGGAAGGCGTTCACAAGAGGAAACTTGATGAGAGTATCTACTGAAGAGCCAAAATGGAAACCGCCGAGAGAGGGACAGGTTAAATTAAACGTCGATGCTACAGTGAAGAAGAAGAAAATGGCGTCAGCCTTTGTTATTAGAGACTATGAAGGAAACTGGTTGGGAGGGGGATACGACCAGGGAACCACGACGGACATACTAAAAGCAGAAATAAGAGCTATTGCCCATGGCATGCAGGAGTGTGTTGGTAGATTCAAAGATCTATTGGTCGAATCGGATAGCAAGACGGCGATCAGTTTGATACAAGGTCGGAAGGACACTCCAGTATACTATAAGCAGGAGTGCATGCGCATTAAGAGACTTGCACACTCTTTCCAGTCGGTGGAGTTCAGTTTCATAAGGCGCTCATGTAATAAGATAGCGGACCTATGTGCTAAATGGGGACGAGCTAGGGGAGAAGCTCGTGGTCGGTGGCAGTAATGCCCTGACTTCCTCTCGGAGATGTTCACAGAGGAAGCTACATTGGGCCACAGTGTACACCAGAATTTTTATGCCTGTACTGGGGAACAGGATGAATAATAATTAGTCCCAGGGGTTTAAAAAAAAATCTACTTTATTTACTTGGATTCGCTTTCTAGGGTTTCTCATCCGGATTAAGGTTTCATTCATCTTCATTAGGGTTTCTTAGATCAATTTCTCAAACTTTATCCCTTTTAGGTCAACAAACCCTAAAATACTCTTTTCTACTCATATAAACCCCAATTACTCAAATTATCCATTTTAATAGTCTTTTATACCCAAATTGACTTAGGATCATCATATCCCTATTTATTCATGGATTTGAACAATTAAAACAATTAAAAGACATATTCACCTAAATTAGGGTTTTCAAGCTCATTAATGCATATTCATGCACAAAACCCTAAATTAAGCCAATTACATAGAAAGATCATCTTTTTAGATCATATCTTCACTTTTATCAATAACAGGTTAATATTTGCTTGAATTATCCATTGAACAACATTAAATCCATCTATCATCAAATCTAAGGGTTTTTCATTAATTAAATCATTAAAGATGATAGCTTTATGTACTTTTCAATTTTCAAGCATATTTATGCACATAATCTCTAAATTAAACTAATTACGTGCAAAGATCATCCTTTTTTATCTTAAAGTACCTTTTTACATTTAATTGGTTATTATCAACTTTAATGATCCATTAAACCCTATTAAACACTTTATTCATTTCAAAATAGGGTTTAATTCATTAAAGATGATAATTTACACTACTTTTTGAATAGCAAGAGGAATTAGCTTCTAGTTATATTTTTATTGGATTCCTCTCATTTTTCTGAGAAAAATGCATATATTATTTGTATCCATCCGAACTACCGATTGTTAGATATGAATTTTGCAAATTAGACTTACTTGAGCCAATCCGGGAGTGCCACGTCACCCGCTCCATGCAACATTGTTTGGATAACTTAAAAACATAACGGAATTCCGTTTCTACCCCTGCGTGGCTCCTTGGTCATGTATATCCCAGAGGGGCAAAATTGTCCAATGGCCCCCTCATCTTCTACCTTTCGCGCCCTAGGCGCTGCCGCTGGTACAGCCCGCTCGAGGGGGGATCTCCTCCATCTCCCACGGCCTGAGACTGCTGCCCCTCTGCCTCCCTACCTCCGTCGCATCCCAGCGCACACGGGGAAGCCACCAGATCACAGCTAAGATGACTGCTTTATCATGAACCAGGCTCGCGACCTGCAGTGTTTCGGCAGACCTCTGGCAGGTGTTGCATGAAGACGGAATCACGGGGAAGGTAGTCTCTCCTTCGTGCATTGTCTTAGAAGCTTCGTGCCTTCATCGAGACCCCTCACAGCTCCTCGGGGCCCTGAGAAAAGACCTACTCCCATGGCTATGGTTCATGGACAAAAAGACGAAGTAGGAGAAGAGAATGAAGCGTGGGATTTTCTAGACTTGGCCAAGGGTTCTACCCCTTATATAGGGGTGAGTATGAAGCCCTAAGGCGTTCCTCCTTGAGGACTCAAGTCCTACTCTTGAAAGGGAACATACTTTCCTTGGTTGTGAAGCAACCATCTCTTACTCTCTCTCTTAATTATCTCCTTAGATAATTATGTTATTTGAATATTTATAAATTCAAAAACCTTTTCCCCTTATTCTCTTTATTCTTGATTTTTAATTCTTAGTCACGAATTTCTATTTTCTTTTAATAGAAATCACTTCCTTTTTCACAATGCCACCAAAATCATTAATAATGCATCATATTATCTTCCTATTTGTCATTATTGTTATTTTCTCTTTCCTCTTTCCTTATTGGGACTCCTTGGATCCCAAGAAACTCTATGGTTTCAAAATTCCTTCATAAGGATACTCATTATCCTTCTAGATGCATCTAAATGCATTATTTCCCATTTTCATGTTTATTTCTTATTAAAATATTTCCTTTTGAGGATTTCTCTTTTATTTTCCTCATTGGCATTCCTTTTAATATTAGCAACCTGATGGATACGAAATTTCACCAAGAAATCTCATTTATGCCTCTTTCCACTCATTTTCCACATTTTATCATTATTTTCAAGTTCTTTCCTAATAAAGGAATACTTAATTAATCTTTTCTTTTCTTATTGCCTTTTCTTTGCAACTTTGGACTCCTTGGAACCCAAGGAACCCAAGAGGCACGAAATCCCTCTTTGGATTTGCCTTCTAGAGGTTTCCACATCATTCTTTTCTCAAAAATCCAATTATTCATTTATTAATTTATTAATTGATCTTCCTTACTTTATTTCCTTGTTATTGGGTCCAATAGCCAATAAAGCCCACAACACAATCATCAAGGCTATTGTAAATGAAATCTATTTATTCAAAACAAATTATTTCATTATTTGTTCAATCATCTTTAATGTGAAAAATTACATTTCTCACCAATTGAACCCAAAAATTGGGGTTGTAACAATACCTCTGCATCATTTTCATTCTTTTGATGCTTCAACATTTGAGGAACATTTTATCATGTAACATTTGCAAGTTAACCCCTCAAATTGGGTAATTTGCACATTAGTCCAAAATAGGAAAAACATTGTTTCAACATCATTCAAAAAGGACTAAAATTGAAACATAAGCTCCTCTTGATCCTTAATTACTTTTCAAGAGATAAGAGCAAGCATATAATTAATCTTTATTAAACAAAACATCTAGGGTTAAAGCATAACCCAGGTCAGGGATGTTACATCCTTGACTAGACAATTGTGTTTACACTTCAACCCACAAAATAGAACGATCAACTTTTGGTGTCATTATCGGGGATAAGACAACAAATAATATTTAAGAACTTGAGGTCTAATTAGCATTAGTCATTTCTTTTAAACTTTGCAAAAATTTTATAATAATCCCTTTTAAATTATCTATTTACCAATGTATTATTTATGTTTCCAACCCCAAACTCTAATTTGTGCAATATTTTGTTTATAGGTAGTATAATATCATTTTCTTTCAACATCGGAGTTCATGGATGAGTTGTTAGAGGTAGATATTCTCCTAGACATTCCAATGGAAGTGCAACGGCCACCCACTGACAATGTTCATGAACCAAAGACCTCACTTTGGTCATTAGTCATTGGTCCTATCAATGGCAATGGGGAACCTATTGTGTTTCCTCACATTCCAACAATGAATTTTGATTTGAAGCATGTATTCATCAATCTTATCCAACATCAAATTTTTAGAGAAAATTATGCCAATGAGAACCCCTATCATCACATTGATGCTTTCAAAAATCTATGTGATACCATGAAGGTGGATAGGGTTCATCAAGAAGTCATCTACATGAAAGGGTTTTATTTCTCTTTAAAGATAAAGCTTGACAGTGTTACCTTTTTCCAAAAAAGAATCACTTCTTGGCAACAACTATCTGAAGAATTCGTGAACAAATTTAACCCTGTTGAGAAGACTTTAAGATTCAAGAACAAGATTAGAGGATTCAAGTATAAACCCTCTAAGAGTTTGTATGAAGCATGGGAGAGATATAAGAAGTATCTGAGAGTCTGCCCACATTATGGCTACGATGAAGGTTTTATCGTCACCACTTTCTATGAAGGTCTCATCTCCACAGAGAGGACATCTCTAAGTGTTGTAGCTGGGAGTGACTTTATGAAGCATGATGCATAAACCACAAAGGAGATCATCAATAATGTGGACACACTTCAAGAAGGAAGGGAGTATGATAGAAGTGATATAGCAATTGTATCAGGAGTCAGCATTTCTTTAGATTCAAGATTACTCGAAAGTCTGAACAATAAACTTGACAAGATGGAAACTGAAGTCCAGACCCGAAGTAAGACAATTCAAGATATTTCACTAAGGCCACAGTAAAATGTGTCACATATAGAGAAGGGGGTCGTGGGACCCATCATTGTATTTACACCCATGAAGAAGAAGATTGGTTAGAAAATGTATCTTATGTGAATTACAAGTGACCAGATCACCCTAGATTTTCATATGGGAAAACTTATGTAGTAGAAAATTCTTTTCAACTGGGTCAAACATCTCAAGCCATGGGAGGAGGACAAGTTCTCAAAATAGGAACTCCTCTCGGATTTTAATAGACTTGACCTCAACAACTAAAACAAGGAATATTCAATGGACAACAAAGGTCGAGCTTATTTCAACAACACTGGAATCCGTAATTGAACTACATTCCTTGACCAAAAATTAAGAGAGTGCATGTTGAGCAACAATGATCTAATGACAAACATGCATACACAATTGGGCATTGTGAACACCCAGATAAGTGATTTGCAATAGAATAACAAGATGATAGATCAGCAATTAGTCTCCATTGTTGCATCTATCAAGTGACCAATTGGGTAATTTCCTTCGAGTACCAAATAGAACCCAAAGAATGAAACTTCTAGGATGGCTACACTTCATTTGGGAACAACCTCTTCCACTCCATAGGTAGAGAAGATTCCTATTGAATAAGATAGTTCGAACAAAGGCGAGGTGCCAGTAACAATGAAGTCGTGAGGAGTGTCGAATCCTATTATATCCCTTAGGACAAATGAAATTCCTCCCAAAGCACCCTTTCCTCATCGCTTCATTGAAGCACAACTTGAGGAGATATACCAACTTCTTATACATTATCAAGAAAATCCACTTAAACATCCCCCTTCTAGGTGTCATGATGAGATGCCTATATATGCCAAATTCTTGAAAGATCTCATCACAAAGAAGAGAAAGAGAGGTGAGATAGTATGTCTTGCAAGAATGGCATCAAACTTCTGTCAATCTTCCATGCCAACTAAATATAAAGATCCCAGAGCATTCACCATCCCTTTTCTCATTGGGTGGTTGATGCGATGATTTTGAGTCGCATTTATAGACTTGTTTGATAGGTGTTTTAGCATTTATTAGTCATTTTCATGGTTAATGTTGCATAATTCATTCATTTTGGTATGCTACTTATTTATTTCAAATTCCCTTTATTTAAGCATTTTGAGTATTAATTATCGTAAAAATATATTTTTTGTGGATTTATGTGGTTCCGTGTGTTAATTTCAGGAAGAACAAGTATTTTCTTCTGTCGATACCATCGACGGTGGTCGATACCATCGACCGGACCACAGGCTGCCAGCCGCAAGGACCAAAAGAAAGTCGATACTATCGACAGGGATGTCGATGGTATCAAGATACCATCAGGTTGCTGGCGAGAAGTGCGTCGATACTATCGACCAAAATGTCGATACTATCGACTGGTGGAGCTACAGTGACACAAAATGACAAAACCGTCGCTACAAGTTCGTCAATGGTATCGAGATGACATCAGGCACTCAGACGAAAGAAAAGAAGGATTGCCGCTATCATGCTAGGTCGTTACCATCGACCCGCGTCGATGGTATCGACACCGTCAGATGTGAGTTTGTTTCAGATTAATCTTAATCGGACGAATGTGGTTAATTGGTGACCTAATTCGGGAGATATACCTAATGACGGCGCCCTTGACTGGGAAGTTACGTCATTAGTTGTTGCACACATCCGGGAGAGCAACTGAGAGAAGAACGGAGCATGAGAGCACGCCCCAGCCGATCCGAACGCTGAAGAAGACGAATTCCACCACCGAAAGGCGGCAGAACGTGGATTCCACGCCAAGGATCGATTGGACCTTCTCCGTTCAGGGGTTTAATCACTCAATCACGTTTTTCTTCATGTTTCCCTTTCTCTTCTCCACATTGTACTCTGAGATGAACATGCGGGGCTAATCCCCTTTATCTTTAGGACCAGGAGTAGCCCGGGGATTCATTGTATGACGATTTTATAATAGTAATTCATATCTTATCTCTTAAATCTGTGGTATAATTTTGTGTTCTCCAATATATTGTTATGCTTGATCACCATAATAATAACCTAATGCCCTTAATTTCTTTGAAAGAAGAATTAACGGTTGAAAAGAGACGGAATTTACATTAATTGACAAATTCCTTGAACAAGGCGGTGTAAGATTAATGGTGGATACCGAGAGGTCATTTATAATGCACCTAGTTTAGGGTATAGGTTACTACGATGGTGGAACTGACCTAGACATAGGTAGTGAATTGTACCACGACAGTGGGCAATTCTGATTTCAGGCCACTACCCGGATAGAGAGATAAAATTGAGTAGCTATATAGAATTTAATACAATGAAAACCTACGGTGAAACCGCAACCCTAAAGATCTCCTTTTGAATTGATTAAACCAACATTTATTCGATTGCTTGTTTTGTTTTGTTTTTATTTTCTTTTAATATTAACAACAACTCTCAACTTTTTAATCGGCTTAGCTGATCGTGAGTAGTTAGTAGGAGTCCTCGACGATTGCACGTATCCCTGAGTTCGACTCGGGCCTCACAAAGGCCTGTACTACTTCGACACGTTCACTTGCGTTTCTACGCACGGTAAATTTGCGTCAAGTTTTTGGGGCCGTTGCCAGGGATACGGCAATCTGTTGGCACTTCGAGTGCTGTGAGCGGCCACTCTAGGCCACCTTTTTTATTTTTTTTTTACCTTTCCCAAAATTCATAATCTATTTTCTAAATATTTGCAATCGTCAAGCACTGTACTAAATTTTATTTTTCTATTTTCAGGTACTATGCATGGTGCAGACGCGTAGTACTGACTACGCGGGTCGTGCACCAGAGGTTCTACTGTCGGGACCAGAAGACGAGGGCGAGTATAATCAAGACGAGCTAGAGGATATAATTTCTGAACACGAACAAGAAGAGATGGATGAGTCACAGACAATATGGGAGAAGATCAAGGCTTCTTCCTCGTCCGCTTCCAAGGGGCCGATAAAGAAGCAAGCGCTGAATATTCCGACATACAAGATTGATCCAGCTTTGATCAACTTGGTGAAGTCTAATGCCTTCCATGGGCTCAAAAATGAAGACCCCTTCATGCACATAAGTCAGTTTGTGGAGAATTGTGATATGGTAAAAATCGACAGATTTCCACAATACGTGCTCTACTTGAAGCTCTTCCCGAGTTCTCTAGCGGGAATTGCGTGCGAATGGCCACATAACTTGGACAATGAATATGTGGAGTCTTGGGACCACATGGTGTAGGTCTTCTTCGAGAGGTTCTTTCCACCCGAGAAGACCAATGACATGATAAGAAAGATCCATAACTTCACCCAATAAGAAGGAGAAACCTATACTGGGACCTGGGAAAGGTTTCCAATCATGCTCAGGCGATGCCCGCATCATGGGCTGGATAAGGAGACCCATGTCAAGATCTTCTATTTTGCTCTCTCTGAGCATGATAGAAGCAACCTCAATTCAGCCGGTTCCGGATTCTCCTTGAATAATACGGACACTAGATGCTGGGAGATCTTAAAGAACATGGCAAAGAAACAATCATGGGGCGAAAGAGGCGTCGTGGAGCAGGTTCGAGTTGTAGGTGAATATAAAGCAATAAAGGAGATGAATGAGAAGATGGATCTTCTCGCAAAGAAATTGCTTGCAAAGGAGGATACTGAGTCCAAGGACGAGGCTCAAGTGAAATTCATGAGGAAGCAGCCAGGTTACAGGAACAACGACTATTCATGGAGGAAAGACAAGAAGTTTTCCTAGAAGGATCCCAATAACTTCTTGCAGGATCCGGATGCTAAACCCCAGCCAGTAGCGTAGGATAAGAGCACAGAGCTGCTCAATCAAGTTATAAAGCAAAACCAAGAACTCATGGCTACTTTCGGCCAGCAAATAAAGCAAAAAGGGGAGTTCATGAACCAATTCGGGCAGACACTGCAGAGCCATGGGGCTCAAATGAGGATAATAGAAACATCTATGGCACAGATGGCTGCGGAGATAGCCAGTTTGAAGAAGCCGGCACATCCAGGTTTCCCGGGAAATACTAATGTTCCAGGAGGGAACCAACAAGCGAAGGCCATCTTGCTAAGAAGTGGCAAGAAATTGTTAAATCCCAGGGCTGATGAAGCAACTAAACCCCAAGTAGAAATTGAAGTTCAAGCCACTAAGGAGTTGCCCGCACCGGTCACAGAACCAGTCGATGACATAGTTGTGGATGCTACGGAAGACCCTATTGCTGAGGAGGAGGAACCTAAGAAACAGACACCCTATGTGCCATCGTATCAAAGGGCACAGGCTGTACCGGTCCCTTATCCTAACAGTGCTAAGGCAAGGAAGGTAGATGATCAATTCAAAAAGTTCTTAGACAGTTTCAGGAAGCTTTCAGTCAACATCCCTCTATTGGAAGCTATTGAGCAAATCCCTTCTTATGGGAAATTTCTGAAGGACATCATCACTAAGAAGAGAAAAATTCCGGACACGGAAGTAGTTGTGCTTAAGGAGCAGGTGAGTGCCTTCATCATGGGCACATTGCCACAAAAGAGGCAAGATCCAGGTCATTTCAACATTTTGTGCTATATCGGGAAAGTCAAATTTGGTGAAGCATTATGTGACTCAGGAGCAAGCATCAATTTAATGCCCCTTTCTACATTCAAAAAGTTGGGATTAAAGGAGTCAAGGCCAAGCAACATGACAATTCAATTGGCGGATAACTCTGTAGTGAAACCGTATGGGATTTGTGAAGATGTGCTTGTGAAAGTGGATAGATTTTTATTTCCTACAGATTTTGTCGTCATGGAGATGCAAGATGAACAAGGCAATGAGCTACTACTCGGAAGACCATTCCAAGCTACAACCGACATGATACTCGAGATGGGGAGAGGTCGGTTGACCTTGGGTATAGCCGATGACCGATTTGAGATGGTCATGCCTTCCAGCGCCACTTCACCTAAATCCAAGGAGCAATGCCACATGGTAAAACATTTTGATAACACTATCTCACTTTGTCTAGGGAAGCCATTTCTGGATATGGCTCATGTAATGACCAAGGTGGACAAAGGGACTTTGGTTGTAGACATCATGGAGCAAACCAAAGTAGTATCCCTTTGCAAGGCTGTAGGGTTCCCGAATGATGAGAATGAGGACATTCCTCTCTCTACGGAGGATGATGCTATAGAAAATTCAGTTTCTGGTGCATATCCGGAATTACCATTGGAGGCTTGTTTATTCAACATCACTTATGATTGGATGAGAAGAAAATCACTCAAGGAGTGCGCCAATATGCTTCAGATGCTTCCATGTTTCTATGCGAGGTATTATGAAGATTTAGGTGAACTTCCCCCTCCACTTCAATCATCATTGATCAGCCCACCGGAGTTAGTGTTAAAGCCACTGCCACCTAATCTCAAGTACACCTTTCTAGCGGAGGAAGAAAAGTTACCTGTGATCATTTCTACATATCTGAGTGTGGAAGAGGAGGACCAATTGTTGATAGTGTTGAAGAACCACCGGGGAGCATTTGGGTGGTCTGTCACAGATATCAAGGGAATTTACCCTACCTTGTGTCAGCATAAGATTCGGCTCGAGGAGGGAGCCAAGCCGGTGATCCAACCGCAATGTCGACTGAATCCGAGCATGATGGAGGTGGTGAAGAAAGAGGTGATTAAGCTTCTCTCCGCAGGTATCATCTATGCGATTTCAAACTCGACATGGGTAAGTCCCACGCAGGTAGTCCCTAAAAAGGGGGGTATTACTGTCACTCAAAATATTTTAAATGAACCTATCACCACCCATTTGGCAACCGGGTGGCGAGTTTGTATTGATTACCGACGTCTTACTGCCGCTACGCTGAAGGATCACTTTCCTCTACCATTTATTGATCAAATTCTAGAGCGCTTAGCCGTCCGATCTCATTTCTATTTTCTAGATGGGTATTCGGGATACAATCATATTTCGATTGATCCTAAGGACCAAGAGAAATCTACTTTCACTTGTCCCTATGGAACTTTTGCGTATCTCCGCATGCCCTTTGGATTATGCAATGCACCAGCGACTTTTTAGCGTTGTATGCTCGCCATTTTTTCTGATATGGTAGAACGCTGTCTTGAAGTCTTTATGGATGATTTTTCAGTTTATGGTGCTTCGTTTGATGAATGTATTTATAATTTGGATAAGGTATTATAGAGATGTGAGGACACACATTTGGTCCTCAACTAGGAGAAATGTCATATGATGGTGAGTGAAGGGATAGTGCTAGGACATAAAGTGTCTAGCAGTTTGGAGGTAGATCCGGTGAAAATTGAAGTAATTTCTAAATTGCCCCCACCAAATTCGGTAAAAGGGGTAAGAATCTTCTTAGGACACGCTGGATTTTATCGTCGGTTCATAAAATATTTTTCTAAAATCATCAAACCTCTATCCGAGCTTCTCGAGAAAGATGTCGTTTTTTATTTCAATGACAAATGTTTACACGTGTTCAACGTGCTGAAGGAGAAATTGATTTCTGCACCGGTTGTACAAACACCGGATTGGACTAAGTCGTTCGAACTCATGTGTGAAGCATCGGATTTTGCTGTAGGAGCTGTGTTGGGACAGCGGGTGGACAATAAACCCGCCGTAATCTTGTATGCTTCTAAGACTTTGAATGATGCTCAATTAAATTACACAACTACTGAAAAAGAATTGCTTGCCGTTGTTTTCGCTTTCGAAAAATTCCGGCAATATTTAGTTGGATCGAAAGTAGTTGTTTGGACTGATCACGCTGCTATTAAATATTTGATGGAGAAAAAAGATGCTAAACCTAGATTGATTAGGTGGATCTTGCTCCTACAAGAATTTGATATCGAAATTAAAGACAAGGCGGGGATTGAAAATGACGTAGCGGATCATTTGTCTAGGTTAGAGAGGGTGGATGAAAAAGATTTACACATACCCATAATCGAGACATTTCCAGATGAACAATTGTTGAAAGTGAATTCTAAAGATCCTTGGTTTTCATATATCGTGAATTATCTTGCTTGCAGGATCATCCCAAAAGATTGGACATATCAAGAGAAGAAGAAATTTTTTCATTCTCTACGTTATTATTTTTGGGATGACCCCATTCTTTTGAAGCAATGCAGGGATGGTGTTCTACGTAGGTGTGTACCTGAGGAGGAATATGAGAGTGTTCTTCGTCACTGCCACACTCTACCTACGGGCGGACACCACACGAGCTCTCGTACGACGGCCAAAGTGTTGGAAAGTGGCCTATATTGGCCTACCTTGTTCCGAGACGCCTATGAGTTCGTGAGACAATGTGATTCCTGCCAAAGGGCGGGTAACATTTCAAAGAGACAGGAGATTCCCCTAAATGTTTTCCAAGAGGTTGAGGTATTTGACCTATGGGGTATAGATTTCATGGGACCCTTTGTGTCCTCAAATTCGAATTTATATATTCTCTTAGATGTTGATTATGTATCGAAGTGGGTAGAAGCAATACCCACAAGGACTAATGATTCTTCTGTAGTGTGCAGATTCATAAAAGAAAATATCTTCTGCAGGTTTGGAATGTCGTGAATGATCATCAGTGATGGGGGTACGCACTTTAAGAATCAAAAGTTCTCGGCATTGTTGAAGAAATATGGGGTAAAACATAACATAGGTACCCCGTATCACCCGCAAACTCAAGGACAGGTGGAGGTCTTCAATCGCGAAATTAAGAAGATTTTGGAGCGTACGGTGGCTTCCACGAGGAAGAACTGGAGTGCCTTACTGCCGGATGCATTGTGGGCATATAGGACGGTATACAAGACACCTATAGGCACCACGCCTTTTAGGTTGGTGTATGGCCGGGCTTGTCACTTATCGGTGTAGTTAGAACATAAAGCACACTGGGCGCTAAGAAATCTCAACTTGAGTTATGATGAGGCGGGGAAGAAGAGATTGCTTGAATTAAATGAATTGGATTAGTTGCGCATGACTGCATATGAGAACTCTCGGATATACAAGGAGTGCACTAAGTTGATTCACGATCGCCACATTCAGATGTGCACCTTCAAAAAGGGAGATCGTGTGTTGCTATTTAATTCAAGGCTGAAGTTGCATCCCGGGAAGCTAAAATCCCGATGGAGTGGGCCATTCACGGTGGAAGAGGTCAAACCACATGGCGCAATCTTGGTGCACGATGGTGAGATGACATTTTTGGTGAATGGACAGAGTTTGAAGCTATATTTTGGCGAAGATTACACAAGGAAGGTGAATGAGGTCAAACTCATTTCACTTTTGGATGCATGATGTGATTCAAGTCGTCTAGCCTAAGACGTTAAATAAGGGCACTTGTTGGGAGACAACCCAACCATTGGTACCTTAGATTTGTTCATTTACATTCGTAGTTTAATTTGTTTTTACTTAGTTTTTAGTGTAAAAAGATATTGTGATCGTTTGCTACATGTGCAGGGCTGAGGCAGAGTTGATACCATTGACCCTTGTGTCGATGGTATCGACCATGGTACAGGTTGGCGACTGCAAGAATCACACTACATCGATACCATCGACGGCCTCATCGATGGTATCGACATACCAACAGGCAGAACGCAAGAAGAAGTCGATGGTATCGACATGGGTGTCGATACTATCGAGATCTCTGAAGATTTTCTAAACAAATCGTCTCAGGAAAGTCGATACCATCGATGGGCGTGTCGATGGTATCGACACATTCATGTAAAGAAGGCAGCGGCCGGGCTTCGTGAGGGTTTGCCCTAATCAGAGAGTCGATACTATCGACTCGCGTCGATAGTATCAATGCGCCACGTCAACGATCCGCGAAGGAAGATCAACGACGATCGCATCAGCCAAGAAGTCGATCCGGGAGATGGGTCGATAGTATCGACGCGTCAGCAATCCGGGCCCCGCAGATCCAGCCATCGACAACCGTCAATACTAGAGGAGGTACGGATCGTGCTACCCAAGTCGATACCATCGACTCGCGTTGATGGTATCGACGGGAAGACAATAGCGCCGGCCACGGCTATATATGAGGAGTGTTTGCATCGGATGACATCACACCTTCAGTGCAATCTTCCTCCACTTGTGCCGAGTGTGTTCCAGAGCTGTGCAAGCCCGACGACGAGCAACACCGAGCTAGTTCTTCATCGATCGGAGATTTGATTCTCCAATCTTCACCGAGCTCTCTTTCGATTCCTCCTTCTCTCGCAATCATGGTGCACGTAGCTGGTGCGTCGTCTTCACGCATGGATCCGATGGACATCCCGGAGTTCGTGCCACCTCCGACCACATCATTTGCATGCCCGTGGCTGATTCATCCATCTGCGGAGGTGAAGAAGATATACGAGGAGATTCTGAAGAGGAAGATAGAGTCGACCCAATATGTTGATCGGGATACAATCCGCAACCTCGGGTTCGAAGCGAACCTTGCTTACGTCTTGAAAGGACAGGCCTGACACATGGAGATACGGTCTGATGAGTGGGAGTATCATTCTGATGGCCAGCCATTCTTCGGCGAGTGGCCCACGTACAAGGAGTTGGTGGCAGAGTTCATGGCGTCTCTAGATGTCTGCGTCGTGCCCAACGACGTAATAGCCACCGACTGTGAGTGGATCAAAGGCCGGGTGTCATTCTGGTTATACAACAATGACTACACCATCACACTTCAGCAGTTCAATGTGATCTTCAACTGGAATCACTCGTGGTCCGACTACCGGCACCCGGACAACCGCACCGACTACGACGCCATCTTCGCCGAGCTGGTTACGGTGTCGATGGGGAAGTCTGTCAGCTACCATAATGTTGCGGTAGCCGATTTCGAGCACCCTTTCGTCCGGTTTCTGCACCGGATGCTCAGTTTGACGTTATTTGCTCGGGGTGATTTGGCCCTTAGCAAGTTTCAGGAGACAGACTTATTCTTTCTGTATAAGCTCCTGAAGCGTCAAGAGTGCAGTTGGGGTGCCTTCTTTCTGCAGAGAGTATTGGCGGTGAAGAGGAGTATGAGGAAAGCACTGATTCACTTCGGCGGGCTCATCACCAAGCTAGCTTCATTCCTCAGTTTGAATTTCCAAACCCTCACTCCTCTATCCACTAGGAGCAAGGTGAACTTGCAACATCTACACCGATCCAATCTTATTCTTCTTCGAGATGGTTTGGCGTATGCACATTGCCACGTCAACCACGCCTATCAGGAGTGCTCGCTGCCTGATCCAGTCTTCAACATCGAAGGGGCGCATCACTTCCGATGGCCAATCATAGCCATCGCCGACTCCGATGAAGAAGGCGGCAACGATGGCAACGACGGAAATGACGACGAGGCTGAGGAGGAAGAGGAGGCATTTACACCTCTTTGAGCATGAGTGGCACCACAGAAGCGTCCTCGGATGCATCCGGGTGCATCTTCATCATCACAGCCTACGCCGCCACCACCACCGCCCTCGCAGCCAAGCGAGGAAGCTTATTCCATGCAGGGTATGTATGCTACGCTGCAGGAGATTCAACAGACGCAACAGCATCATATGACGATGTATGCCGGTATTCAAGACACTACAAACCGGCTACTAGACAATCAACAGGCAATGTTTGAGAATGAGCGTCTTCTCCTTGATAACCAACAGCAAATTCATGATTGGTTGCAACAGATGGAGATGCAACAACAGCCCTTCTATGACCACTATTGGAGCCAAAATTACTTTGGAGGCTATCCACAACCTCCACCTAGGGCCCAGTTTGATCCAAGCTTCCAGGGGGAGTATCCGTCTTGGGACCCTACGGCTCCGCAGTACCCGCCTCCACCTGAAGAGTAAAAGAGGTATCTCTGTTACAACCTTTAAGATTGTTTTTGACTATGAGTCCATAGTCGAATTCAAGGTTAGGGGGGTGTTGGAGCAGTTCTATCTTGCATTTTCTCTATTTTTAGTTTTATTGCTTTTGTTTCCTGTCATTTTCTTTCTGCAATCTTAGTTTGTTTTAGGATCCACATTTTATCCAGTGTAATCGTGGATGTCTTTAATGTTGAGTCATCTCAATTGCATGTGCATGGGGAAGTGAGGGAAACTAAAATTTTTTGAGTGTTCACAAGCTTGAGTGTTGTTTAACCTTGATCACTTAACTTAGAAAATGATTGGTTTTATCAACTTTAAAACAGAAAATCACAACTGTATATCCCTAATGATTCATGAAAGTGTACGAAAATGGTTGTTTGAGCCTAAACTGACCAAATGATAATGAGACTTTAATTTGAAGTAAGAGAGAAAAAAACCTCTTAACTACTACACAGGTCAGTAAGGAGGGACACATAATATTTTTCTAAGGTTCAGTCGACTAGTCTTGTGATCTGTCCACCTCATTGTTTTCACAATCCACCCAAGATTTGGAAGTAAAGTACGGTTTTAACTCTTTTTTATTGCATGGCATGTAGATAGGACTTGCATTGCAATTTTTCTTATGTTTGCATGAAGAAAAAAAATAAAAAGATTAGAATAGGTATACATGCACATTACCCTTAGGTGCATGTCATGTAGTTGCATTCATAACTTTTAAGCATAAAGTATGTCATGTACCTTATTTATTCTTTAATGGTGAATTCAATTGTTCCATACCTTCCAAATAGTGCAAATATTGAGCTATGCAGGAAAAATAAGCCCAATAAGTATTCTTTGTCAATCATGGATATAAGGGTTTGAAAAAAAAGAAAAGAAAAAAAATCTGAAATTGAAAAAAGTTATTCAGAAGCAACAAAAATAAGAAGGAGAAAGGAACAGAATCTCACTTGGATTTCTAGATAAGTGATTACATGATGTACCTTAGTTAGATATCCATCTCATTTTGAGACGGATGGTTAGTGCATGCATCATTCCACCTAATCTTAGGCATTAGGGAATTTTTTAGGTGCATTTGCATCATTTAGGGCATTTTTGTTTTATGCATGTTGAAATCGTATAATACTTCCACTTCTTCCATGAGCCACCTATTTCATCCACATGTTGCTCGGATTGGTAGGCCACCATGAATTTCTCCTCACTAATGAATATCAGGAGAACTGCTTCCATGTAGATGGTAGTTAGGGTGAGCAACGTAGTATAGAAGATCACAAGATGCACTAAGTCTGGACTGGCGAATTTTATTATGCTAACTGCCTTATGTGATAGTGTTCATCAGTTTAAGGTTAATATCTTTTATGGATGATTATTTTCGCCTTTAGGGTAATTATCATTTTTTGGTTAACGAGGGCCGGTATGCGAATGTCCGGTGGGAGTTATATGGGATGTCTGTTGTGATGCTTTGTTCTTTAGTTGACTCTGGCAATTCTATTCTAAGGATTAGTTGCTCGAGGGCGATCAATGTTCAAGCTTAGGGGAGTTTGATGCGATGATTTTGAGTCGCATTTATAGACTTGTTTGATAGGTGTTTTATGCATTTATTAGTCATTTTCATGGTTAATGTTGCATAATTCATTCATTTTGGTCTATGCTACTTCTTTATGTCAAATTCCCTTTATTTAAGAATTTTGAGTATTAATTATCGTAAAAATATATTTTGTGTGGATTTATGTGGTTCCGTGTGTTAATTTCAGTAAGAACAAGTATATGCTGCCGTCGATACCATCGACGGTGGTCGATACCATCGACCGGACCACAGGCTGCCAGCCGCAAGGACCAGATGAAAGTCGATACTATCAACAGGGATGTCGATGGTATCGAGATATCATCAGGTTTCTGGAGAGAAGTGCGTCGATACTATCGACCAAAATGTCGATACTATCGACTGGTGGAGCTACAGTGACACAAAACGACAAAACTGTCGCTACAGGTTTGTCGATACCATCGACCCGCGTCGATGGTATCGAGATGACATCAGGCGCTCAGACGAAAGAAAAGAAGGATTGCCGCTATCACGCTAGGTCGATACCATCGACCCGCGTCGATGGTATCGACGCCGTCAGACATGAGTTTGTTTCAGATTAATCTTAATCAGACGGTTGTGGTTAATTGGCGAACTAATTCGGGAGATATACCTAATGACAGTGCCCTTGACTAGGGAGTTACGTCATTAGTTGTTGCACACATCCCGGAGAGCAACTGAGAGAAGAACGGAGCACGAGAGCACGCCCCAACCGATCTGAACGCTGAAGAAGATGAATTCCACCACCGAAAGGCGGCAGAACGTGGATTCCACGCCAAGGATCGATTGGACCTTCTTCGTTCAGGGGTTTAATCACTCAATCACATTTTTCTTCATGTTTCCCTTTCTCTTCTCTACATTGTACTCTGAGATGAACATGCGGGGATAATCCCCTTTATCTTTAGGACCAGGAGTAGCCCGGGGATTCATTGTATGACGATTTTATAATAGTAATTCATATCTTATCTCTTAAATCCGTGGTATAATTTTGTGTTCTCCAATATATTGTTATGCTTGATCACCATAATAATAACCTAATGCCCTTAATTGCTTTGAAAAAAGAATTAACGGTTGAAAAGAGATGGAATTTACATTAATTGACAAATCCCTCGAACAAGGCGGTGTAAGATTAATGGTAGATACCGAGAGGTCGTTTATAATGCACCTAGTTTAGGGTATAGGTTACTACGACGGTGGAACCAACCTAGACATAGGTAGTGAATTGTACCACGACAGTGGGAAATTCTGATTTCAGGCCACTACCTGGATAGAGAGATAAAATTGAGTAGCTATATAGAATTTAATACAATGAAAACCTACGGTGAAACCACAACCCTAAAGATCTCCTTTTGAATTGATTAAACCAACATTTAATTGATTGCTTGTTTTGTTTTGTTTTTATTTTCTTTTAATTTTAACAACAACTCTCAACTTTTTTAATCGGCTTAGCTGATCGCGAGTAGTTAGTAGGAGTCCCCGACGATTGCACGCATCCATGAGTTCGACTCGGACCTCACAAAGGCTTGTACTACTTCGACACGTTCACTTGTGTTTCTGCGCACGGTAAATTTGCGTCAGTGGTACTTCAACAAGGTACGACCTCGCAGATCGGGGGGTAGCATAAGCCTCATGCCATACAATTTCGTCACAAGGTTGGAACTCACAGATATTATAACTCTAATATGAGGATCCAGTTGATCGACAATTCCTTTATCAGGTATGTGGGCGTGGTAGAAGATGTCCCAATCAGAATTAGAAATTTCTTCATTCCTTGTGATATCGTCATCATCAACATGGTTGAAAACCCTATGTGTTTGATGATCTTTGGGTGACATTTCCTTTCTGCAGCATGTGCATTGATAGATGTTGTAGATGGATGATCACTATAAGGGTTGGCACCGAATCCATTGACTTTAATGTGTTTGATCATATGAAGGGTCCTTCACCGATGGGGACAAGTTATTTTGTTGACTCTTGCAATAAGTTGAGTGCAAAAATCCAAGAACACAATGAAATCATAAATCCTTTGATATGAGACCTAATTCATCCTATTTCAAGGATCACGGATCCGGAAGTGTAGGAAATTTTACCTATCTAGAAACTGTAGAAGAAGAGGAATTTCAAGGTTCCATCAAAATTGCCAAGTACATTTCTCTTCAGTGAGAACAAAAATACACTTCCACTCCAAAGCCTTCGCCAGATCTCAAATCATTTCTTGAGGGATTGAAGTACGATTTTTTGATAATGAAAGAAGAATCTAGTGATAATCAATACACATTTATCTTATGAACAACAAAAGCAACTTCTATCAGAAATCAAGACCTGAAAAAAAGCCCCCAGGTACTCAATTGATGATACCAAAAGTCCCAGTCTAACCATCTGTATGCATGGAATCAACCTTGACTAATTAGCTAAACCATGTGTGCAAGGTCAATGAAAACTCAATGATAAAATGTGGTGAGATGGCGCATAAGGAAGTCATTAAGATGATAGACTCTGGTATCATTTAAGCAATTAGCGATAGTAACTGGGTCAGACTAGTACATATAGTCCCAAAGAAAGGAGGGATGACGGTGGTGAAAGACAATGATGGCAAGGAAATGGCCACTCGCACAGTGACCAGTTGGCGTATGTGAATTGATTATAGACTACTAAATGCAACAACACACAAGGATACTTCCCTCTCCCATTTACTGAGCAAGTTTTAGAACAAATGGTGAACCATTCCAACTTCTACTACCTAGATGGGTACTCTAGATTCTATCAGATACCTATCCACCCAGATGATCAGGAAAAAACCATGTTCACCTATCTTTATGGTACATGCATTTCAATGTATGCCCTTTGGTCCGTGCAATGCCCCAACCACCTCTCAAAGGTGTATGCCAGCTATATTTTATGATTTGATAGAGGAAATTATGGAGGTCTTCATAGATGAATTCTCAGTATATGGGTTATCATTTGAAGACTGTCTAAAGAACATATCCCTCATTCTTCAAAGATGCAAAGAAAAGCAGCTTGTTCTCAATTGGTAGAAGTTTCACTTTATGGTGTGTGAGGGGATCATCCTTGGGAACAAGGTATCTGAGGTCAGAATAGATGTTGACAAGAGTAAGATAGAAGCTATCTGCAAGCTCCCTCCACCTTTGTCATTCTGTTATGTCTGTAGTTTCTTAGGATAATGCATGATCCTACCAGTGTTTGATCAAAGATATTTCCAAAATTTCAAAACCACTTTCTAGACTCCTCACAAAAGACACACTGTTTGTTTTTTATGAAGACTATCTGAAGGCCTTTCACACTCATGAAATCCCTAACTACCACAACCATTATGCAAGTTCCAGACAGGGACCTCCCTTTCACGCTAATGTGTGATGCTAGTGGCTACACTGTCAGATTAGTCCTAGGGAAAAATAAGGACAAGAAGCACCATGTCATATATTCCGTCAACAAAACCCTCAATGAAGATCAAGTCAACTAGACAGCAATAGAGAAAGAAATGTTTCCCATCATCTATGCTTTTGACAAATTTAGGTCATATTTGTTGGGAGGAAAGGTGAAAGTATATACATATCATGAGGCAATAAAGTATCCCATGCAGAAAAAGGATATTAAGCCACGTCTACTTAGGTGGTCCCTTTTGTTACTGGAATTCCATCACGAAGTCATTGAAAAAAATGGATATGGGAACGTGGTTTTAGATCATCTTTCTTGCATACGGGTTGAAGAGGACAATCCACTCCCTTTGAATAAATCTTACTAAGACAAATCATTATTGCTCATTCACTCTCTAGACCTGGTAACGACATGGTATGCAAATTTTTGTAATTATCTTGCAAGACAATATTTGCCCCCCTAGGATTACTTACAACTAGAATAAGAAGTTCTTTTCATATATGAAGAACTACAATTGGGATGACCCGATCCAATTCAAGAAATGTGTTGATTGTGTTTGTCGTCATTGTGTCGATTCCAACGAGGTGTGTTCTATACTAGAAAAATGTTACACAGTTCCATGTGGAGAACATTGGGTGTCGAGAAGACAACACTGAAGATTCTAAACTCTGATCTTTATTGGTTGACTATCTTTAAAGATTTGCATGCCTACACCAAATAGTGTGATGCATGTCAATGTACCAAGAACATTAGTAGAAGAAATAAGATGGTATCAGATGAATAGATCGAGGTTGAAATCTTTGATGTTTGGGGGATTGACTTTATGGAACCATTCCCTACATCTTCTGGAAACAAATACATATTAGTCGCCGCCGATTATGTTTCCAAATGGGTGGAAGATATACCATCACCCAATAGTGACTCATAGATAGTAATGCGCCTTTTCACAAAGATTATATCCCCAAGGTTTGGTGTTCCCAGAACCTTCATCAGTGACAGAGGTTCACATTTTATAGAGAAATAGTTTTTACCACTTTTAAAGTGATATAGAGTGGAACATAAGATCTTCACCCCATATCATCCTTAGATTGTCATCCAAGTAGAAGTCTCCAATAGGCAAATCATGTGAATCCTATATAAAACTATGGGGAAATCTAGTAAAGAGTGGTCCTCTAAACATGATGATGCTCTTTGAGCATATTGAACTACTTATAAAAACACCCATCGGAACAACTCCTTATTGTCTTATTATGGTAAGTCTTGTCATCTTCTTATGGAGTTGGAACATAAAGCTTATTGGGTGATCATGACTCTGAACATGGATGCTAACCTTGTAAAAAAAGTGATTTATACAGCTATAGGAGATGGAAGAACTCTGTCTACATGCTTATGAGAACACCAAGATCTATAAAGAATGCACTAAGATTTGGCATGATTCTCACATCAAGAGGAAGGACATTTCTAAAGGTGACAAAGTTCTTTTATTTAATTATGCACTCCACCTTTTTCTAAGAGAACTTAATTCTCATTGCTCTGGACCATTCATAGTTATCACTATCTATCCTTATGGAATGATGGACATTCATAGTGAGAAGTCTGACACCTTTTTGGTTAATGGTCATCACCTGAAGAGATACTATGAAGATGAGTCTATCACCAAATGGCAGATACTGAACTTCCTGACGTCGCTTATGCTGAATAAAATGCTCAAAAGTCAAGCTACATGACTATAAACAAGCACTACTTGGGAGCGAACCAAAGCACTTTATCTTTCCTTTCCTTTCTTTCTTTAAAGCTATTTTATTTTCCTTTCTCTACTAATTTTATTTTCCTTCACAAAGACATTATTCTTATAAATGTTTTCTATCGAAAAATCAAGATGGACCATTGATTTTCCAAATGATGATTGGTTGATGATCACTGTATCGTGATCCATCGATCTAAATTTCTATCTTCTTTTATCGACTTCAATTAAAAGTGTTTTCAATCAATCCATAGATAGACTAATCAACAAATGATGTCAACATAGTCAACGACAACCTTGATCAATTCCTTATTTATTGATTCTTTGTATAGTTTGGTCAATAGAAGCACATTGATGCATTGATTTAAATCTAGATCGACATTGTTAGTTACTATGCTTGTTGATCCACAAAGTCGACAGATCTTTCGACCTTGCTTTGTATAGCTATTGATCTATCTCATTGATAATCTGATGGAAAGATCATGATCTAGTATCCATATACCCGATTATGATTCACCTCTCTAACCCTCGACTATAAATATAAGACCAATAGTAAGACTCTCTTACTGCATCGTAATCAAAGTGAATTGCTTCCGCTTTGATCTTTGACTATCGACGTCCTTGTTGATTCCTCTGATCGATAGCCTCCACCTGATAGCCTTCCCTTTTTCTATTGACCTTGCTTTGAACTTCACCTAGTTGACAGCTACTTCCCTTGTTGATTTTTTTAGTCAAAGGACCTATTTACTCCCTTAATTATGAATGTGATTTTCTATCTACACAATGCATCGATGAATGTGTTTTCCTTTACTCTATTATTGACGACTTGATCTGTCAACCTTCCTCTTAACTTCTGTCGGCCATCGATATCCCATCTATAGTCATGGTTGATAGCTTATGTCTTATATCATATTTAATATTTATCTCATTTTCCTTTATTCACAGTGATGGCTCACCACGACAGTACCACCTCAACTACTAGAGGTGCATCTAGGAGAGGAGAGAAGAGGCCTCACATTACAACTTCCTCCATCGAAGGTGACAAGTAAGAATGTCTCAATGAACCCAATCTCTATGCACCTCTAGGATATCATGTCGACCTTCCTTACTATGGGATATTCAAGCCTCATAACAAAGACCATATCAAGGCATACAAGGGAATGAGAATCAGAACTTTCAAACCCACCTACTTTGTTTCTACGATCTCCCTTGAAGAGATTGGGATTCATGCAAGAGTGAGTCATTTGCTGACCAACTCCAACCTGGCTCACCTCTGCTTTGCCAAACCAAAATTATACGTAGAGGAGATCATGGAGTTCATGTCCTCTATCCAAGAAGCCTCAACCAAACAGGCTGAAGATCCCACAAGTGGACATCGACAGTTGCAGGTTTGCATCAATAACATAGATCATGTCCTATCTAAACTAATCATGAATAAGATTTTCTATGGGTCGGATGAAGAAGCCACCAAAATTTTCTCTGGGATGCTAGACAAGGAGGATTCTAGCTTTAATGCTTCCAAGTATTGGGCTAAGTTGACAGGTCAACATCAGTACAAATATGGGCAATCTGAGGCATCTGTAGTCCTCTCTGGGCTATGGAGGATCATGCAAAAGATTATATCCAATGTTCTCTTTACAAAGTATGAGACTGGCAACATTTATCTTGAGGGGTTTTACATTCTTTCTCATATCATGGACAGTTGACCCATCAATATAGCATGCCTTTTAATTTGACATGTGGTTAGTCATCTCTTCTTTTTCTCAACATAAAGAGCATTGTGTGGGTGGTCTGATCAAACTTATCTATCAAGCATATGGACACCCACCTTCTAAAAATTTCAAGAAAATGCAAGGTGACAATTTTATCACGATAAGGCACTAACATTTTCTAACATCATGATTTTCTGCAACAACACCAGTCACTATTGGTTCATGAGAACCAACATATCCATCCCTCTACTAGAGATGGAGGATTATGATCAAGAGAAAATCTTGTTTTCTAAGGAAGAAATCATCAAAATTATCGACAACGTCCGCAAGACAACCTCTATGAAACCACAACATCAAGGAGCTTCACCCAGTGCCTATGTCCAAGAAACCTTTATCAAAAATTTTAGAGGAAAGACAACATGATAGAATAGTTGATGATGAGTATGAAGTGCTACAGTCATCACCAAATCAATCTCCAACTACTCCAGTAATTCTAATAGATATACCAAAGATTGTTGCTCCATCATCATTCATACGAAGGTGTAACATCTCTGACCTGGGTTATGTGTTAACCCTAGATGATTTGCTTAATAAGGTTGACTAGATGTTCAATCTTATCTTGTGAAAAGTAATTAGGACTCAAGAGGAACTTATATTCCATTTTGGTCCTTTTTGAATAATGATGAAACATTATTTTGCTTATTTTGGACTAAAGTGGAAATTATCCAAGTTGAGGGGTTAAATTGCAAATTGTGCATGACAATATGTTCCTCATGTGTTGAAGCATCATGATATTGGATATGATGTAGAGGTATGGCTTGTGGTAGTCTAAGTACCAAGAAAGAGCTGATAAAGCAATGTGTGTGGATTAAAACCTAGTTTTGGTGTAATCTGCAATTTACCCAAAACCCAGGGTTCAATATGAAAATTACCACTTCAATAAGGTCCCTAATGTTTCTTGGAATAATGTAGAGAAAAGAAAATGAGACGGGCACCTTATTTGAATTAAGTTGGAGGAGAGAGAATCTTGATATTAAAATAATCAAGATTTAAGCCTAAGTGAAACCCTAATTCAATTTAATGCAAAAATAAATAAAATAATTGAAGGGCCTTCAACCAAAATTAAAATTGTTGGTTTTATATATGTGTGGAAATCCTTTAGCTATGCAAGGGCCACGAAATATCCTAAGGAGGTGAAAATTCCACTCACCTTATTATAAGAAAAAGAATTTCCACTCAAAAATGGATATTACTATTATAAGGGTTAAGGTGCTTAATTTCTTTTCCATTAATTCTTGGATAATTAAGGGGTTTTGCAAGGGAAAAGAGTTATCTTCGTGGCCAAAGAGTTGAGGAGGAGTGGTGGAAATAATTTTGGAATAAAAGGAAATTAATACCATTTTCTCTTTCCTTGAAATTTCTTATACATATCCCTTTTTCTAAGACTTAAGGATCTTTTCCTTGGAATTTCTTTTCTATTTTCACCTTGTCCGACCACGAGGGAGCTCTAGAGTAGGAGAGGGACGACTCTAACCTGTTGGTAATATTTTGATCATCTTCCACCTTGGATTCATGGTGAAAACTCAAAATCAATGCTTGATTCTTGGTTTTCTTCACTTGATTTCCAATCCTAGCCAACTTGTTCATCTAAAAGCTCAAGAACGGACCTTGGGCAGTTGCTAGAACTCCATCCACCATTAGAGCCGTGGATCTTAGAGCTTGGAGATCAGATTTTGAGGCGGGTTTTATAACTCAAAACCTAAACGTTGATATTGCAATCCATTCTTCAATAATTGTTGATTATTTTCTTTTATTTGGTATTCTTTTGATTCATTGCTGAAATTCCCATGAAATATGGCTACTATTCTTGGATGCACGAAGGACGATGATGATGACATCATCTTGACACTTTTCCCAAGAAAATTATTAGGCTAAATGGTTTCAATAAGTTGCTCAAATAGTTTCCCAAACCGATTAGGAGCAAACGGTTTCAAACCGTTTACGGGCAAACGGTTTCATCAAACCGAATGAGAGAAAACGGTTTCAACCGTTTGGAGGTGTTGACCAGGGTTGACCATTTGGAGATTTGTTGATAATGATTTTGGTTAATGAACCACTAATTATAATTTATTAGTTCCAATTGGTTCATGAGTTGAAGGACAATCAATCACCAAACCCTAATCAGGTTAAGTGTTGATTTGTAATTTGATTAATTTTGAACTTTGGGTTGATTGACCCAAATGGTTTCAAAACCATTTGGGAATCACCCATACGGTCTCAAGACCATTTGGGGGTCATCCAAGACCGTTTGGAGGTCTAGGGTTAAGTATGGTTGAGCAATTGAAGGTTCAAAGATACTAGGTTGAAATGTAATCAAATGATGATTGATTGATCAATCCAATGATCCAAACCCTAATTGCATGCCATGGATTTGGATGATGAGATGGGAAAACGGTCTCAAGACCGTTTTAAGATCATCCAAATGACCTCAAGACCGTTTGGGGGGTCATTCAAGACCGTTTGAGGTCAGGTCATAACATATAATGATGATGGTTCATTGATTTCAATTTAATAGGTTCCACAATGTCAACCATTGATGGTTCCTCAGTTTCAAAACCCTAAGTGATGGTTTCTTGATTATCAACCCTAGTTCAATTGGGTTCAAAACCCTAAATTGAAGGTCTAATTGAATGGTGATTCAGTGGTTCAATTGATGAATACTTTAGTCGATCAATTGATAGTTGGTTCATGGATTGGAACTTTCAATCGATTAAGTGTTGAAGTCCCTTTTTGGTCCATTCAGTTTTGAGAGGGTTTGGACCAAATGGTCTGAAGACCGTTTGAGTCTAAATGGTCTCAAGACCGTTTGAAACCAAACGGTATCAAACCGTTTGGAGACTCAAGTTAATTTGGTTTCAAGGTGTGTTGTCTAAACGGTTTCAAGAACCAACTTTGCTAAACGGTTTTCAAACCGTTTGAACCTAAGTGACCAAGACCTTTTGAGGTCTAATTGAGCAAAACCTTTGAGGTTCAAATTGGTTAAACCATTTGTACACCTTATATGTTCAAAGGTCAATTAGTTACTTGGTTAATAATGATGTAGATGAATGGTGATTATGAAGGTTAACCATATATATGTGTACTCAAGTGAAGAGTTAACTTAGATCGGGAGTATTTAACATCCTAAAGAGGATGAGAGAGGGAGAGAATGGTAGAGATGATTGCTTACTTAATAAGCCCTAATTCTCTCATTATGAATAAATATGTAATCAGGGTTTGATCCATAATAATGAGATCATGAAATCCTCATTGGAAAGATTGATGTACCTTGACCCTAATCTAGGGCAAGGCTATGTGAAACCCTAATTTAGGGATAATCTTAGTGAAACCATAATCTAGGGTGATGATGTAACCCTAAATTAGTGTAACAATGTAAGAAACCCTAATTTAATGGGAATTATACATCTTAACCCTAATTTGGGTATGAGCTAAGAGAAACCCTACTTGAATGTGAATGGTAAACCTTAATTCCTAAAATGGGGTAAAGGTGCACGAAATCCTAATATAGGGTAGTGCTATTGATTCTAATTCTATGTGAAGTCCTATCACTGGGTGATGTGTTGTGAAATACTAATTTCACATAATACTAGGTGAAACCCTGATATAGAAGGATGTTATGTGAAACTCTAATGAAGAGCGATACTAGGTGAAATTCATATAATATATGAATGATTCTATGTGAAACTCAAACTATAAATATGGAAAATCCTATTCCTAATAATGGAATAATGATTAATGTATTGACAAATGCAATATCTAGAGGGGTTGGCAATGGATATCCTTACATTAATAGTTCCTAACTCAAGAGTGAGTCCATATCTTTGACAATGGTTGTATATTCTAAATAGGTGAATTATGGCCAATACATTGCATGATGAATGTGATGATTTTAGTACATAAAGTATTAGGATGGGGAATACCCTAATACAAGCTAAGTGGATGAACTCAAGTAAGATAAAGGTGTTGAGGAAAGTGATACATCAAGATATGATAGATATCACATCCAACACTCCAATACTGATATACCTTGATGTGTTTTAAGCCCAATATAATTGGATGGGTGACACATGAGATGTGTCATGTCAATTGTTACATTAAGATGTAATTCACCTTGATGAATGTAGGCTAACATGCCTTAAAAAGGTTAATCCAAATCAATAAACTATGATGCAATCATATTCTAGTAAAGTTGAGAGAAAAACTTATATTTTGTGTTGATACTTCATTCAATGATGAATGATGAGAATAAATAAGTATGATTGAATACTTGTGTTATCAATATTGGCTCTTATCTGAGTGAAGCAATGATATTGGGCTGGATCATTAATAATATGATCCTAAGAACCTAAGTGGTTATTTTTGTAAAACCCTAATGGAGGGTGCTGATATGAAAAAGAAACCATGAACCCTAAAGAGGGAATAGTGATGTTACTTAGTGTTGTATGGTGCTGATATGAAAGAATTATAATTGCTATCATGAATACTAATCATGCAGGAATGATGAGATGAGTAGTACAGCCAGGTACGGGCTATGATGCTCTGTATTTTGAGAATGTTTTATAGGCTTTATAAGCCTTCATATGTTTTGATTGCTTAGTGAGAAGTAATATGAAAATTTATGAGCCCTATGTGTGTAATATGATGTTTAAATTATTGACTTTGTTTATGAGTTTTATAAGCCATAATATGCCTTGTTGCTTTGAGGGGGTAATAAGAAGTGATATGAGCTTTGTGTTCTATGTACAATGCTTTGTGTAACAAGAATCATTGAGCTTTGTGTTCTATGTGCAATGGTTTGTGAAGTAAAAATCATAATGTCCTTGGTCAGATGACCTGAAGATATGAAGTTACCTAATAAGTGGTAACAAGTGCTCTATGATAAGTTGAGGGTTCAAATACCCATATCCTATAATCATGATGATGAACTTGTTAGGAAATGGAAATGTACTTGATGAGTTGAGAGATTAAGATCCCAATACTTTGTGAAAAGAGTATGGCTACAGGCCATGACTCCATAATGACAATGCCAGGCATTAGATATATGATCTAAGCCTGAAGAGAGTTAATGTTGTGGAAATGATTCTATAGTGAATAAATGTTATACATGTTCTTCATATTCCTTAATGGATATGTGACATATTGCTCTATCAAGTTATAGTTGCAATGTTGTTAATAAGAATAATGTTCTAATCTATTACACAATGATTTAACTGTTGTCAAACAATTATGATTCCTCTGTTCAGATTTATCTTATTAAACTGCAATAATAATGTTTCTGGCGGAGAGTTATATCTCTCGCTGGGGCAATTTACAATTGTCTCACCCCCGTGGGAACCACATTTTTAGGTGGACGTGGATGAGGAGGCAGGAATCCTTCAGTAGGTGAAAGACAGCAGCAGCAGCAGGGACAGTAGTGAAGTCTCAGGTGGAGACACTAGTTGTCATGCCTTGTATAGATGTATATAGAGTCCTATGTGTCATCTCTGTACTCTCAGGTCCTCGGAGTAGTAGTTAGTTCTTTTGAGATTTTGGCTCAGTGCCTCAAGATTTTATACTTCCTGTATTTACTCTATCGGAGTAGTTGATACTTGTAATTTTTAGAAAGAGATGATACAAGACATGTACCTTTAAACCAGAATGTAAATGTGTTACTTTGTTTCTATGTGAGAAAGTTTTCCTTGAATGGATCTCTTAGTAAAATGGTTTTAATTTTTAGTGATTTTTGATAATTCTTTGCTTAGTGAACGCTTCCGCATTAGTTAATCATGTTTTTGTGAGTTATATGCCACAATTTAGTGGTATCAGATCTCTAGGTTCACTGAGTCTACAGAGACATAGGACTAAGGTTGTTGAGTCTGTTCTAAGTGTCTTCCAGTTTATCTGATAGTATCTTCTGCTCACATAGGAGGAGAAGAACTTGAAGATGTCTGGACCACATGAAGAACATGCTGCTAAGAGCAGTGTTGCTACACCAGGAGAAGGTGCAAGAGACCATAATAGGGAAGGGCATGTACCTAAACAGCCCCAGATTGACCCAGCTATGATAGAAAATCCAACCCTCCATGCTCTATTTGATAAATTCCTGACAGCCATGACACATATGGTAGACAGGATGCCACCACCTGCACCTAAGGCACCAGCCCATCATGAGGGTTATGGAGCCGGCAAGACTTTTGAGAGACTTCACCGGGTTGGAGCCACAGATTATGTTGGTACATCTGATCCAGCAGATGCTGATTTGTGGCTGACATAGCTGGAAAAGGCTTTCAGGATCCTTGATATTCCTGAAGCTGAAAAGGTAAGACATGTTGTGTACCTCCTAAAAGGGAGTGCTGGTCATTGGTGGATGATAGAGGAAGATAAGAGACCAGGTGAAGAAATTGGATGGGAGGTATTCTGACGAGAATTTGTCAGTAGATACTTCCCTAAAATGTATCTAGATGTGAAGATCTCTCAATTTGAGAGGATCAAACAAGGGCAGATGAACGTTAGCGAGTATGAAGCTAAGTTCATGGAGCTGTTGTGGTTTTGTCTGCATATGGCAGTTAATGATGAGGAAAGAATTCGGCATTTTGAGAAGGGGTTGAACACTGAACTAACCACTCATGTGTCTTCTTTAGATAACAAGGAGAGGTTTTCCACTTTTTTGGAGTTGGTAAGGAGGATAGAAAGGTTTGAAATCGAGAAACGACAGACCAGTGGTAAGAAGGTATACACTCAGTTTCAAGGACAAAGATCTGAAAGTTTTAAGAAGCTGAGATTTTCTGCATCGGCAGCATCATCAAGGTTCCATACCTAGATACAATGGACGCCGAGTAGGGGTAGGGATTGTAGTAGTGTTCCAAGTAGAGCCTTCGATATAGCATCAACATCGGTGACTGGATCTCACAGGCATTTTGTGCACAGGATCTATTACCAATGTAGACAACCGGGACATCTGGCAAAGGATTGTCCAGACAGAAATTCGATGATGACTCAACCTCAGGGGCAGAGTTAGCAAGGCTTACAAAGGAAGCAATTTTCTAGTAACAATAGAGGACGTGGACAGACGTCCCAGATAGGTCAGATGAAATAGTTTCATTCTGATATTTCATATCATGATTCTATGTGTTAAAAATAAGAAAGTAGTTGTTTTTGAGCTTCCTTTGACTATTCCTATAAGGACACAAGGAAGATGAGAATCTACATCTTACTCAGTGTTCCTTAAAATTCTTTATAATCTTCCTTATCTGTGTGTTAAAAGATGAGATATAAAAGTGATGCCTAAAGAAATTCAAGAATGAAAAATCATGTGTGTATAATGATATGAAAAGTGAGGAATATGATAGCAAATAAAGTGCATATGACCTAATCTCAATACTTGTATACCCTGGCCAGGTATATGATTATTGGAAGATAAGGCATGTATGGAACTCTTATATTGTTATCTTTCTGATTACTCTGATCAAATAATCATTTTAAAACAATCAGAGAGTATGATGAAATTGAATAGGAAGAGCTAAGTGAACTTTCCCAAATAAATTGCTCAGTGAACTTTCTCAGTGAATTTTCTCAAACAAATTTCTCAGTGAACTTTCTTAGTGAAATTGCTTAGTGAAACTTTCTTAGTGAAATTGCTCAGTGAAACTTTCTCAGTGAATTTTCCTAAATAAATTGCTCAGTGAACTTCTCAGTGAAATTGCTTAGTGAAACTTTCTCAGTGAAATTGCTCAGTGAAACTTTCTCAGTGAATTTTCCCAAATAAATTGCTCAGTGAACTTTCTCAGTGAAACTTTCTTAGTGAAATTGCTCAGTGAAACTTTCTCAGTGAATTTTCCCAAATAAATTGCTCAGTGAACTTTCTCAGTGAAATTGCTTAGTGAAACTTTCTCAGTGAAATTGCTCAGTGAAACTTTCTCAGTGAATTTTCCCAAATAAATTGCTCAGTGAACTTTCTCATTGAAATTGCTTAGTGAAACTTTCTCAGTGAAATTGCTCAGTGAAACTTTCTCAGTGAATTTTCCCAAATAAATTGCTCAGTAAACTTTCTTAGTGAACTTTCTTAGTGAATTTTCCCAAATAAATTTCTTAGTGAATTTTCTCAGTGAACTTTTCCAATTAAAGTGCTAAGTGAACTTTCCCAAACAAATAAAGGATTTCTGAGTGAATTACCTCTGTTAGATAAATATGTTTTTCTTTTGGTAAATATTCTTGGGTGATGATAGAAGGATGTTCTTTTATGCTTCTTCCTTTCAATAATATGGACATCATATGTTAGGGGTTTATGCTCTGCATCAACATAAATATTGAAAAGGTTGAATTAATGAAAGGAACTTTGTGTGGATTACATATCCATGATATCTCCATGATATTAAGATATTATGTGGAAACTTGAGGGTATATAAATGAATAAATCTGTTCCTTCTTTTTCCTGGGATTTTAGGGATGAAATCCTTGTTAGGGGTTTATAATTTGTAACATCCCTGACCTGGGTTATGTGTTAACCCTAGATGATTTGCTTAATAAGGTTGAGTAGATGTTTAATCTTATTTTGTTAAAAGTAATTAGGACTCAAGAGGAACGTATATTCCATTTTGGTCCTTTTTGAATAATGTTGAAACATTGTTTTGGTTATTTTGGACTAAAGTGCAAATTACCCAAGTTGAGGGGTTAAATTGCAAATTGTGCATGACAATATGTTCCTCATGTTTTGAAGCATCATGAGATTGGATATTATTCATAGGTATGGCTTGTGGTAGTCTGAGTACTAAGAAAGAGCTGATAAAGCAATGTTTGTGGATTAAAACCTAGTTTTGGTGTAATGTGCAATTTACCCAAAACCCAGGGTTCAATATGCAAATTACCACTTCAATAAGGTCCCTAATGTTTCTTGTAATCATTTAGAGCAAATAAAATAAGAGGGGCGCAAAATTTGAATTAATTTGGATGAGAGAGAATCTTGATATTAAAATAATCAAGATTTAAGCCTAAGTGAAACCCTAATTCAATTTCATGCAAAAATAAATAAAATAATTGAAGGGCCTTCAACAAAAATTAAAATGGTTGGTTTTAGATATGTGTTGACATACTTGATCTATGCAAGGACCATGAAATATCCGAAGGAGGTGAAAATTCCACTCACCTTATTATAAGAAAAAGAATTTCCACTCAAAAATGGATATTACTATTATAAGGGTTAAGGTGCTTAATTTCTTTTCCATTAATTCTTTGATAATGAAGGGTTTTTTGCAAGGGAAAAGGGTTGGCTTCGTGGTCAAGGATTTGAGGAGGTGTGGTGGAAATATTTTTGTAATAAAAGGAAATTAATTCCATTTTCTCTTTCCTTGAAATTTCTTATACATATCCCTTTTTCTACCCACTTAAGGATCTTTTCCTTGGAATTTCTTTTCTCCTTTTGCCTTGGCCAACCACGAGGGAGAAAAGGATCAGTAGAGGGACGACTCTAACCTGTTGGTAATCTTTTGATCATCTTTCACCTTGGATTCATGGTGAAAACTCAAAATCAATGCTTGATTCTTAGTTTTCTTCACTCGATTTCCAATCCTAGCCAACTTGTTCATCTAAAAGCTCAAGAACAGACCTTGGGCAGTCACTAGAACTCCATCCACCATTAGATCCATGGAGCCTGGATCTTGGATATCAGATTTTGAGGTGGGTTTTATAACTCAAACCCTAAACGTTGATATTGCAATCCATTCTTCAATAACTGTTGATTATTTTCTTTTATTTGGTATTCTTTTGATTCATTACTGAAATTCCTATGAAAAACGGTTGTTGTTCTTGGATGCACGAAGGAAGATGATGATGACATCATCTTGACACTTTTCCCAAGAAAATTATTAGGCCAAACGGTTTCAATAAGTTTCTCAAACAGTTTCACAAACCGATTGGGAGCAAACGGTTTCAAACCGTTTAAGGGCAAACGGTTTCATCAAACCGAATTAGAGCAAATGGTTTCAAACCATTTGGAAGTGTTGACCAGGGTTGACCATTTTGATATTTGTTGATAATGATGTTGGTTAATGACCCGCTAATTATAATTGATTAGTTCCAATTGGTTCATGAGTTGAATGACAATCAATCACCAAACCCTAATCGGGTTAAGTGTTGATTTCTAATTTGATTAATTTTGAACTTTGGGTTGATTGACCCAAACGGTTTCAAAACCATTTGGGAATCACCCAAACGGTATCAAGACCATTTGGGGGTCACCCAAGACTGTTTGGAGGTCTAGGGTTAAGTATGGTTGAGCAATTGAAGGTTCAAAGATACTAGGTTGAAATGTAATCAAATGTTGATTGATTGATCAATCCAATGATCCAAACCCTAATTGGATGCCATGGATTTGGATGATGAGATGGGAAAATAGTCTCAAGACCATTTGGAGATCATCCAAATGACCTCAAGACCGTTTGGGGGCCATTCAAGGCCGTTTGAGGTCAGGTCATATCATATAATGATGATGGTTCATTGATTTCAATTTAATAGGTTCCACAATGTCAACCATTGTTGGTTCCTCAGTTTCAAAACCCTAAGTGATGGTTTCTTGATTATCAACCCTAGTTAAATTGGGTTTAAAACCCTAAATTGAAGGTCTAATTGAATGGTGATTCAGTGGTTCAATTGATGAATATTTTAGTGGATCAATTGATAGTTAGTTCATGGATTGGAACTTTGAATCGATTAAGTGTTGAAGTCCCTTTTTGATCCATTCAGTTTTTAGAGGGTTTGGACCAAACGGTCTCAACACCGTTTGGTAGTTGGTTCATGGATTGGAACTTTGAATGGTTTAAGCGTTGAAGTCCCTTTTTGGTCCATTCAGTTTTGAGAGGGCTTGGACCAAACGGTCTCAAGACCGTTTGGAGACTCAAGTTAATTCGGTTTCAAGGTGTGTTGTCTAAACGATTTCAAGAACCAACGTTGCTAAACGGTTTTCAGACCGTTTGAACCTAAGTGACCAAGACTGTCTGAGGTCTAAGTGACCAAAACCTTTGAGGTTCAAATTGGTTAAACCATTTGTACACCTTATATGTTCAAAGTTCAATTAGTTACTTGGTTAATAATGATGTACTTCAATGGTGATTATGAAGGTTAACCCTATCTATGTGTACTCAAGTGAAGAGTTAACTTAGATCAATCTTAGAGTATTTAACATCCTAAATAGGATGAGAGAGGGAGAGAATGGGAGAGATGATTGCTTACTTAATTATCCCTAATTCTCTCATTATGAATAAATATGTAATCAGGGTTTGATCCATAATAATGAGATCATGAAATCCTCATTGGAAAGATTGATGTACCTTGACCTTAATCTAGGGCAAGGCTATGTGAAACCCTAATTTAGGTCTAAGCTTAGTGAAACCATAATCTAGGGTGATGATGTAACCCTAACTTAGTGTAACAATGTAAGAAACCCTAATTTAATGGGAATTATACATCTTAACCCTAATTTGGGTATGAGGTAAGAGAAACCCTACTTGAATGTGAATGGTAAACCTTAATCCCTAAAATGGGGTAAAGGTGCATGAAACCCTAATATAGGGTAGTTCTACTTATTCTAATTCTATGTGAAGTCCTATCACTGGGTGATGTGTTGTGAAATCCTAATTTCACATAATACTAGGTGAAACCCTGATATAGAAGGATGGTATGTGAAACTCTAATGAAGAGTGATACTAGGTGAAATTCATATAATATATGAAAGGTGCTATGTGAACCTCAAACTATAAATATGGAAAATCCTATTCCTAATAATGGAATAATGATTAATGTATTGACAAATGCAATACCTAGAGGGGTTGACAATGGATATCCTTATATTAATAGTTCCTGACTCGTGAGCGAGTCCATATCTTTGACCATGGTTGTATATTCTAAATAGGTGAATTATGACCAATACATTGCATGATGAATGTTATGATTTTAGTACATAATGTATTAGGATGGGGAATACCCTAATACAAGATAAGTGGATGAACTCAAGTAAGATAAAGGTGTTGAGGAAAGTGATACATTAAGATATGATAGATATCACATCCAACACTCCAATACTGATATACCTTGATGTGTTTTAAGATCAATATAATTGGATGGGTGACACATGAGATGTGTCATGTCAATTATTACATTAAGATGTAATGCACCTTGATGAATGTAGGCTAACATGCCTTATGAAAAGGTTAATCCAAATCAATAAACTATGATGCAATCATATTCTGGTAAAGTTGAGAGAGAAACTTATACTTTGTGTTGATACTTCATTCAATGATGAATGATGAGAATAAATAAGTATGATTGAATACTTATGTTATCAATATTGGCTCTTATCTGAGTGAAGAAATGATATAGGGCTGGATCATTAATAATATGATCCTAAGAACCTAAGTGGTTGTTTTTGGAAAACCCTAATGGAGGGTGCTGATATGAAAAAGAAACTATGAACCCGAAAGAGGGAATAGTGATATTACTTAGTGTTGTATGGTGCTGATATGAAAGCATTATAATTTCTATCATGAATACAAATCATGCAAGAATGATGAGATGAGGAGTATAGCCAGGTACGGGCTATGATGCTCTATATTTTGATAATGTTTTATAGGTTTTATAAGCCTTCATATGTTTTGATTGCTTAGTGAGAAGTAATCTGAAAATTTATGAGCCTTGTGTGTGTAATATGATGTTTTAATTATTGAGTTTGTTTATGAGTTTTATAAGCCATAATATGCCTTATTTCTTTGAGGGGGTAATAAGAAGTGATATGAGCTTTGTGTTCTATGTACAATGCTTTGTGTAACAAGAATCATTGAGCTTTGTGTTCTATGTGCAATGCTTTGTGAAGTAAAAATCATAATGTCCTTGGTCAGATGACTTGAAGATATTAAGTTACCTAATAAGTGGTAACAAGTGCTCTATGATAAGTTGAGGGTTCAAATACCCATATCCTATAATCATGATGATGAACTTGTTAGGAAATGGAAATGTACTTGATGAGTTGAGAGATTAAGATCCCAATACTTTGTGAAAAGAGTATGGCTACAGGGCATGACTCCACAATGACAATGCCAGGCATTAGATATATGATCTAAGCCTGAAGAGAGTTAATGTTGTGGAAATGATTCTATAGTGAATAAATGTTATACATGTTCTTCATATTCCCTAATGGATAAGTGACATATTGCTCTATCAAGTTATAGCTGCAATGTTGTTAATAAGAATAATGTTCTAATCTGTTAGACAATGATTTAACTAGTGTCAAATAATTATGATTCCTCTCTTCAGATTTATCTTATTAAACTGCAATAATAATGTTTCTGGAGGAGATTTATATCTCTCGCTGGGGCAATTTACAATTGTCTCACTCCTGTGGGAACCACATTTTTAGGTGGACGCGGACGAGGAGGTAGGAATCCTTCAGTAGGTGAAAGATAGCAGTAGCATCAGGGACAGTAGTAAAGTCTTAGGTGGAGACACTGGTTTTCATGCCTTGTATAGATGTATATAGAGTCCTATGTGTCGTCTATGTACTCTTAGGTCATCAGAGTAGTAGTTAGTGCTTTCGAGATTTTGGCTCAGTGCCTCGAGATTTTATACTTCCTGTGTTTAGTCTATCGGAGCAGTTGATACTTGTAATTTTCAGAAAGAGATGATACAAGACATGTACCTTTAAACCAGAATGTAAATGTGTTACTTTGGTTCTATGTGAGAAAGTTTTCCTTGAATGGATCTCTAGGTAAAAAGGTTTTAGTTTTTAGTGATTTTCGGTAATCTGCTTCTTAGTGAATGCTTCCGCATTAGTTAATCATGTTTTTGTGAGTTGTATGCCACAACATGCATCAAGAACCAACATTCAAATGAGATTTGAATCTAATAGTATAAACGTAGACAATTCATACCAAAAGATAATGGGTAACACAAGTTGGTGATCAAGCAACAAGCACTCATTAAATTATTGATGTTGAACTAAAAAGAAAGTATATCTCTATTGCAAACTTATTGATTACATTGCATGAAATGAAAACATGGGTAGCGGGGCTACTCCCCGCACCCTAGTGTATAAGACTACTCACTCATAGAAAGGGCCATGAAGGAGGTGAGAAGAGAGAGAGAGAACGTCATCTCCATAATGGAGGGAGGAAGGTCGACCCCTTAGAGAGAGAGAGCAACAATCTTCACCCTTCGTAGGTTGCTTGATGATGAATCCTCCTCTTCCCACCTTCTTTAGCAATGAGAGAGAAAGTAGCTTGTGGATGGAGTATGGATCCCAGACCGACAGCCTTAGGACGGCGGATGAAGGATGGAATAGCTCTGGAACAGTAGAGGCAGCCTTTGGACGTCTAAAAACTTGATGCCTTGTGAGGACGCTTTGGGTCTTATTTATAGGCTTTGAGTGAAGTCCAAATGGTTTGGGTGGTTTTGGGTCCAAACGGTCGTGAAGACCATTTGGGCTCTGAGACCGTTTGGGTTCTGAGACTGTTTGGACTCTGAGACTGTTTGGATTCTCTCTCAGTTTTGAAATCGTTTGGACTCTCCTGGTTTTGAAACCATTTGAGTCCTTGCGGTCTTGAAACCATTTTCCTTTATTTGGTCTTGGGACCGTGTAACTTTGTGCGGTCCTGGGACCGATTGATCTCCATTCGGTCTTGGGACCGATTGATCTCCATTCGGTCTTGGGACCGTTTGGTCTCCATTCGATCTTGGGACCGTTTGGCTTCATCCATTCTTGGGACCGTTTGGTGTCCATTCGGTCTTGGGACCGTTTGGTGTCCATTCGGTCTTGGGACCGTTTGGTGCTTTTCTAATTTTTTTGTGCTTTTCTGCAAGAAAAAGAAGAAAAGTTATTTTAATGGTCTATTTGCAATAAAGTGGAAAGTTTAAAGATTTTATCTAATTTATCTAAGAAAGAGTATGGAAAAGTGAGAAAAACTAATAAGATAACATCACAAAATGGGAGGTTATCTTCTAGCTATCTTAATGCTAAAAGATTAACTCGAGCTAAAGAAAACTAGTATCATCCTTCTTCCCTTTCACTTCAACAGATTACGGTTGTTGTGTGTCACTGATCTAGAAAAATGCCAAGTTCACCTATTCAAACCTTGTATTGTAGAGCTTAAAAATTATGATATGGGTTTCAAAGACCGTGCTACAAAAAAACTTCCCCGCATCCCTATCCAGATTCTAAGGGTCATATCCCAAGTTTGGTACTACCATCCTAATTGGACAAGCTATGTTATTGAGCTACTCGTACATCAACAAAATCAAGACAAAGATGACAGTGCTTTCATTGTCCTTCACATAATGTGTTGGTATGTATGCCCCGAGAGCCAATCATGGGATGATTGACGGGATACATTAAGATTGATTTGATAAACATAAAAGGCAAGCTTCCAATTCTTTCCGGTTCAGTCATATGAGATAGTGATAGAACAGATTGAATGTCTAGAGAATGACAGTACTCAATGACGTATGCTTTTAGGTTGAGAACCTGAACGATGAGATCATACGGATTCTAAGAGTTTGTACATTCTTATTATGTCCCTAGTCGGATGTCATTGTGGAAGGTAGATAGACAACAATGACACACAAGACTAGATTGTGGTGTTGGTTGATGAATGAATCTCATTAGTGATGATATGGAGATATCAAACCAAACACATAGGTACTTGTTAGAGAACAAGTTTACAAGACAAACCCACCGTGAGTTTGAGACATGGAACCATGACATGGTAATCATAGTCAGTTATCACAGTGATGGTGGTGAGTGTGATTCTTTGACCTGAAATCACTACACTCAACACATGTCATTAGGTACACTTTGACATCATCAAACGTAATCCTGAAACATGGGTTGTTATAAAGGTGATGATTGGGTGACTTTGACACATGGGGCTTTTGAGGGGTGAGTGATAGATATGGGATATGTCCCTCTTGAGGGGGTTTGATATCCATGGCCACTTTATGAGTAGGATTGAGATAGGTGTGTGCACGCATGTGTGAATCAGTATGTGATATTGATGTCATACATATCTCCTCCAATCTATTCTGAGATCAAGAAAGTATATGAACGTTGAAAGGATGACTGATCCATCCCTTGAGTTTATTCGAGATATCAGTGACAAAGGAATTATACATTCATTGTAACACCATTCATAGATTATAGGATTGAAAGTTGTTCTTCAACTTTCTATTTCACTTGGGTAGCATTGATGTGCGACTAGGCACCGCTCTTTGCTTGTGAAGTCATAAGTGTTATGGACTTTCACTGCCAATGTGAAATGGACCTACAGGGTCACACACATAGGATTTAACCTGGAAGAGGATTTTTTCCACAAATGATGTTTAGATTGATTACTAAAGGAGTTTAGTAGTTCAATTAAACACTCAATCGATTGATATCTCAATATCATAGTGTTCAAGGTGTTGGACCGATTGATTGGAGTATCGGATTGATTGAAACTATGATTGATTGATTTGCATAGTCTGCTGCCCCAACCGATCGACTAACTGGTGAGACGATCGGCTCAGGTTGTTGAATCGATCCGCTCATGGGATGAACCGATCGGCTCAAGACAGGCTGAACCGACCAGTTCAAGAGTTGAATCGATTGGCTCAACTGGTCCAACCAAGATTGTTTGGAAAGTCAGAAGACTATTTTGCAAATACAATTTGTTTGACTTGTACAAATTTGATTTGGAAAAGGAGCAGCCGACCTCTGATCTGGTTTAACTGGGTTCCCAGGTTTGCATGCTATTCGGGGCCCCCAGGTAGGCGTCGGGCACAGCCCAACGGCGCTCCTGGGTCATAAAAAAAAGGATTAATATTTGATTAATCGGAGACAAATTTGAAAGTCAATTTGAGTTGGACCTGGACCACAAACCGATCGGATCATGTGATGAACCGATCGGCTCAGGTGTCCCAAATGATCGGTTCAGGTGTGAACCGATCAGTTGAGGTCACCAAACGATCATTTTAGGGTTGAAATGATCGGTTCAGCTAGCGCGAGTTGCTTGTTTTGTGAAAATTTTCGAATCCTTCTACTCCTGCTTTAATCCTGCATTGCTCGGGATAGAGAACCCTGTCCCATGACCCTCCTATATATAGGCATATTGGGGGCTTCTCTGGTAAACAACTCAGTGCATTAGTTGCTCTATAAAGTTGTCGTTCTCTCTAGTTTTGTTAACTGAGAGAGAGCCTGAGCAAGTGCTACCCGATAAGGGAGGCACAACAAGGGAAAGACAACTGCAGAAAGGCAACTGGTTGCAGGAGAGTGTGTTGGTGACTAGTATGCCGACAGGAGGGTGTGACTCCTTCCGATTCCGTGTGGGACAAGGAGATCGGAGTTCCAGGTGGTCTGTGTGGACTACTTCAGAGGTGGGAGACTTCTTCCACTCAGAGGATAGTTGTCAATCCCGACAGTCCCAGTGAGACCAGGAGCTGCATAGGCACCGTCCAAGACCAGAGGTGAAGACCATGCAAGTTGTGAGGTAACGTCACCGAGCAAGCCTCAGGACAAGGTATGCATCTACAAACCATCCTTCCTACTGTATAGACGTTGATGTGATTCCTTTATTTTGGGTTTGGGAGAAGAAAATTATTGTTTCTGCTGCCTTCTCTGTCTCCCCTAAAACCCAATAGTGGTATCAGAGCCACGTCAACTTCTCTATACTTTAGTATTATCGATGTGATCAATTTTGGTTTTTCGCCTTTATTTATTGCATATGATGTGAATAAAATTGTCTTTATGCATGTCCAATCCTAAATCCACAAATCCCAATATACATATATGATATGTAATATGAATGCACTCGATACGCGTCGCCCTTAAACGAGTTTTGTGGTTGATGTATAGCGTGGTTATGGCTAATAAACCCTATGTTTGTGTGCTTGGTTGTGTATGGTTGCTTGCATCTCGGTCTATGCACTGATTCCCTATCTCCTATTCCTGATGTAACTCGAAGTAATTCAAGAATTCTTTCCTACCTTTTCTCCCCCTGAATGTAACTCGGGGTTTCCCTATTCAAATGTAAAAAGGATATATTTTATTTCCTGTTATGTCAAAGAACGGAGGACAACCTGACCACAACTAAGACGATCGGTTCAAGGCATGAACCGATCGGTTGGCGTTCTAGACGGCCAGTTCAAGGAGCGAGATGAGAGGGTGACGGCCATGAAGAGATGCACGACGACCAGGCAAACCGATCAGTTGGAGGAGACAACTGATCGGCTGTTGGCACCCAGATGACCAGCCAAGGCGAGCAGGTCATTCATGTGATGAGTTGATCAACTCGAACATCTATAGCATAGAGTTCATCTTCTACATGTTGCATGTGATGTAGACCTAGATGACCGTGATTTCTCTTGGCTTGAGGAATCACATTAGGATGGCCATAATCATCACTTTTATCGTTTTGCATGTTTTCTGTGGGATATAGCATGTATATGATACGTAATATATATTGTGGTGATTGGATATGTATATTTACCTATAAAAACCAAATCACACATTAAATATTAAAGTTTTAGATGTCTTCCAAATGCTACACACGTGATAAGCTTGATCGTCCAAGTGTGGGCACGCCCTAGCGTGGTGCACCATCTATCTCGTGGAAGTGTGAAGGATGAATATGTGGGTCTTCCCTAGAAGGGTTCATATTTCATCATGTTGGCTTTGTGTCAGACTTAACAAGGTGACCTAGATAGGATCTAGCACCTTAAGGCATGGAGGTGATCATGGCAAAGAGTTGCATATGACATCTTTCAAGAGTTGCATATGATGCAATTGGCAAAAGTTGCCTACCTGGAAGATCTGAGTTGTGGGTGACAGCCCTAGCTGGTTCATGACTTAGAGGATTTCAGGATCTTGACCCACTAGAAGGTTGTACACTGCAATCTTCTGAATTAATGGTAAGGGCTATCAATTTGAACAAAATAGTGGGAGTGGTAATTAATTAAAGGCCTAATTATATCGTCAACCTTTCAAATCAATCAAATAAGTCAAAATTGAGTTTTGGACTAAAATTACATATATTTCCTTTTGTAGTTCAAATGACAACAAACAACAATCACTTTTCGTTGTGATCGGTCCTTGAAAAGGACAAGCTGAATGGGACTAACTTCCACGACTTGTTTAGGACATTGAGAATTGTTCTCACTGAAGAGAGAAAGCTCTATGTCTGGGATACTCCATTTCCAGAGGAACCTGCTCCTACCGCACCAAAGGTAAAAACAGATGCTTATAAGAAGCATTCTGATGATGACATTGATGCAAAGTGCTTGATGTTGTGCTCCATGAACCACGAGTTGCAGAGACAACATGAGAACATGGGTGTCATTGAGATGATTCAGCATCTCAAGAACATGTATGAAGATCAAGCACGATAAGAGAGATATGATGTCTCCAAGGCACTATTCAAGTGTGTCATGACAGAAGGAGATCCAATTGGTCCTCACATGCTCAATATGATTGGGTATGTGGAGAACCTGATGAGACTGGGATTTCCCCTGAGCCAAGAGTTGGCTACTGACGTGATACTGCAATCGTTGCCAGAAACCTACAGTCAGTTTGTGATGAACTACAACATGAACAACTTTGACAAGCCATTGATAGAGTTGTTGGGCATGTTGAGGACAGCCGAGACATAGATGAAGAAGTACAAGCCTAAATATGTGATGATGATCAGTAGCAAGAAAGGCAAGTCCAAGTGCAAGGGTAAGGGCAAAGCTAAGAAGGGTTCTGATGCTAGCCAGGAGCCCAAGGCGTCTTCAGCTCTCAAGGCCAAGGGAGGCATGACCAAGAGAGGAAATTTCCACCATTGTCAAAAACCAGGACATTGGAAAAGGAATTGTCCACTCTATCTGGAAGAACTAAAGAAGAAGGAGGCGACATACGTCTCCACCTGAAGGTGTCATGAAATAAACTTGTAGCACTTTTTGAGGTATATGATACCAAGATGTAAAGTGTAAAGCTCTCAATAAATGGGGCAAATGTTTTCGCCGTAGATAGGAGAACTTTAGTTTATTTTCAGGCATGTAATAGAGTTATGAACTGCTATTTCATATTTGCCAATAGATAGAAACACTTTATTTTTGCATATTGTATGACAATGATAGCTATTAATAAAGTTGATGTTTCAATCTCAAAAGATATGATCTTTATGGAAATGCCTTGTTTATCTTGTGGTACTTGTTATGCATAAGATAAAATGATACCTAAAAGTTATTGATAACTCAAACAATCAAATTAGCATAAATCATGAGAAGATTCATTTCTAGTTTCCATATGATGGATAATCTAGACTCTTTTGGTTAGAGAACCAGTAAGAGACATGAATCTCTTAGACATGATGAATCAATCTTCACTAGTGGTAGTGGGAGAATGATTATCCTATTAGGTATAATACATGTGATGTATTTACATACCTATTGGAGCTAATGTTGATACTTCAAGCGGTGTTTAGAGAAATACCAAATATGAATATCTTGAAGTGTTCAAGAATATCATAGATGAAGTATGAATTTGGTAAAGTGTTAATTCTTGATGAGATCAATGAATGAAATACTTGAACCAAATGTTTGAGATCCTTATGAGTGATTATGATAATGTATCATGGTGAACTCATGATTAAGGCATGGTGATGTCTAAATCAAAAAGGAGTCATACTCTAAGGAGTTAGAGGATGATTATCAAATAACTAATTTCTTCTTAATAAAGAATACCCCACACTAATAAAGGACATTAAGAATCACAAGGAATTGTGAGTTCTTATATCCTTGACAGATACATCTCAATTATCTATGTGATGAGTTGGTCATGTGATGAATCAACTATCTAGATAAATATGAGGAACTAGATTTTGAGTTATGGTTTATGACCATTACATCCTAAATGACTTCCATGTGAACCATAAGGTATGACCTTGATGGTAGCACCCATTGGGATGAAATCCATAAGTGCAAATAAGTCTTAAGCATTCAGACACATGGATAACATTTTACGAAGGATAATGCTTGTTGATTGCAACTTAATGACTAAGACATTTGGCATACGGATACTAAAACTACATTCCTATGAGGAATAAAACAAGGATGTGTATGTGACACAACCTATAAAGGTTTATGAATCCATTAATGCAAATAAAATCTATAAGTTACAATGGACAAACAACTCAGAACTGTGATCTTTACTTTGATGATATAGTCAAAGGGTTTGACTAATATGTCAAAGATAAAGAAAGGATATGTGATTAAGTGGGAGCATATTCACATTCCACATGTTGATGTGAAATGGAAATGTTCTAAAATGGAAATCCAAAGTGGAAATTATCTTTAAGGAAGATAGAGACGTTTCCTGTGAGATAGGAATATAGATCTATAGAGATAGTTCTTGAAAACCTCTTGACCCAAAAACAGAGAGCATACATTGGCAATCTATACTGAAGGGTTCAGTATGCAAGGATTCAGTGGGAGAAATTTTGTCCATGTTATATGGAGTTAGTATCCCAAGGCCAAGTGTCCAATTCTTATGAAGAATGGGAACACTAAGAATGGATATGGATCTATCATGTATGTAATCATCCCATTATCTTGCATGTATGAATAGAGCAAGAATTAAATGCATTTATCATCTTGTATGTAGGACATGACAATATGATGTGCTCATCCTGATAACTCGTATGTGGGACATGACAAGTGGATGTCTATCTAGTTCCAGTAAGGGTTATTGCAATACCATAAGAACTTGATAAGTACTTGAGAAGTACTAGTTTTATGGAAATAAGGAAGGATTCACTGTAAAGAGTTACACTGATGCGAACTTCCAAAAAGGATAGAAAATTAATCGCAATATATATGGGATATATATAAAAAGTGAATGTTTGTTGATAATTGGAAACGTTCCAATAAAGTTGTTTAAAAGGAAAGGCTGAATATCTATGTGTTAGAGAACAGTAGTGGATACTATATGGATCTAGGAGTTCATATAGATGAACTTATAGTTATTTCGGTCATTGATGACAAGTTAGGAGTGCTTGATCATGCAATGTGGCTAAAGGATAGCAAAGGAATACTAGATCACATATTACAACAACTCCATCTCATACGTGTGACGTACAACAAAGAGATGAGAGACATGTAGTTAATACCGACTTTGACAAGGTGTTTCCATAACTCACTATGTTAGCACTAGAGCACAGTAACATGTGGGACATGTTTGAAGATCACTATGAATATGATTCAAGGGTGATTGGCTCACAATGCAAGTGGGAGTCTGTTGTTATGTATGTCCTGAGAGCCAATCATGGGATGATTTGTGGGATACATTAAGATTGATTTGATAAACATAAAAGGCAAGCTTCCAATTCTTTCTAGTTTAGTCATATGATATAGTGATAGAACAAATTGAATCTCTAGAGAATTACAGTACTCAATGACGTATGCTTTCAGGTTGAGGACCTGAATGACGAGATCATACGGATGCTAAGAGTTTGTACATTCTTGTTATGTCCCTAGTTGGATGTCATTGTGGCAGGTAGATAGACAACAATGACACACAAGACTAGATTGTGGTGTTGGTTGATGATAGAATCTCATTAGTCATGATATGGAGATATCAAACCAAACACATAGGTACTTGTTAGAGAACAAGTTTACCGGATAGACCCACTGTGAGTTTAACACATGGAACCATGGCATGGTAGTCACAGTCTGTTCTCACAGTGATGGTGGTGAGTGTAATTCTTTGACCTAAAATCACTACAGTCAACACATGTCATTGGGTACACTTTGACATCATCAAATGCAATCCTGAAACATGGGTTGTTATAAAGGTGATGATTGGGTGGCTTTGACACATGGGGCTTTTGAGGGGTGAATGATAGATATGGGATTTGTCCCTCCTGAGGGAGTTTGATACATGGCCACTTGATGAGTAGGATTGAGATAGGCATGCGCACGCATGTGTGAATCATTATGTGATATTGATGTCATACATATCTCCTCCAATCTACTCTGAGATCAAGAAAGTGAATGAATGTTGAAAGGATGATTGATCCATGCCTTGAGTTTATTTGGGATATCATTGACAAAGGAATTATACGTTCACTGTAACACCATTCATGGATTGTAGGAATGAAAGTTATTCTCCAACTTTCTATTTCACTTGGGTAGCACTGATGTGCGACTAGGCACCGCTCTTTACTTGTGAAGTCATAAGTGTTATGGACTTTCACTGCCAATGTGAAATGGACCTGTAGGGTCACACACATAGGATTTAACCTGGAAGAGGAGTTTTTCCACAAATGATGTTTAGATTGATTACTAAAGGATTGTAGTAGTTCAATTAAGCACTCAATCGATTGATAGCTCAATATCATAGTGTTCAAGGTGTTGGACCGATTGATTGGAGTATCGGATTGATTGAAACTGTGATTGACTGATTTGCACAGTCTACTACCCCAACCAATCGGCTAACTGGTGAGAAAATCGGCTCAGGTTGTTGAACCAATCAGCTCATGGGATGAACCGATCGGCTTAAGATAGGCTGAACTGATCGGTTCAAGAGTTGAACTGATCGGCTCAACTGGTCCAACCAAGATCGTTTGGAATTCAGAAGACTATTTTGAAAATACAATTTGTTTCACTTGTACGAATTCGATTTGGACAAGGATTAATATTTGATTAATCGAAGACAAATTTGAAAGTTAATTTAAGTTGGACCTGAACCACAAACTGATCGGCTCATGTGATGAACCGATCAGCTCAGGTGTCCCATACGATCGGTTCAGGTGTGAACCGATCGGTTGAGGTCACCAAATGATCGTTTTAGGGTTGAAACGATCGGTTCAGCTGGCGTGAGTTGCTTGTTTTGTGGAAAATTTTGAACTCTTCTACTCCTGCTTTAATCCAGCATTGCTCGAGATAGAGAACCATGTCCCATGACCCTCCTATATATAGGGGTATTGGGGGCTTCTCTGGTGAACAAATCAGTGCATCAGTAGCTCTGTAAAGTTGTCGTTCTCTCTAGTTTTGGTAATTGAGAGAGAGCTCGAGCAAGTGCTACCCGATAAGGGAGGCACAGCAAGGGAAAGATAACTGCAGAAAGGCAACTAGTTGCAGGAGAGTGTGTTGGTGACTAGTACGTTGATAGGAGGGTGTGACTCCTTCTGATTCCTTGTGGGACATGGAGATCGGAGTTCCAGGTGGTCCATGTGGACTACTTCAGAGGTGGGAGACTTCTGCCACTCAGAGGATAGCTGTCAATCCTGACAGTCCCGGTGAGACCAGGAGTTGCACAGACACCGTCCAAGACCGAAGGTGAATACCGCGCAAGCCATGAGGTAACGTCGCCGAGCAAGCCTCAGGACATGGTATGCCTCTACAAACCATCCTTCCTACTGTATAGATGTTGACGCGATTCCTTTATTCTGGGTTTGGGAGAAGAAAACTTTTGTTTCCGTTTCCTTCTCTGTCTCCCCTAAAACCCAACATAATGAAGGCTCTCAATCACCAATTTTTTGTTGTTGGCTTGGATCCCAATGGATTCACCCCTCTTCGTGGACTTTATGCAATGGAAGTCATACACAATAGGTGGTTCTTTAGGATCCAGATGTTCCTGAGAATGATGGGATCTTTAACTCTTGATTCCTTGACCTACCAAAAACACCCTTCCCAAAGTTCTATAGAGAGAAGAAGTAGAGGAAGGTCTAATAACACTGTCACCAATAACCACCAATCCTCCTGCCACTGTCACTACTACTACTAAGGCTAGAGAGGTGATGAACATACTCAACTTTCTAGATGAACCTTAACCATTTTTGGTATATGGTCCAGTGGAAACCATTAGGACTAGTTTTAATGTGTTTGATCAAAGTTCTTAAAAGTAAGATCTCCCATACTCGGCTCGTGACACTTATGAATAGTTTCCAAGAGGGTGGTAATTTTGTTGTATTCTGTAAAGACGATTTCTAGTTATGAAAGATGCCCTTCTTGAAACTCTCCAACTTAGGGGAAATTTATCTCATGGTTTCATTGTGGCCTATTAGTTTCTTATCAACCAAAACATAGATAATGTCTATATGGTTGGTCCTAATCTTAAAGATGGCATATGCAAAGGAAATGATTTTGGTGAAAAGGACTTACTCATTCATCATTTATAGGAATCCATTCCTTGATATATTTTCTTACCCATACTTCCTGATGCTCATTAGACTTTGCTTGTCATATTCATTTGTGAGAGGGAAGTCATACTTTACAACAATTTCGACTCTTATTTTCACATTGGAGGTCCTAGATATTCTATTCGAATTTGTAGTGAGCATGAATGCATTGTTGATGTTTGTGCCAAAGAACTCATTTCACTGATCAAATAGTATGGTTGTGGATACACTTCTCATGAACCCAAGAAATGGAAGATTTTGTGATTCTATTATCAGAGCTCTCAGAAATTTCAACTATCCAACGATTGTGGTATCTATGTCTAACATTAGATGTACACAATTGGGGTGCTCCATGCTACTGTAGAAGAAGCTCATAGTGATAATTTTCATTGCCTCCAAGGAAATTATGCTATGTTGCTGCTTGAATCTCCCTAGGCAACCATAGACCTTCGTTGAATATCGCACGTGCTTACATTTTTCTTCTTTCTTTTTCACACCCTAAGGACAGTGTGTGTTTTTTGTTTGGGGGTGTTATCCTGTGAGATAGGTATTCATAGTATCACAACAAACTTCCTTTTCTTCCTTTTTAGCAATATCCATAATTTTCTTATTTCCATCAATTTTTTGACAAATTTTCTTGTATTAAATTGTGAAGATGTAGATGATGGAAAATGCCCTCTAACGAATGAATCTAGTTTTCTTTCAACCTATACCTTTTTGGAAATCACAAGATATCACAGGAAGAATCTTTTTATTACTGATATTTCTTTTATGTTTTTCTCTTAATATAACGTCTCTTCTTCCTCTATTTTTATTTTAACCTCAATATGTCATCAAGAGATTCTTGTCAAAAACATCCAATTAGTAAAAAAATCATATTCTATGGAAGGCATGTATTTTCTCACAAAAATAAAGAAAGAGCTACCTCGTCTCTTCTTCCATCTTTATTACCAAATCCTAAAAAGACTGATGAGTGAAAAAAATAATCAGAGAGTTGTGCCGTGTTAAAGAGATACCAAAATGGTGTATTGTTGTGCTAAACAAAGATATGTTGATTTTGTTAGCCTCTAAGTGTTGGGTTTTGTGGAGAAAATATGTGCGGCGGAAGAAACAAAAATTCCATGCAATCCAAAATAGGATCTCGTTGACAACAGTATATTCGAAAAGAGTGTTTGCGGGATATACCTTATAGTGGAGCAAGTCTGGTGATGTCCTGTTGCACGATGGTGTACAACGATGCTGGCCTACATAGATGGAACTTCTCTCCCATTCGTTAAGTGCATCACAAGAAGATCCGACGGTGCTCCTTTCATGCGGTGATGTACGCCGCTCGTAGCGCGTACGGATGGTCATAGATGTCCTCTGAATGCAGGCATCTCAACGTCTGTGTCTCTACTTCATCCACACAGATGGACTGGAACTCCACATCACGCTTCCTAAGCCAGCGGGAAGGAGTCGTCTCTGTGCGGTGGCGTGCTAGTGTCGCGATGCTCTCCTTTCTCTCCTGAGGACGGTGACGGCTAGGGTTTACATACAAGAGTGTAAACTGAAAGCCTCTCTCAATATATTATATAGATATCGGCCGTCAAGCTCCTTTAAATAGGAGATGAAGGGAAGTAGGGTTTCCTAAACCCATCGGTAAACAGAAACACTGTGTTAATTGAAACCCTCGTGGATTAATTAGAATATTTTGGAATTCATTAATTAACCAAATAATTGCATTAATTGATTAATTAATATCCATGCAATCGCTTGGGATGGATCTATGGGCAAGTATACCAACACTAAGACCAAAAATGCAGCCCAAATTCCAATGGTGTTTATTAAAGGTATTGTAATCCAGGGTGGTGATACTTTGGATGTGCAATCAATGCTCTAAGTCAACTAGTTTGGAACGCATGGATCACTCACCCAGTTAAACAAACATGTACTTGAATGACCCAAAAGAAGTAAGGGATATCCATAAGACTTTTTTCCTACATATGTCTTCCACATAAAACGTTGACGAGAGTCAAAGCTACATTGAAAAGCAAGATATATGTCAGAGATAGGATTATGACCCAAAAATAATTAAAAGATAACTAAAGAAAGAAATTTTTTGGCCAGTGATGTTCTTGATAAGTAAAGTCGTTTTATAAAAAAAAGTGAACAGTTTTGGTAAGAGGTTGATATAAAAAAAATTAGTAAATTCAATGTTTTTCTTGCTTGGTTGATTATATAACGATTCTATTATCTTGAGGACAGCCTAAATTCTAAGTTTGGGGGAATTGATAACATCAATTTTGATGCACTATTTCATAACCTTTTTTATAATTAAAATCATTAGAATTAGTGCTTAGATGTTTGGTTTTGTTCATTTTACTATCAATTTACCAAATGTTAGTTTTCAATTAAGTTTTGTTGATATTTTAAGGAATTTAGTGCAAAAACTAGCAAAATTGATACACAACCATCAATATTGTAAATTGATCACTCAAAACTCGATAGACTCTCAACCATTGACCAAGTGGGTCGACATTTCAACCTAACCCCAAGACACTCGGCAAAGTCATGTCGAGTAATCATTGACATATTTATCAAGCACCAACATGTTGAGTAGAAGGATCGATGCACTTATTATGGGAGCCTCAACAGATTTATCTCATCAACATCTGCCCTGATAGAATCCTATCATCTTCCAGCTATCGAACAAGTCCCTTGACAACCATGTCAATGAGGAAGGCCTTGATGCTTTCATTAAGAGACAAGATGTCTATAATCATGTCAACTATTTCGGTCAAACCACTCAAAGACCGATATAATCCTATCGATGAGCCATTCTATCGATGCCCACAGAGATCGACATTGTTGACAATCAACAAAGACATGTCAAAGAATTACTTCCTCGACCATGAACGTCGACAAAAAAATATGGGAGGTCGATGCCACATGGACCAACCAAGATCGACAAGGAACAAGTCAAAGCCTATAAATAGGCCCCTAAAGTATCACTTCAAATGATTTTGGACTCATAGAGTTATCATGCTGAAGGGTTGTCACCAAGTTCCAGAGCCTAAGGATGAGAGCCAACAACCATTCAAGATCCATCAATCTAGCTATCAACCTCTTCCTTAGTGGCTCAATCCACTACCATTGACGGATATGACAGACCAGCTTGCATGAAGCCAGGATTAGAAGAAGGAGAAGAGTCATCGATAGTTGACTATCAATCCTATTTGTCAACCTCTTTCTTGACCGAATGAAAGGTTGGTAGATAAATCATTCGATCTACCTTAGTATAAACTTATTTCTCTTCTTTTTGTTATCATGTATTATTCAAGTTGTAATTTGTCTCTTTTCTATGTTATGCATGGATAAACTCTATAACATGGGTTGGTAGTAGCCGTTAGGCCCTCCCAACCATGTAATTTTTCATGCCTCTATCTATGGCATATGTTCTTAAAAGTTTTGTTTATATACTCTTATTTTACTATGTCTCTTGTCAATTAGCTACCTTCTTGTGACGTTTGCCGTGAATATTGTTCAAGAGAATAATTTTAGTAAGGTATAGAGTGTAGAATCATAATGAGACATGAGGGAGAAACTTCTATAAAAAAATTCATATGGTGTTTCCCTTAGTCTTTTGGTTACTATCTCTAGAGAGAGAACCCCTTTGATAAAAATATGCCCAAATCTCTAGATAAGGAAGGAAGAAATACATTTTATGATTGTTTACAAAATAATTTTAGAGCATATATAATATAGGAGTGAAGATTTTGCATGGTTGTGGTTGGTTTAGTTGGTGAGACACAATCCAAGTCTCTTTATTATTGTTTCTCTATTTGTCTTTATTCTTTTCCTTTAGTTTTCCATTAAACTCAGTTTTATTGCTCAGTTAGATTAATTTATTCCTTAAGCTAAGACCACTTCATTTTTATTTTGTTATTCAATTTATCCTTATATTTGATCTCTCACTAATGCAATAGACTTTTTATTGAGTTACAGACGTTTCTTCTGGTCAGGTATAAATTTAAAGTCTGATATCTTTGACCAGAAAATCATGTTTACACTTTTGACCCACAAAAAAGAGCGGTCAATTATTTGCCATGATGTCATAAAGCAACATACACCAAAGAGTGTAGTGGTCATTTCCCTTGAATGATTTAAAGGAAAGATTTGCATCCTTCACTTTTTTCTAGTGTGTTTGTGGATATCCTCTTCTTTCATTGGTGTTGAAAGAGGTCTCTAGGTTGTCTTTCTTCAAGGCCAGTTTCTTTCAAGACTCCAAGATGGACTTGAGGTCAGAGTTGTCTTCTTCCATGGAACCTTGAGAACACATGTGTGTCCTCTTCAAGAATGAGATTGATTTTTACAATGTTCTTTCACAAATACTAAAGCATTATTATAGTTTATACACTTGAGGTTTCCTCTAGATGACGGGTCTAAAAAGTTTCTTATGTCTTCATTAGCACCTTGGTAGACAGTTTCAATCTACTAAACATGTGGGATGTCATGGTGTAGGAATTAGTGGAGGACTTCCTTGAAACAGTCCCAAGCTTCCACAAAGGATTCTCCTAGGACCATATCAAACCAAGTGATATGTCCTTTATTTGGTAAAAGATGGAGGGTGAGTAGAACCTCTCTAGAAAATTGATTTGTAATCCTTCCTGAGTTGTGATGTTGTTTGAATCCATGGATTATACCGACTCCTAGCCTTGTCTACTAATAATTACTTGAACACTCAAAGTTTATTGGCATCTTCGGAAACTCTTGGTTTCTTGTTCAAGGCATAGAGATCTAAGAATCTCTACATATGGTATTGACAGTCATCACATCTATTACCAAAAATTGTGTGGCTCTTCATCATTATGAGGCATTGTGAATGGATCTTGAACTATAGAGTTGTAATGACCAGTCAAATCATGGGGTGGTGGCCATATGTTGCATTAGGTATCAAAAAGTCTATAAATTTCTTTGACATTTAGCTTCAAGGGTTGCAACTTCAGTCAGCATGTTCTTTACTTCAATAGTATCCCATGTTTTTTGCACATGTCTCACTCTTTGGACTTTTTAAGAGATTGGTTCACATGGTGGGTCAAATCCTTGTCAACTATTTTGCCTCTATTCTACCTATTTAGTCTAGAAATGTTATATCAAACTTAGGATCAAAATATTGTGGTGTAGAGTCTATGTTAGTAGAGTGTCGCATACACTAGATTGTGTACTTGAAACAAGTGAGTCAAAAGTTCAATTGGACGTAGTAATGAGGTTAGTCAAGCGGATAGGAGTTAATACTAATTGGAAAAAGGAAAATTCCAATTAAACTGAAGGACCATATTCCAAATCTATTCAACAGCCCCAGTAATGATACCAACTTTAATGAGTATGATTAGTACACATTAAAATTACCTAGGAAAATGCATATTGTTACCGGATCTACATACAACAATCACCACCCGCACGTGAACAAATTGTATTGTATTATATCATTAGGATTGAACCCTATAGAAAATATTTTTAAGATATTATTATCAAATATGATTTAATTAAGGTCAATTTCTTGAAAAAATGGTTGATTGATGTGTATTAAACTAGATTGCAAGGGAATTGAAAAGGTGATAAATAGTTGATTTAAAAATATTAAAGACATTGGGGTAGAATGGGTTTTCCCAATGCTTCTTACAAACTCTATCATACAAACTACATCATTATGGCTATTTAGCTTGAATTTAAGGATTTTTATGTCCTTTCTAAGCATGGAATTCACAAGGATCGGTTTTGGCTTGAGGTCTCGGTACTATGGATCATTAACCCATCACCCTAGTCGATCACATCTGGGTTCAACAGTTATCATTTGATATTGTAATCCTAGTCACCATGATGTCTACATATAATATTATATCATACATAATAATAGGGTGATCAATCTACAAATAATGTAAGATACAATTGAAAATGATTATATATTTGAAATAATGAAAATTAGCCATGTGTGGTACAATGTACAAGTGACATATCTTATCCCTATGACCTAGTGATGTAAACTATTCACTCTTGGCAAAGAAACAAACACATGAATGAGTAGGATAGAAGAATTCATGTCCCAAGGAGTGAGGATGGAAGTATTTGTGATCTTGGATGAGTAGGTCAACACCTCCAACAACACAACAATTCAGAGAGACTTTGGGAGGAGTGTATCACTTTCTATTTTTATTCTTGGAAAATTTTGATATGAATCTAGCGAGTCAAACCTTATCAATTACGTTAAAGTTGTATTTATAATAGTGCCCTTGGGCCCACATAATACATTAAATAATGGATGGATGGTACTCTCTTTGCTTCTTCTAGAGTCACATTAGTCAGGTGACTGGACACTTATTCTTTAGATGGCCCAGACCCCTAGTTGGTTGACTAGTGTGTGGGTCGGCTAGCTTATTGGGAGCACCTTATCTCTGATATGCATGGGGAAAACTCTAATTGGTTGACTCGTAGAATGATTCGGGAAATTCCTAATCTATTAAGTGCCTATGAAGAAACATAGGTCATACCCAGTTGGAAAACCAAGAAATCAGTCATTGATTGAGGAAGAACTCCCGCTAGTCAGTCATGTCAGTCATTTATGAGTCAGGTGACTCATGGAATGTCAGGATAGACGATCCTATTTGTGGATTTTCCATCAAGAATGAACTGATTAACTGGTGTACAAAGTCAATTGACTCATTTGGTATGAAACTTTCCTTCTTTAATTTCATCCTAGTCAGTGAACTGGGGCTTTTAGGGAGGTGCATTTTTTTAATTGTCACAAGGTCACTTCCCAATGGTTGGAGATTGGGAAAATGAACCTAGGGCATCGTGCAGATCATTTTGAATTGGCTTTAGTGTTTGTTCTTGTAGTAAAAGTAATAATTTCAAAACTTACAAATAGAAATAAAAGCAAATTAGGCTAATCTATGTAGAATTTGAGGAAATAAGAACAGAAAGTGAATGAATGTACTCTAACATATGAAGCTAAAATGAGATGAATATGAATCCATCAATTTTATTGATTCTTTTTTGAACCAAATCATCACTTGATGAAGTGTGAAATAGTAAAAAACCCTTAAAAATTAACCATATGATTGGTTTAATCAATCCACTAAATGTAGAGTTGCATATGAAGATGTAATAAATAAGAATTTTCATTATATATAAATTTTATTTTCTTACTTTTAATACATATTTAAATGGAAAATAGGGTGATAGGTAATTTCTCTTCAAGGGTTGGAGTCTTGTACACATATCCCCTAAGAGTGTGGAGTCTTCTACACTATTCCCTAGGACTTTAATTAAAATATAGGGTAGGTTGAACTTAAGAATGAATTTTTTAACTAATGTCCGTGTAAATACCTTGTTAATGCCAAACAAATGCAACGACTTGATAACTAGGGTAGATAAATACACGTAGTTAATTTTGCCATAATGTACATTGGTGTGGTAGTTAATTCAAGAGTTAATAATAGATTTGTACTACTAAATGAACATAAATAAGGTAGCTTACTATATTAGGTGAAATTAGTTGGTTGATACAATAAAGAGGGAAAGAAAAAGGAAAGCATTTAATACCTAACATATGAAACTTTATTATACCCTAATTC